>BSAI01000108.1:26878067-26911813 GCA_036245035.1 Adrianichthys oophorus
ATCACAGCCTCACCTTCACTTTGTGTGCTGGGTGACATGAGTGCCATTGACACAGAGGGAAGTTTAGCATCTGTAATCTTCATAACTCTTTGTATAGCAAAAAAGACATTTTTATTAAACTGGAAAAACAAGAAAAATATTAGTGTAAGTCATTACAGGAATCTGCTATTGGGTCATATCAGCTTAGAAAAAATGTCAACTAAGAGTTCAAATAACCTGGAAGGAATTCGGGCTCTCTGGTCTCCCATAGCTAACGCCATAACTTAGGGGGCGGAATTCTTGGGTGTCGCCGCGCCCTGGCCGTCTGCCTGGGGGGTCTGCCTGCGCTGGATGGGCGGCCCGTCTGCACCCGGGGGCAGGGATCACTCGTTCTCTGGCCCTGGGACGGGATGGGGCAACCCTCTTGGGGCCTGTATTTGCTCCAGGAAAAGCCTACCATGGCAGGGTCTAGGGGGAGCGGGCCAGGGGGAGGGATTTCCGTGGGTAAGAGGGGGGGTCCACTACCAGTATGGGACCCTTGCGGCTTCCTCGGGCCCGCTGGTACCTGACCAGGCAGCCACAGGGGCGGTGCTTGGGGGGGAGGGCTGGGGCTTGCGCCTGGGGGCTGGCCCCCTCTTGGCTCCTCTCTCTTTGTGTGGGGTGGGGGGTGTGGGGCCTGGGGGGTTGGCTTTCGGGCGGTGGGGCCTCTGCCCTGGGGAGACTTGGGCCCAATGCTGGGGGGGCAGTTGTTTCACCATCGGGGGCCAGTCTGGTAGCTGTCCCCGACCTCCCCTCCTTCCTCATACAAACACCTATTAGGTTGGAGTGAGGGGCGTGCTTGCGGAATACCTCGAGGGGCCAATCCACTTGGCAGTGGTCCCCCCTCCCATGGTCTCCGCATAGTTTCGCCCCCTTCTCTTGTTTTTAAATGCACCTTAGACACGTAGGACCCTTGGTGGGGGGGGTGCTGGGACATCACTGCCAGCAAGCAGGAGATGTCCTCATAGTGCTCTACCCTCCAATTTTAATTGCACCGTAGACATTTAGGATTCCTTGGTGAGAGGGTGACTGGACATCCCTGTAAGCAATCAGGAGATGTCCTCAGTGCCCTGCTCACCAATTTTAACTGCACCCTTTATTACACACACCCTTCAACCACAAGAAACACACCAACATACACACACACACAAATACATTACACAAGGAAGGTGGGACTACTGATCTTCTGTCCCCTACCCCATCCCCGGTGGGGGGAACAGGACCTTCAGCAGCGGCGGCCTTGTCTCTTGGGTGTCGGCCTCCTGGGCCCGGCGGCCCCCTCCCCACGCAGGGAGAGGGATCCCTCAGTCCTCTGGCAAGTCCATGAGCGGGGGATCATATTCCACCTGAGCCTGGAGGGTGTCTGTGTCCTTGTGGTGCGGGTTCTGGTCCTTACCCTCGGGTGCCGGGCCCCTTCTAAGTCACAACATAGGATAGCCTGGTCAGGCTATGTACTCCTTCGGGGACCCCCACTTCTCTTGGTCATCCCTCCTCTAGGTGGGGGTAGCTGACCCCCGCTGTGTTCTCTGCTGGATCTCCGCAACTGCCTGGAGCTTCTGTGCGGGTCTCCCTTGGGGGGCCCTGGCTCGTACCCGGGGCTGGGGTGGGGGGGATGCTCAGAATTCCTGGGTGGTGGTGGGCGGCTTGTCTAGGGTGGTGGGGCTCTCGGGGGTGGGTCCCCGTTCTGGGCCGCCTGGCGCCGTGGGAGGGCTGCTCTCCTGGCTGGGCTGGGCCTTGCACTCTGCGGTTCCGTACCTCACTGCGCACGGGTGTTGGGGGCCCATGTGGTGGTCCTGCGGGCCCTGGTCTGGGTGCTTGGCCGGGCTGCCTGGCGGGCGGATCTCCTCCGTTGACCCCACAGTATGGGTGCGGGGGCGGGCCTTGGTCGGCGCTGTGGCCTCGGCGGGGGTCTTGGTGCGGAGATGTCTGGGAGCTCTCCCTCCTTTTTTTTTCTTCTTTTCTTTTCATTCCTTCATCCACTTCAGCTTAACATAACATTCACCTGAGCACAGGCGTCAGCTCGCCTTTGCACCTTCAAATGGTGTGCGTGTCAGAAGGTAGTGCTTTGCATGTGTTGGTTGGTATGCACAAGTGTGTGTGTGAACTGGATGTGGACAAGTTTGCGAACACTCTCGGAACCGGCAGGTATGTTTGTGGCAGCTGAGTGTGTGGACAGGCCCCGCCCATTTTAGACCAACATTCACTATTTTAATGGGTATAGGCTCCAACATTTTGTTGCCTGTAGATTCGCAACTCTACTTTCCCTTTCCATTAGTCATTCTCTAAAATCTATTATCCCCCCCCCTTCCCCCTTTCTTTTTCCGTCCGCTCCAACAAAAAGAACACAAACAAAATTAATATTAATAAAGTTTCGTTTAAATTACAAAAGGGGCTTATACCAACATACAATTTGTGTTCCCAATGATTTATAACCCCCGATTGTAAGAGTAAAATCTGTCTAATGCAAGAGGCTTTCAGCTCATATCTGTCTGCTCAGCTGTTGGACAGGACAAGTAAAAAAAAAAAGAGCGAGGTTTGGAATCAACATCCTCGGCATGTCTGAAACTGAGGTGTACACATCTGACAGCAATGACACCCCTGCTCATGCCTCTGCCTGTCTACTGCCCTCTCATGTGTGACCAACCATACTTGGCAAGTTTGCAGTCGGTCACGCTCTGCTTGCCCAGAGTCACGTGAGAGACATTCCTTTTTGTGTATTGTAAATTGACTATCATGTTACCACTATGGCAGCCATGTTATCTCCTTGCCCCAGGACCTAAGTCTCTCTGGCATGTTGTTTTAGAGACACATGCTGGAAACAGCTGGTAACAGGGCTGCAAAAAGTCTCAATGAGAAGAGACAGCAACTGTGAGAGAGGTGCTGTTAGGGGCTGCCAAGGAAGGACATTTTGGTAATGCCAGATTTATAATTCCTAAAAAAAAAAAAAAAGCAGCAGCACTGTAATTCAATACCTTTCTAATTCCTGTTTGTGATTCCACGCCAATCTACCATCCCAATTTTAATACCACGTCCTGTCTGATTGCTCTGCAGCTCTCTAAGCTACCAGTTTCACCTGTCTGAACAATTGACTGTATATTGGAACTAGACTAAGAAGCCCCTGCCCCCTGGCATTCCGACGGGCTCCAAGAAGCCAAAACGTCATAGACTTCTATAGAGAAATAAACAGCTGTTACTCAATCATTCTATTTGTTAGAATGACTATTCTTGCCCTGATACCTTTTTTTGATCTTATTTTTTCATCTTTTTCTGTAGTTGAAATTATTGAATTTATAAACTGACCAATCAGAGGCCTGCCTAAAAGTAGGTGGCCTTACGTCAATCGTTCAAAACGTTTGACAGATTCTCCTGAGCCTGCTTTAGTGGTTAGGGTTTAGCCTTACAAGAATCTGATTGGTGAGAGTGGTTGCCATATAAAAGTGACTCAGACCAAGTCGGGCCAATCACTGCTTACTGAAAATTTCTGGTTCCAACATGGAGGCGTCCGTATCTTAAAAAAAAAATGGTGACTGAATAACTTATTTTTGTTGGAATCGAATGTAAACCATTTTTGTCTGTGACCTCACACTCACTCCGGCTCTCAGCCAATGGACTAAATTGTTTAAGTGTGTTTAGCAACATTTTGTGTTTCACAATGCAATGTCTAATAATATAAATGCAATTTTAATGTAAGTGATTTATTTAGATGGCATAAATCCAAAATATATGGAAAAAAAGAAAATCAGCACACACTATGGTGTCTGAAATAAACCACATGTGATTTAAATTCCTTTTAAATGTGCTCCTGGACATGGGAGTAATTCTTGAGAAAGACAACAGCTACTTTTAGAAATGTCAGTGTTTAACATCCTTCTGGAAAGTGTGAAACCTTTGTTCAATTCAACTGTGTGGTTTTTAGAGCAACTTCCATCATTCCATCACACTGCTCGGAAAAGGTGATAAGCTCATTCATCTACTGTCTCCCATAAAGACCTACATGGATAATATCAGCTGAAACAACCTGTTCACAGTTCAAGGTGATTTAGTCTCTTTAAGGTTTACACTCATAAAGTCACAGAGGAGTTTGACTTGCAGCTATTTTAGAGTTGATTTTTTTTTTTTTTTTTTAATTTAAGTCACATGTTGAAACGGTGCTGAATAATCCATGTTTTAACTTGTTTTCATAGGATGCACTAATGGAATAACTGTAAAAGATGTATGTGGCATGTGTGTACTGCAAGCATGTTCTATATGGAAGCAACATTGGAAACACATTTTGAATGTGTTCATTGGTTCTTGTCACAACAAAGATGGTAACAAAAAGTAAAATAACCTTTTTGTTATTTTGACTAATTTTAAGGTAATTAAACATGTTAACTGTTTGTTTATTTGGGAAACTGAAATATTAAATTGTAATGTTATATTGGATGTAGGAGTTGCTAAGGGGAGATATATACTATTACAAAATAAACATTACCAATTATCTGCCTAAAGTGAATGTCCATGAATTTACCTTGTATTGGGGACCATTTAAAATAGTCTTTTTACAGTAGTTGCAAATGCTCCTTATTCTCTGTTTTCACTGCAATGCAAAGGCTTCCGTTTTGCTGCTACAGCAAGTGTTCATAAAAAAAAAGAAAAAAAAAAAAGAGGGAAAGAAATGTGATGGCAAGCCAACCTGAAAGCAATCATTGACTATCAACTGTCATGATTGGTGTGATTGCAGCCCACCAGATGCAAGCAGTTCAGGCACAGACATATGATCTTTTAAAGGTAAATACATCCTGTCCATTTCAATTTCTTTCAACAAGTGACAACAGATAGAGAAGACAAAGCAACTGATCACTGTACAAACGAATGTCATTAAAATCCTTATCATTAGAATCTAGTTCCACCTACGAAGTGGGCAAAGAGTGGCTGGCAGTCGTCATTTGCTTTTATTGAGCTTCCTACAGGTTCCTTTGAAAAGCTGAAAATCAGCATAAAAAAGAAGTCGGTGTGCTCAATTACTCAGTTCTAAAGACTGCAATAAATGCATCAATAATGTAATCAAAAAGTTCTCCTGCAACCGTTTACCTAAATCCCTTAAAATGCAACACAAATACATAAATTACAACATGAAATGCTAAAACATTTGCATTGTTTCAGATGTGAAAGACAAAAATCACATCTTAAGTTGCCTAAACAATGGTGAAAACAACCTAAAATAGAAAACGACATTGGATTAGATTTAATGAAAGAAATGATGGCAAAGTTCAGAAGCAGAGTCAAAAAAACAGTGCACTTACTGTCTAAACAGAAATTAAGAGGGTAATTTTAGCCAGGTGCTTCTAATAGAGTTGAATTCATTCTGTTGATGACTAATTATCTATCTTTTGAAGTAAAAACCTCAAAAAAATAGACGTTTTATTAGTTTACGTTCTAGTCACTTGTTGACATACATTCAACACAGTTTGAGGTTTTCTCTGAGGTTCCTTTCCAACACGTTCAGCTTAAAACAAAAAATCTGGCTAAATGTTTTTAATATATCATTATGAAAAGATGATTTAAAAATAGTTTTCATCCATCCAGCCAGTCAACCATCCATACTTCTTCCCTTTTGGAATCACAGGGTTGCTGTAGCCTTTTCTTAGCTAGTGTTGAATGAAGGCGGGGTTCACCCTGGGCAACCACACTCAGAAAGCCAAAAATTGTTTTAAAAAATATTTCAAACAAATGGTTCTGCATACCTTTGCTTTGTTTTCTACAGTCATTAACTAACAACTAAATATGAGAAAACTGCACAACCAATGACTAGACTTTCCAGATCAAGCGGAACTAACTTTTTTTGTTCTATCTTGCTGCTGGTTATCCTAGCTGACCTCAGGTGAAGGTAGGACAACCCAAGAGTGGGTCACCAGACCTTCACAGAGGTTGGATGGAGCTCCACATAAAAAAAAACATCCTTAAAGTCCTTTAAAAATAGTCAAAATTGGATGGTAGAAATTTTTTGCTGGACAACAAACGGAAAACATGGTTGATGTGAAGGTTTTACCCATTTTGATAATAAATGAAGTATGATAATGCTTAATATGAGGTGTTTTTCTGACCTAATTTTAAGAGCTGACAGGGAAATATTTCTTTTGTTCAAACACCTTAAAACAGGAAGAGGATGTACTCTCTTCTTAATGTGACTGTTTATCATGCTGTGCCTAAATCAGTGGCTGTGGACAATCATGCACATCTCAGCTGAAATCTGTGCACAGGTGGAGAAAAAAAGATGCAAGGGAGGTAGACAGCAGGAGGTGTACACCAGGCCTCATTAGCCAGGATTTCACCAGGGATGAGGAGGCCTCTGCTTTCCAATATACAGCAACACCACAATTAGGATCCAGGCCCGCAGTCGTACCTTTGATAACCAGCTGATTTTCATGTAATCCTTAGATAGCTGAAGAGTCTTGTGGTGCGTAGGGAGAAATGCTTTTTTAACGCGTAGACTGCTAGCAGCTAAGATCCCAGCAGACACAGTTGGTGTCCTGGTGTCCCGCCTGATAAATAACCTTAGGTTAATGATGCCTGAAAAAAGCACAAGATTGGCTGTTAAGATGCAGTTTTTTGGTAAAAAAAACAAAAACAAAAAAAAACGTAGAACTCGACAGTGGCTTTCGTGTTGTCATTGGCGCAGCAACTTAAAGATCCAAATGGTGGTAATATTTCAGGTAAAATTGTTCACCTGCAGGCCAAACTATTTCACATTCAATTTCATGGTTTGCTACAACAACGTTTAGAGAGAAACATTGCTAATCTTCTATATTAGGTAGGTTGTACTGAAGATTTCTAGTTTTTTTAGATGAAAAAAATGTTTTCATTTGGCTCTGTTTCACCTTGTGCGTACGTCTGGCGCCCTCACTTGTTGTCTTGTTCCCACCTGTTTCTTGGTACCCTTGTAGCTCCAGAGTGTCTAATCTCCTGTCTTTCTTTATAGTCCTTGCTAAGCAGCTGTTTTGCTGCTTGTTCATGCTCATGTTTACTGGACTTTGCTTACATTTGCATAGTTTCTGAGTTTGATTAAATTTTCTTTGCATCCTGAGCAGGTCATATATATATATATATATATATATATATATCCTGTTTGTAAAAGAACCTATGATCAAATGGAAACCATTTTTTAAATATTTTTTTCCAAGAATAAAACATTTTCATATTTCTTTCTTAAATTGAAGGTGAAAGGAACAAAGAGCAGCTCATTTCCTCCACAAATGCACGTGGATGACATAATGCCTGGACTGCCATTGGACTCACTGAGATGCAAATTCCACTGATTGCTGTAAATGTTCAGCTTTGAGTGAAAATTATGATATGAAAAGCGCCACTGGTTTTTAAATGTGCCCAAGATTCATGATGGTCCAGGTATGTAAGGACAATCTGTTGTTAAATTGGTACAAAATGGAACCAGGAGGGGTAATGAGAGACTCTAGGTTAATAAGAAGACGTTATAATGTGAAGACTCTTGACTCGGAGAATCAAATCAGATTCGCGGCCCATAAAGAAAATTTCCCAAGAAAGTAAAAAAAAAAAAAAAAAAAACAATTTGTTCTCATACTGCAAGAACTGTCTGTGGTTTCCCTCTTCCCTACAGGTGACCTAGATACACACACAACTAACAAAGTATGACTAAGTGTTTGCCACATGCACACATATTTTATCTTTAAACAAGTCTGACACACACTTTTGCACGTTCAAATTTGTGTTTGAAGTGTCTCATTTCAGCTTCAGTTGCCATACACCTTTATGAGGAACCTCGGACACAACAAGGAAGTGAATCAACAGTGGAATTTGTAAGGAGGACAGATCGAGTTCCTCTCATGTCAGTCCTGGTGTTCTTCAACATCACAACAGAACACGCTTGAAATTCTAGACACGGTGCTGCACCCTTTGATATGTTAATGTGCACCTTCAATGCACTGGCAGTGCGACTGAATGAAGGACCTTTTTTTTTCCCAGGCAATTGAACCTGTTAGGCTCCAAGGGAATTTGTTAATTTAGAACAAGGGACTAATCAAGGCATCGCGGTCTCACCGGTACTCCATTATACTTCACAGATGTAAAAAATAACTTACGTTATCAGACACATAGAACAGAGGACCAGCTTGTTGACAATTTGTGTTGAGATTTTCTAAGGGCACGTCCAAAAAGTCGACTTTTATCCCCACTTGTCTGTTTCCAGCCCCTCCCTCACAGACGTGTCTCTGTACAGTGTAAAGTCTTGCAGCTGGCTTTTTTTTTCTGCCATGTTGGTGTTTATTTTGGGCTCTGGGGGAGCAGAATGATATGCATTTTTAATGGAGTCTCAGTTTTGTTTCTGCATTCAGTTTCATATGATAATAGCAGAATTCAATAATATTCTAAACCTCCGCTGTGATCAGCCGCTAATGTGGGGTATAGTTTTCTGCCACAGACGATGGCTGAACCTTTTTTCCTAAGAAGAAGCATTTCCTTGTAACAACAGAAGTCATTAGCCATCTGATTATAGGTGCCCGACGCACCTGATGACTCCAGAGATTAAATAGGCTGGAAAAATGTCTCTGCATTGTTAAATCTCTAGCATGCAGGGCAACATTAAATCTGTGCAACTGCAGTGTTCTCTATTTACAATAGCACTTATAAATCATTAACACCCCCTCCCTTTATTTGTCTGCTGAGAGCAAATCAAAGAAGAGGCTAACATGACTGGAATATCACACACTTGTAATTGCAGCTGTGTGAGCCAACATGCTCCTCCAAAAGGCAATATTAAATCTCTGAACGCTCGTTTCAGACGCTCGGGCAGCTGCGTCTTAGCAGGTGGAGAATTCTCCTCCAACCAAACGTCGGCGCTTCCATCTACATCCCCTCTGTGTTGGTGTGGCTTTGGGCAAGGAGTTAAACTCGGCATTGCTCCTAAAAATCTCAATTGTGTAGGAGAAACAAAGAGCTGCATGCAGTGAGAAAAAAAATGAGGGATATTACAACATTTTACAGAACCTGAAAAAGGTTAAATGGCTCCATGTAAGTGAATCCCATTTAATTTGCCTCAGACATTTCATCTAGCCATATTGTAAAAACGTTATTTTTGGCTCCCGTAATCTAGTAATGCCCAAAAAGCATGATATTTAGATAATGAACAGCTGCATCAGTGCAAAAACATCACAGAGATGTGCAAGTATGATTCATTGGTTTGCATCTTCCCCAAAATATCTCTGTTCTCTGTGAAGACACTGCAGTCACTGACTGACTTTAGCTCCATTAGGCCATGCAGATGAATACTAACGACCTCCAGCCACTGCTGCGCCATCAGCAAACAACTGGCCAAAGAGCAAAAACAGCTTATGATCAGTAAAGGAAAGCTTACATGCCCCAGAGACACATTTCATGTCCCTGTGAATACCAGGGGGTCTTAACGCTGTGGAGAGGAGATGCCCACTTTATTGTGCTGCCATCAGTCACATCGGTTTGTGTCCTTGGCTGCCTCCGAGCATCTCCGTCCCCTCGGTGCTCACAACAGTGGAGTGCCATTTGAGTGCCTTGCCAGTAGCTTTGTCCACACTACAGTTGAGTGGAGTGACTGTGAAAGACTCGCACTGCCAATCTTAATAGGACAGGGTTAGCCATGGGATGAGCCCCGAGACACTAGTTTAATCTATTACACCCACGCCTCTCCAGGCCGCCACAGAGAGGGCACTTTATCGACTCCTTGCACCTCAGCAGCCTCTTTCTCACCCTTTCTACTCCTTCTCTTTCTTGGTACTCACGCAGTCACATGCTGCACATGCATATGAACACGCACACACATACACGGCTGCATGCATGGCTGCTTGGCAAGGCACTATTCATGTGTGTTTGGTACCTGAATCTCCTGCTGCTCTGAGATATTGTTTCCTTGTTCCGTTTTTTCTCAGCTCCTGTCACGCAGGGCCAAAAATAAACCATTTCACTTCCCACTGGAACATTCAGCACCGTAATCAATAGATAAGCTGAAACTCTTGTCTTTGGGTAGGACATGTTTGATATCATTCTACTGTAAGGATCTTTCAACTTTGAGCCAAAAGAGGGCAGACATGATAATATGAAGTCATCAGCACATTTATTATCTTTACCGGACAACCTAATGGAATCCAGAACAATGATTAGATCTAGTAATGATTTTTACTTTTAAAATGTTCTTCATCCTTTTTTTTTTAAATTATTAAAAAGGTGATAAACTTAACTTTAATTTGATGTGGTTCTGCGGTCATATAAATATATATTATATTAAATTAAAGTTTTGATGTTCAATACAGAGAAAATTTGTGTTTGAGAAAAAGTGTTCCACGTACACCACTTTTTGGAATTCAATATTTATCTTCAAATATGTCAAAAAACACCAAAACTTTACCTTGAAACGGATGGAGTGAAAGATGAAGTGGAATTTTAAAGAAATTAAAACAGCAAAAAGTGAGATTTCAGAGTAGTTTGACTTGTTTAGTTGACAAGATAAGCACAGGTGGATGTTCTGCGTTTATGTCTTTGAATTTGAATTTTCTGTCTGATTTTCCTATCTAGTTTTTTTTTATTATTCTTATTTTAGATTCATAAGTTTCAGTAGTCCATCTTTTCATTCTGCCCTTAATTAGTCTGCTAATTTCTCACACCTGTTTTCAGTCTTAATCATCACAGCTGCTTCTTGATTCCGCTGCTCAGTTTACATTATCTGAAGCCAGATTTGTGTGCCATGTTCTTTACTTGGTTTGCTCTGCTGTTTGATACACTGTTCTTTTCTGACCAATTGCAGGTTCAATGACAGCCACCATTCCTGACTCTGTAATCTGACAGAGCAGCTGAGTCCATGGATGCATTCTAACTGCTATAACAGACAGACGACACAACTGGGCTCATTACAAGCTAAAATAGGTGTGGAGGAATAATCATATTGATGCAAATATGTATCAAACCAGGTAGGCTCCAAAGTGATCTTTAATTTAGAATTGACGTGAAAGCTAAACCATAACTGATGTTTTTTTTTCAAGGCTGGAAAAAAAAAAAAATCAGGTGTCAAAGGGTTAAACAGACCCTCACATCCTGATATTTACATTGCCCACACTACTGTGGAGTAGATCTTCACAGATCCACACGTTCAGATCTTCTAAAATGTATTTGGACATGTTTTAATTTGATAAAGTTATTTCATTTTTGTAAAGGCTAAAACAAATGCCTTTTTAACTTGTTTGGTGCTTTAAACTTTTCAATAAATGAATAACTCCATTAACAATAGTATTATTCATTCATTCATTCATTCATTCATTTTCCAAACCGCTTTATCCCTTTCGGGGTCACAGGGTTGCTGGAGCCTAACCCGGCCACTCATGGGCGAAGGCAGGGGACACCCCTGGACTGGTCACCAGTTTGTCGCAGGGGCACAACCGTATTAAAGAATAGTAATTTGCATTTAAGTTAGTTATATTTCAAAGTCTCAGTTCAAAATAAATGTTTTTATATCACTAGAAATAGGTGTTTTTGTGTTGAACTTTCATTAGATTTCACCCTGTCAAAATTCTTTACTTTAAACTCAGACTGCACATTGTGATTTCCACATTTAGCTGAGTAGTTCATTAGTTTATCTCTTGTCAACAGCCTGGCAGAATCTCAGCTAGAATGAGAGCTGGTGAGAACACTCATGAAATCATTTACAGTTCAAAACAGCCAAGTAATGACAACTCTGACAGAGACATCACACTGCAGTCTCTTAATGACCTAAGATATGAAGTCATTGATTGTGAGGAGAGGAAAAAACCCGGTGTCTGAGTTCACTTTCACCTTTTCAAACTGACAATGTCCTGGTGATTTTATTTGCATAATGGAAATCCAGACAGTTTTGGTTGGAATGGTGCTAATCACTCCTGAAGACATTGTTCTCTCAGAAGTCATAAATGTCCCTTTAGGCAGAGGATGATTCATTGTGATTTCTTTAAATACAAAATTATTTCTTCAAAAGCAAAAAATTAATCAAACTTATTTTGTCATTTCCATTTACTGGTATGAAAGTGGAAAGCTTATCAGAGGAAAAAAAAAAAAGTATCCGAATATCCTAGCCCTTTAAATCAGCTGTTTGTGTCTCCATCTGATCTGCTGAGACATTCAGGCTCCAGTCATTATCCAGTCTTTTGTTCACTTATTTACTTTCTCTCGATTTATCCACTTTTCTCTAGATTTATTCAGAGCAGTCAACAGATGCCTGACAAGTATAGTGCTTTCATTTTTGCTTGTCTAAATGTGATAGTGCACTGCCAAGGGAGGGTACAAGCCACGGAAACCATACTTTTGTTTCACTCTTGGGAATTAGAAAATTCCCATTGTTATCTGAAAATTCAAACAGCAATTAGAGTGACATAAACATGAGGTCTTTCAGACAGAGCCACACTTTCTCTATCACACAGAAAATGAGGGCTCTTCTGCATCCCTGCAGTGCCTTCGGTTTTTAACTACACCCCAAAGGAAAACTCTGGGATTTCTCCTTACTGGAGGACTCTCTGGCTAGCTATCATAAATGGCTCTGTAATTGTATCTCTGCATTGAACTTACAGGAACAAGTAAAATGCTTGTTGTTTGTAGCTGACATTTTCCACTTGTCTGACAACATTATGGATGGGATTTCTGTTGAAGTATTCCTGCAGGAAATGCTATGTTCCTGTGTGAGGTGAGCTGTTCAAGGAACTGTGAATGTACAGAATATGGAAGTGGGGAATTGAGCAGATGTACAACATCTTGCTTTTGAATTATTCCTAAGTTTCCAACAACTTTCAAAACAAATGTTAAGTTTAGGAGAATTTTGGAATACAATAAATGTTGCAAAACAAAAACACCAGCAAAGACCTATGTTAACCGGATTCTGGCTGAAATCTTACAAAGGATTTTTCACATTTTGGTTAGGATCAGTGAAGCCAAAGCAGAACGACATCATTCATCGACACCTGCATGACTTGAACTACGTTCACATCGGACTCGGCATCATGCATCCAAGCGACCACTTCCAATGAAAAGTCAGTGAAAGCACACATATTTCCTCATTTCAGACTTCTGTGTTCAAAACTCTACCATTCACACACCACTATGCACGTTTTTAAGTCAATTTTCAAGTTCTACGTAAAAAATGGACAGCAATTGAGAGAGTATCAAACCGGTTGAACTTTGGGGAACTTTGATCTGGACTTGGTAGTGTAAGTATGGTAAGCGTCCTTTACAAAACACGAAAGTGCCAACTGGTTGACAATTAATCATGGAGGAGAAATTAATAATTACAGTTTGTGCTTGGCTGGAAGTCTTTTGTATATCTGAATAGAGCTAGGAAAGAAAAACCCTAGAGCAAGATACACCCGATTTGCACCGCTTTGATATTTCACACCAAGCCTCTTCCAACTCTGAGTACATGTGCTAGTCTTGGGTAACAACAGTCCAGTGTGCACACATTTTGATAAAAGCGTGTTTAAAGACCCATGTACTGTGCATTCCTGAACACGCCACACATGCCCGGTGTGTATATAGCAGAAACACTGGGAGCCATTTTTGTGTGTTAGCATAAGCATAGGTAGTCACACTTCATTATGGTGAATGACTGTAGTCACATTGGACAAAGACCTTCAAGGTTCAGAAGGTTTCCAAAACAGCACCTTGGGATACTCTGCTAAAGCTTCATGCTTCACAACACCTATGCTAGATCAGCATAAAAAAGAAAATGCTACATCTAAGATTTAAAAATGTTCACACTAAGACAAGTTTTAATACCTGGCCATGGATCATGCTGGAAAATATCTGATGCGACCATCACTACACGTGACAGTTTGCACATGCAAGTGGGGGTGGAGATACAATCATGCTGCCAAAGTGTATCATAAGGAGTGCTGCCAGATATTCATGGTTTTCAGCCCAAAAGTCATCTAAAAACTGCCAGGTCGCACAAAAAAACACCCAAAAAGTTCATCAGTGCTTAATTGGCTGTAATTAGTAGTAATTAATAATCCATTATTTATTACTTTTTGATTGAAACTTCAGCTTTGAGATCTTTTTGATTATATAACATCCACAATTTTTACAGCTAATTAAACACAATTATGGACCCCTAATAAACTTTATCAACAAACACAGTAGACCAAATGTGACTTCACATACCCCCCCCCCCCCCCCCCTTTTTTTTTTTCTAAAACATTAAGAACAAAAAAAATGTAAAAAGAAGGTAATGGGGAAAAAAAAAAACACAAATTATCAAATACAAGGGGTTCTTAAGTAACTTATCATGAACAAAAGTGGAAATTGCTCTTACATTTTTACTTGCCATGAATTTATGTAAGATATAAAAGCAAATCTTCTTGTGAAGCGTAGTAAAGAGCGGTTAGATTTTTAAAAACCTGTTCTCGTGAATAGATTTTTTTTTAGGTGTAGCCTAAATAAAACATTCAAAATTATATCAAATAAATTATAATTTCAGATTACTCCGGAAGCGTTTAGGTGAATTCCTCCTAGAGACATACATTAATTAAACAATGATCTATAGTTTCGATACAAACATCTCAAAAAGCACAGTTGTTTTCCTCACCTTGTGTATTTTTAGTGCAGCTTTAAGACAGATCTGAACAGAAAAACAACGTTATTACAGCCACCCCCCACCCACTACGACCCCTCTCTCCCTATACCACCCTCGCCAGCTCATCCAGTATCCACCCCGGTGCCCCTCCCCAGCGGCCAAGCGAGGTGGCCGCCTATACCCTCCTAAGCACTCTCACACTCACACACATTCCTCTGGGTGCCCATCGCCACCACGTACCGACCCAACCTGGGCTGATCCTGAATTTCCTAGCAACAGAAAAAAAATCTGAAAATAAACTAAAAACAAAAGTATGAATACAATATTGTTGGACTGAATTTGAATAATTTAAATGAAGTTATATTCAGCTGAGGACTGCATGGTGGTTAGTGCTATCACATTCCTCCTGTAAGACATACGTCATTGTTTATTGGTGATTCTAAATTGCCCAGGTGTGAATGTGATTGTGTAGCCCTGCAACAAACTAGTGGTATGTTCCCAACAGTAGTTGGGATAGGCTCCAGCATCCCTGTGACCACGATAGGGGTTCTCCAGGTCAGAAGATGAATAGATATTCAGCCAAAATTAGTAAAAGCATTTAAAATTTAACACTCGCACATCCTTCTGAAAAAGGTTTTTAACTAAAGTCTCCTTCTTCCTTCTTCGTTATTTTTTTACCCATTATTTTTGTCGCTTCTCAAGCTTTTCATATCTGCTAATCCATTGTACAATTATACAGGCAACAATAATTTCTAAGAATTTATTCAATCTACTGGATTTTTATGTTAAAAACTGTAAATTTCTACAATGAATGAACTACGTATTCTGTGACCGAGGTTCTTTCATTTCTTTACCATTCAGATAACACACGAAGAAACACAATGCAGGCATCAAAATGGATCATACATTTATGTTTAGAGGAAATGAAACCCAATCCTCAGTGTTGTCTCACTTCCTCTTCTCTTGTTTATCAATAATTCAAACTAATGCAGTTGATCCAAAGAATAAAAAAGACAAACAATCCGCCCATCCAACACATTGATTCTTAAAGCTGCAAACCTGTTAATGGATGATACCAATTAAGTATTAAACCCTTGATAAACAAATGATGCTTTTCATTCATACTATAATATATTCTATATCTATATACTATATTCATTCTTTCACTCTGAGACCTGCTCCCATAGTTTCAGTCCCAATAAAGTTTGTTAATGATGCTATGCAGGGTTAGGGTTAGATAAACTGGGCCTTGGCGGCCCATTCCCTCTGCTTAGTGTGGATTTACGTGGGTTTAGATTATTAATATATTTATATTGAGATGCTAAAACTGCAGATTTGTATTATTACCTTTCGTTAATTGTGTCATATTACATGCAACTTACCATTGACATGTTTGAATTAAATTTCAATATGCAATTAATTGCTGGCAGGCTACTGGGGAAAGTATGGTGCACTGGAGTTCTGTCCTCTATTCTCTTTTCTATTAGTTATCATTTACCTAGTACTATTTTTATTTATTTCATCATGCTTCTGTTTTGTGCAGTGTAATTCATATGTTGTCCTTGTTTGAGAGGAGTGGGAAAGTTTCCAGGTGAATCGTCTGTGCTCTTGTCTTTGGCCGTCAGCCTCGTCTCTGGCTCGTCTCGCACCCACAGCAGCCCCACAGTTTCATCTGGATCAAGCCCATCTGCTAAACTATTCAAACATGTAGTTGTTAGCTTCAGGGTCACTACAACTCTTAAACAAGCATGACAAGCCATAGTACCTATTGTTTTCAGCAGAGTAAGCTCAAAGCAATGCAGAGAACAGCATGCACTCATTAAGTGTGCTCTTATTGTCTTTGTCATCAGTCTTAAAAATTGTTCAAGACTTAAAAAAGTAAAAGCTGCGCTTGCATTGGAGAAATGTGCAAATCATAAGTCACCTACGAGTCTCTTTCAAGTCTTTCAGATCCCTCTGACACTTTGGGGGCAATTAATTTGGAGATGCTGCCAGAGGTGCAGCAAATACTCTATTCCAAACACAGTGGCTGCTTGTGAAGTGAGGATATATTGTTGGATTAAGGCAAATTCACTGAGTATGAACCACAGAACCACCCAAGCTGCCATTGAGCAATGCACATCCTGTAGGACTCAGAACGGTACTTTTCAATTATGTATATCTACCATCTCCTCCTCTCCCAGGAGAACAAAACTAAACATGCAGATGGACAAACGTTTAAACTGATGGAAACTGTTGTCGTGGCTCAGCCCGAGGTTATCCAGCTGAATCTGTGGACATGTGGGGGTGCAACTTTCCAAGTATGTGGAGGAGAGTTCTAATGCTGCTGTGTCCTTGCTCTTGTTTTCCATGTTAACTGTGTCGCTATGTATGCAAGCATTTGTCTGCAGGTTTCTCTGGGAATTCATCAGTGGATTTACCTATTGTGTCCCATAATCTTGTGTTTTGCAGATGGGATGTGCAAACCTACTCAATGCCTCCATGTTCTTTTTTCCTCTCCCCAGTTTCGGCAGACGGGGGAACAGATGATCATCCTTTGAACCCATTACTCAGTCTGATCCTCTTATCATAACCAACCTTCCTGAGTCTCTAATTTGGGGTCTGCCAAACTGTGCTCTGTGCACAATGTGGCTTTCGTCTATGTCCTGCCGTGTTTTTGCTTTCTTCTCCATGTGTGTGCGAGACAGGGACGTTGAAAAGGAGAAAAAAGTGACAGAAGAGCTCGGAGAGGCAGAGAAAGAAATGTCTATGCACATTTGCAAGCATTTCTCTTGGGATATTCTACCACAAGACAAGTCTGTGGGCGGGTCAGCGCTCTGGGAACACAGGAAACAACTCGCAGAGGCTTCATCTTTATCTTCCTTCTCCTCACACCTTTGCAGTGAGCCGCTTATTGTCTCTCGCCATGTCCGTGTTCTGCTAATGCCACAGTCCCACGCCGACAGCAGCACATGTTTGGAGCATTACACTGTGGGGGAGCTTGGCCAATTATCCAAAATGAGCAGGAGCCTTCCACTGCAGGGAATGCACCACAATGCTTCATTGTTGTCATGGAAGCATATCAAACATTAGGAGAAAAACAATGGGAGAAAAGATGTCAGGGGTATACATGATGTAAACAAATGGATGTCTTCATTTACATGTGAATTGTACACAGTCTCTATCTGTTATTTCATTACCCTCAACCAGAAGGTCACCTAAACAGTGATGTATAGCTCCAGCTACAAGCTCCTAACACATTGAAAGGCATTTGAGGCTTGCTGATGCACACAGCATACCAGGGCAGCTCCTACACTTCCACCATTACTCACTCAGCCGCATATTTTGGCAGATCAAAAGGCTCACGCACCTTTGTGTACTCAGGTACTGGGGCATGTTCTAAAAATGTGCCGGTTAACGAATACCCCCATCTGATACATCAGAAAAACAAATGTGGATTTGCATTTACCCCAAAGAACACTTTAGACACTTGCATCAGAAATCCCCTGAAAGGCAAAAAGCTCAGAGAAGTGGCTCTACTTGTCTTTCTTCTTCTTCTACTGCAATCAACTGAAATATATTCTTTATGCCTGATTTGAAGCCAGAGACAAAAACAGATCTGTCATAACTCCTTTAAAGTATTTTGCTGGAATAGAAGGAAGATTTTAATGAGTAACCCACTTTTTTGATCTTCCAGACAGGCATATGTATAAAAAGCTGAAGAACTGCAGAGTAAGACTCGCTAATAAAAAAGAAACTTTGAGGACTGAAGGTGAATAACTTTGATTTCTTTTTATCTTCTCGATTGTTTTGTGTTTTGAGCGCCTACAGGGTTAAAACCATTTTAAGTCCTCATCGTACTCTGTGCTCACATTAAAGTTGTGACTTTGTGAAAGTGCAAGATTCTCTATTGAAAAGTTAACATTTATTTGATAAATATTCAGGATGCTTATTTTTCCAGATAAGATAATAATAACAGGGAACTCAAAAGCCATCAAAGGCCTCAAATCCAAATGGCAAAACCGTCAGCAAACCATCTCATCTGTGCATTAGAGCATTACTGACAAAAATCTCTGACATTTGCATTTTTCTCCTTTTCCATATCACACGGATTGTTTGGGGCTTTTGCATTATGCACACATGGCATTCCGTTGCCTCTTTTTCCCCTTGAAACTCAAGACGACTGACAACAAATGGCATTTAAACCCACCACAGGAGTCAGCAACATCCTGCTAAAAAGAAACCCAAAAAAGAGGCAGAAGACATAGATGTGGAAGGGCTTGTGTGAGCAAATCAAACTAACTATAACTGCATAACAGGTTGAAAGTTTCTATTTGTGAATATTTGTACTTACAATAAGACAGTTTGTCGGGAATCATAGCAGATTTTCTTTAAAGGTACCACTAGCTTTGACAGGTGAGAAACATGCTTTTAACAGTTTACATGGATGGCACATTCAGACAGACAAATGTATGTATGTATGATAGAAGTCTACATACATGAGAATACAGTTATATTTTAAAGGCCAGCGATCCTTAACAGTTCCGTAAATTATAAGAAGAAAAGGGAATATTTTTGTAGCAACCTGACATCCTTTCGTAATGCTCAGTGAATATAGCTGCAGGATTTTCAGAGATGCCGAACAAGTGGTTTCTGGAGCCAGGTCATTTTACAGAAGAACCACATAAGGCTTAAAGCACCACAGTGTCAGCTCCCAGTCCCTTCAATGTAAAACTGTCTAACTCTACAGTCTGATTTCAAAAGCTCAGGCTGGAATGCAGATGTGTGAAAACTGTTCTAAAGACGAATCTACTTTGTCACATGATTTAGATTTTATCTAAAAAATCACATATAGGGTCATGCCAATTTGATTGACTAGTGGCTTTTGAATTCTTAGCTTTTTTTAATCTAATAGTTCATGAATATTTTATCTGTCTGAAATGGTAATGACCACTGAACCAATGTAAACCAATTCAACCCAATAAGTTATGGGAACACAATGGCCATCCATCTACCTTGCAATCTTTTTTTTTTTTTTTTTAATCCACTAAAAAAACATTCTTGTACAACAAGTTAATCAACACATTAAAAATTAAATGATGAGATGGTGTGTGACAAAAACTCATCTGTATTTTTTTTCTTTTTTACAAGGTCACACACACCAGCAAAATTCTACAGAAAGACAAAAACTAAATAAACCTAAATAAAAGAAGATCTAAAACAGAAAATATTTTGTTTACTATTTTGTTTGACAAATATTTTTTTTTTATTTTTTTGGACCTGACTTCCTTATGCTATGACAAAACCGGTACATGGAGAACGTATGTCATAAATACTGTAAGGCATGGCTCTCCCCTCTGATACCATTCAATTAGTGTGTTTCAAGAAGCATTCAGAATCGGACTGATATATTGGAATTCTCCCAACAATCACTGATCTAAATCCTAAATGAAAGATTTTTGAATCAAACATAACTCAAAAATTTTTGTGACATCAATGGTTACCTTGGCTTTTAAATATATTAGATTTTGTTAATACTGTTTTTAAGTTTTTAAGGTTAACTACATTAAAAAAAACAACAAAAAAAACACTTGTGATAGTCAAACAATTTAACTTGCTTTCTTTGTTGTTTGAACTCTAACATGTGTTTAACGTTTTTAACATTTGTGTTTTACAGATGTACTGGTTAATGTTTTATGCATACTTTTTTTTTGGCAAATTGCAGCTAAAAATCAGTCTAGCTCTATTTTTATGTACTTTTATTTTGACTATTACTGTTGATACATGCCTTAATTATAGTTGTAGGTGTTACTCTCCAAGAGCTGGCATTTGAATCCTTAATAAATCTATGCTGAGACTTTTTTTTTTCTCTTTACCTACATGTGGCTCATGAGAGCTTATTACCCACCTAATGCCATCAGGCTGGATCCTTTCAAAGTCTAAAATAACTAAAATGGTGATTTGTACAACCCTGTCTGTGGGTGAGAAGGATATTAATACTGTTAGCGTGTTTGGAGATGATGGATTTCCGAGTCTTTAACCATGCCTTCCTTCAGGAGAGGGTCATGGCAAAGTGGGACGTGTACACAAATGAAGAGATACTTCTAATGGGGAGGATTTTATGAACCTGAAGACCGTGACCACATTATAAAAGCTGACATTAAGACTGATGGAAGAAATCATTGACTAGCTGTGCTGTGAAATAGTGAAGTTGGTGCTCTATAACCACCATATCCACACTCAATACGCTTATGGTTATTAATGGAACTGTTTGAAGTATTAGACTGCAGTATATTTAAAATAAAATTAAACATTCATCCTTGGTTGGTTCACTCTTTTAAAGTCTTGAGGACAAAAGATGGGGATGTTCTTAAATTATGTGAACTGTATTTGGAACTGAACTTTTTTTTTTTTTTTTTTTTTACATTTTGTTAATATTTAGACAAAATAATATTGATTGCCTGTCAAGTCTTATTAAAGAATAGCTATATTTTAAATACACATTCATTACACAAGTTGAGCCAGTATATTTCTCCCTCTAAATTTACTCTGAGGCTGTAATGTCATTTATTCTCACCTCTGGCAGTTGTGAGTCCCTTTTGAGAATGAGATGATAGATCTCAGAGGGTTCATCCTGGGAGTAATACATTTTTCTAATATCACAAGCACTTCTGTGCCACTTGTCATTGTATTAAGTGACATCATGGTTCTACAAAGGCTTTATGTGGTAAAAGGCATTGCTATTGAATGAGATCTTTTTGTTAGACCTCATGCTGTGGGTCACCGTGCAGCAGATGTATTAATCCATAGGAACATATGGTGTCGTAAATGAGCCCTGACATGCTAAGTAAATGCTTTATATAGCTCAGGCACTCAGAAAGAGTTATGTCATTGCTGTGTGCTGTATTTTATGACACAGACAGCAAGGACTCAAATATGAGTGAGAGATCACAAGTTCTTCCCTCCCATCTGCCACAGATTTGCACATTGACATGCATTCCTCAAAATAAATTATCTCTATTGTTTTATCCAGGAATACACTTTCCTCCACTGCAGAAAACTTCTGAAATCTACTACAGAGTAACCACAAGTACTGAACAAAGTTGTTCCTGAAATGAAATACTACTTGGTAGATTTTAAACGAGACTCTAACTAACCAAATGGCAAATTGATAAGAAATAGCCTACAGGTGCTTTGGCAATAACAACACCTCGATGTGAGCACACCCTCCTCCTCCAGCTCACTGAGGATTACTGTGTAATTATATTCACACACAGCTGCAAGATGCTGCCTGTCTGATGTGTCACATCCAACCTCGCCCATCTCCTGTCAGGTGCGATAACTTTTTCTATTTTAAGTGTCAAGAGAAAACAAACTCAAACTTTGCTACAATGAAAATCTGCTTCTCTGTTGAGGCAAAAGGTTTTGGACAGGATTTAGATGGTTGCTCAAACATGAAAAAAGCACTTAAGTTCAAATACAGTGTTCACTCAACAGCACCACTTAAAAATCAACTGATTTCTCTTTTATCTAAAAGTCTTTAAAGGACACATGAGTAAGGGAAGAAAAAACCTCGAGCTTGCATGCTTTCGCTAACCAAAAATATTGTGAAAACAAACAAAAAGGAAAAGGTAGAATTCTCATTTGCAGCATTAGTGCAGTACCAACAATAACAGATTGCGGCACATAAAATGTAGTGACCATTACTGGCCTAAGTATGGAAGTGCATTTAAATAAAAAACTGCCTGACCTAAGGGTCAATGTTCAGCTCTCCCTTTTATGCTACAATGACAATATAATAAATGTGATTAATTCCAGCTCATTGCTTTTTTTTGAGAATAATTTCTTATTCCATATTGATAACTCAAAAAAAGCACATTGTTGAATGTCTAACAAAAGGCTATTTTGTACAGAAATGTTCTTTGATTAAAAAAAAGCAGATTGGGAAGAAAATATTAAAATATTAAACTATTTAAAATGAATCAAATCTGACTGGTTTGTGCAAAGAGACACTTATTGTTGGTCAAATGTTGGAATTCTGTCAATGGATGTTGATGAGCAAAATGTAAACCTCCAAATGGAGCTCATTGTAAACCAACAGAAACATGAAATCATTGAAAGACTCCAGCTGGCAGATATTGACGGGCATGATTGTAGTAAATGTGTGAAAATGAAAAATAAGAAGACTAAAGAAGAGTCTGATTATCTGATTGATCTTAGCTGATTACTCAAAACTATTAACTCTAAAAAAGCTTCCATTGATTTGTTCCAAGGACATCATCATAAAATATCCGCTAATCCAGGTTGAATTGTTGGTATTTACCCTTTTAAGAATGATGATGCCCTCCTGGTTGTGTTCGTTGGTGGTGATGTCAAACATGGCGCCACCATCACCTGGTACGATAGTATACTCCACTTCAGCATTTCTCCCGATGTCCAGGTCATGTGCTTTGATCCTGCCAATGGCAGAGCCCACTGCAGAAGATTCTGGAACTCTTAGGTGAAAGAAACCTGTCAGAAGGGCAGAGTTGAGAACATGGTGACAAATGGAAGCATGGGTCTCACCCAAACAAAGATGTCCCACAGTCTCTACCTCTAGGCAACACTGACCCCACTTTCATAACCACTAACAGTCCTGGGGCTCTGACTTTTCTTGCAACAGCAGACTATTCAGAAAGAAATCAACAAACAAGAAAGTAGAAGACTGACTGATTATCACTTACACCGCGAGTGGAAGGAAAATTAATCTTTTCTTTGCTTCACTTCACTCTCTGATCACTTTAAAGATTAGTCTCTGTTTGTGGCAGAGAAATTACAACTTCACGATTGCATTACAAATCTGGTGCCTACACCTGGCAACATCTTGAAGGCGGAGTGAGCCATTCATCCATCTAACCATCCATTTTCCTCGCTAGCGTCATCCTTTTTAAGAGTTGGTGGGGCCATTGATGATCAGCAGCTTTGGAGTCCATCACAGAGTTAGAGATAAACAAGATGGACAACCGTGCACTCCTACACCCATGGTACATTGAAAACTTCTAGTAAAGCTGGCATACATGTTTTTGGACTGTGAGGAGAAAAAAAAAAAGCAAAGAACTGAACCTAAAAGTCCATTACTTCAAAATGTATTCTCCTGGATCAAACAAAACTTGGCTTCATTTTGGGTATTTATCTATTTATTTAAATTTAATTGAGTTTATTGATTAAACACAGAAAAAGCCATCTGATGCACCAGATTCTAATTTACATGATAAAAAACCCTTCGGATTGGTTTTGAAGAAGAAACAAGTGCACATACCTGCTGGGTAAAACTGGCTTTATAAAACATCAGAACTCTATAGATAAATAGGAAATAGCTCCCAACATTATTGATAAGACATAGATATACCAAATTGTCATCAAGCATTTAGAAAATATTACAATAAGTAAACCACACCTTTGTCAGAAAGAGATAACCTTTTTTAATCAATTGATGCTAATTATGAGTGGGAGATGTCATCTCCTTGGCACTCGTGTGAAGGGCTTAGTTTTCTTGCATTTTTCTTGTCTTTGTTTTATTGTCACCTTTAGTTTTTGCATCACAGGTGATCCAAGGACTGACTGAAAAAAGCTGAGGCATCTGGGTGAGTCTGAGTGACACAGATTCAATAAGTAATAAATGACTTTAAATGACAGGCAGACGTTTCAAAGCTTCTGAAAAAAAAGGATGAGAAGTACTTCCTGTATCACTGATCCAGAGCTGAGAAAGATGCTTTTTTATTAGAGGCAAACAAATAGCTGTTACTTAGAGGGAGATGTTTTGAAAGCAGTGAGCTGTTAGAAACAATTGCAGCCTTTCCAAAGCACAGAGTTGACAGTTTTGAAATAACAAAGCCTTAATAACAAGGCAGCGGCTTAATAAACTGAACCTTTAAGAGGAAAACTTTGCACACATGACTAGCACGCATTTGTTAAACCTGTAAGCCCTGTGTGATGGGAGGTAAAAGACAAAAAGGAAGCAAGGAATTGGGAGCAGCTATACTTGGCCCAAACCGTTGTGCTGTGACAGCATTATGGAAATATAATCTTTTCTTCACTGCCAGAGGAGCTTGACCGTCTGACTGACTGTATTTACATTCAGAGGAGACCGGTTGGTGTCACCTCAAGACGTGCAGAGTAGCAGCATCAATACAAAACAGCATTTTTGCTTTCCTGTCATATACACTCATTGGTTCATACTCTGATAGATTTTGCGGCCACTTTAATACGCAGCTGTAGTCTGAGTATGGAGGAGCTTTCACAGATCAATGATTTTTCAGCATAATGTTTTTCCTCTCAGTCTGGCTTCTTACATGACCTGCTAAACGGTACAATCGAAATAATCTGGTTTAGCAGCTTATGTGAGATACTCAACAAAATGCAGAGTTTAAATACACTGACTTAATCCTTGATGCTGCACCAACATTCTCAAATCTCGTCTAAATATAGAAGGGCGCCCATGAGTGAAAAAGCATCAACCCGGGTTTATTCGCCAGGAGTTGTAGCTTTAGCTGCAATCAGACTGAATAAACAGGCCATTGCTTGCTGCAGCGCATAATGACAAATAATGAAAAGCAATTACAAAGAGTAGAAATGATGAATACCCCCTATGCTGCTGTAATTGCACCTTATTTATTACATTTTGGAAGTATGCAGGAACCAGTGTAAGGTCTTCTGCCTCATTATTTCTCCACCAAAGTTTTCTTTTTTAAGTTTAACAGATATTACATTCTTGTTTTCATTTCCCACAAAGCCCACTCACTTTTGGAAAACCTGGGTGGATTATCGTTTACATCGCTGAGGGTGATGTTCACAATTGTAGTCCCTGCCAGTCCTCCCAGCTGGCCCCCCATGTCCTTGGCCTGGATTAGTACCTGGTATTCTTCCTTCACCTCTCTGTCCATATTGGGCAAGGCTGTCTTTATAACCCCTGGTGCGCAGCAAGATAGATGAGAGATACAGATAATAGAGAAAAGAAATAGCAGAAAAAGAGGAGGCACAGGAAGACAGTGATGGTGAGATAAACAGACAAAGGGAAAGAGTGGTAAACACAAGGTTCCCAGAAATACATTCGGGGCTGAATACACCATTCACCTGAAAATGCACAATGCATTTGGACCTGAGCAGGAGCTGCAGGAGTGGCTCTGACCAAAACTGAAATAGAGGTCATCACACAAACTGGAAGCACTTGACATTCAGTACTGAGCACGAGTGTGGCCACGTAATGATTCACTTGAAGATCACAGACCCAGAGATCAGAGAGATTTTCTGCTGCACATTTGTAGCTTGGTGCGTTGTGGGTTAGCAGGCCAAAAAAGGAGAACACAACACCGATTAGTCCACACCCTGCTTCCATTCTTCACCCTAATAAATTAAGGACGTCCCATTTGATCTGCCATAACGGTGTGAACCTAAAATCATCTGTCATCTTTCTCAACAAGACGAGTCTGCCTTTGACATGCGAGCTGGTTTATGAATGTTGCTGTGTCCCACTCCACTTGTTTGCCTTTACCTCTTTGTGCTTGTTCTCGTTTTTTGTGTGTTTGGAGTTAGCAGCAGGCCCAGCAGGGCAAACATTTGCTTTGACAGTTTGATTTTTGTGTGCAGCCTGAGTTTGAAATGCAGTCACAGTATGTGTTCTGCAGAGCTCTGGGATGAGTAGCATGATGAGCGACAGACTCCACACTATCTGCTGCTGGGATTCCCATGAACCTATTTTCATATGCTTTGAATCACCCCAGAATGGAAGCCAAGGGCAGCATAAGATCTGCATACACTGGCAGTCTGATGTCATTCCAGATTTAGACCTGTTGTCCGCTGTGCCCCACCCCCAAGGACATTTATACCTGTTTCTGAATCCCACTATTTTCTAAAATGTGTCACTAGAGTAGCTGAGATTGTATTATAACTCAGCAACAAGTGTAATTGTTGGAGTTATTATTAAACAACTAATTAACATAAAGAAATAAAAAAAAATCATCCTACTATTTCTCTGTTCTATCACATTTTATCACGTAAACTCATATTGTTTAGTATTTCATATTTGTGCTGCTTGATTTAAACCAGTGATGTTCAATCCAGCTGGCATGTAATTTCAAAACATAGCCTGCTTTGGCACCCGATTTGTTATGTGCCCTATAGGGATGAAATGATATCCTGTTATATCAGTATGATTACTTTATTCCAAAGTCTCATTTAATGCTGGCAGGCTAAATGTCTAAATGCTCATTTTAGCTGTTAAAACACCAACTCTGTCTGCAGGAGGTGTACGTGTTACCACATTGGAGGTCACAGATAATACACCCTTATACCACACTTATTTAAGGTAATTCTGGACTTAAAAAAACGAACAACGGAACATGATCTATTATTTTGATTTCCAACTGTTTAACTTTTGAAGGAAAAGTTTGTACCTGTTTTGGGGTCAACAGAGAAGTACGGCTGGCCATGGAGGATGCTGTACACCACTCTGGCACTGTTTCCATAGGTGGGGTCATCTGCATCAGTGGCTGTCACCTGCGTCACGTAGGTTCCTGTCAAAGCAGTAGGAAGACATTACTTTATCGGTCTTCTCGTTAGATTAAAAATCTTTGAAGTTGATCAGCAATGACCTCACCCAACACTTATAAATGCCGAGAGCTACGGCTAAGAGGGTTCCTGCACAGCAGGAAGAAGTAATGTGGAGGACTTTTTTTCTCCATTAAACATCTAGTTTTGTCCATTTGACACTTGCAAAAAGACAAATACGCTCTTAACCATTTATTAAACAATGCAACCATTAAGATAATAAAGGAGCACAGAAGAGTAATAACATGGCATTCATCCAAACTGCTGCAGCAACAGGGACAGAATAATTACTCATTGGGGGCTTGGCTCATCTCCCTTTACAATCAGGCAGTGAAAACACATTTTATTCAGAAACATCTTTTTTTAAATGTGTTTAGATTGAGCTGACAATCCAAAGCTTCTGGTTTTTACATCAGCACGAGCCCTAAGTTTCCTCAGAAAGACCATTTCACAGGGCAGATTGAAAATGTGGAAGCCTGAAAGAAGCAGGATGTGTGGGAAGCTTATGGAAGTCAGGAGACACTGACCAGAGGGACAGCATTTCATTTTACACTGCGGTGCCATCCTAGTTGCCTATAAACAGCTTTCTTCACTGTATATTAAGAAGCTTTGCTGTCTGAGCGAGTGTTAACAATGGAATTAAAACACTGGGCGGAGACAGATTAGAGTCTCAATCCTTTCTCACTCATGCCTGACATACCAGAGAGGGCTTGCATAATGCTAAAATGTGTATACAATAGATTAGATAACACAAAACACTGTTTGTATTAATGCGAAAGAGAAGCAATAAAAGCTCACATGGAGGGAAAGTTTGAAAGCCTTCGAGCTTCGCTGACTCCTACGCATTCAAAAGAAAACAGCCTTTATATAAGCAGGAGGTCATAAAAAAACCTGAATCAATTTATTTGTATTTTTATGGAAATGGAGGGTGAGTTCTAGCATCATTGAAATAATCCTGACAATTTCCTTAGCAGTTGAAAAATAATCTCTAATTTGATCAAATATTACATATTCACTAAAATAAATCAGCAGTTAATTTTAGGGGAAATGACTAACCCAGAACAATGCACAATATAATACTTTATATTTATTTATGAGGCAGAGAAGAGTTGGAGCAATTTTAAAACTCATTTGATTGAGACTAGACTTGTGTGCATGTCAGTCTGACATGAACAACACATTAACTCAAAACGTACACTTGTAGACAGGCAATGAAATCACCAAACTGATTAGGCTGAACACATTTAATTTAGCTGTAATTACAAATCTCTTAATTAATTCTCTGAATTCTTTACAGTAGTCAGGGATAAGCTTTTTTTGCAACCAAGAAGGGATTATGCAGTGATTCTGCAGCTTGTTCATAAAGTATTGTCCTTTATGTACCAGTTCCAACTGCCAATTATTATTTAGCATCTCTTCATTTGAATTATTTACTTTGCCCCCCAAACAAAGGTAGCAGGACTGAGGTATCTATTGATGGACCAGTGCGGGTTTGTGTCTGGTTTGAATGCAGATTCCTTCAGATTTTTCTAAACCAGCTTCATCAGGCCCTACTTTGTCACAAACAAAAACAATTGTCATCAACCAGCTAACAAAAGTTCAAATCCTTAATATTTCATGCACTGTGCTGCCATGATTCATATATGCAGAGTAACCTGGTTTAATCAAGTGCATCTTCATCCCAGCTGAGCTCACCCATCCTCAGAGCTTTCTAGAGAAACTGCAATCACATCCTCCTCATCACCTGGTTCCCCTGCATGTGTGGCCCCTGATGTCTCAATTTCAGTCCAGCAGTTGCTTTTCCTGCTTTTTCCAGCCTGTGTCCAAGCTCAATTCAAGTCCACGTTGAATGCCTAATAGCCTATCCTCGACCTGGTTTAAGTCTCAGCCCAATCAATTTTCCATCCATAACAGTGCTCCGGGTTAAATTCACATTTCTACCTGGTTTCCTACCTAATCAACAATCAATTTTAACTCTTGATTCCCTTGTTCAAAAACTTTCTCAAAATCTACTTATCAGGTGGGCTTCTTCCTACCCTTTTTAAGATGACGACAGACTCTTCTCTGGATCCAATTTCTCCTTCACCTGATGCCATATACAAGAGACTGAGCAGTAAACCCTTTGATTGCCTCTGGGACATTCAACTCATATACATACCTTCCAGAGTTACCCCACTGCTGTCCCCACTATCCCAACATATTTTTCATTTGTTTTTATATGAATCACAAGGTAAGAATGGATTTATTTCACTAAGACCATTAACTCTCAGTAACCTCTCTTTTTTTGCAGCACCTCAGATAAGGAGATTGTCATCTAATCTATCATTCTTTCTATCTTACCACCTTCATTGTTACAATGAATGATCACATTGTTATTATTCTGTATTATAATTGTTTCTGGATAATCCATCCATCAATTGCAATCTGATGCTATTGGTGTAGTTCTGGTAGCTTAAATTGTATGCTTTGTTAAGAATTTATTTTAATTTGCAACTTACTTTGAGGTAATTTTAGTTTCTTGTTTCTTTATGAAGTGTTATTGTGTGGTGTGAGGGGATCTCCCCTTTTTTTTTGTGAGTCTACCTGTGATGCTCCTGATTTCTTTTTAATTTGCCATTTGACATTTGCCACAATTGACTGATCATTTTCTAAAAACACAATTATGTCATATTCTACCCAGATACTTTGTCAGCAAAAAGAAGAGCTCAAACAGAATTTAAATAAGTTCTCCAAAATAATCCGGCCATGTGATGATCACTTTCAGCCATCTTTATATACAGAAATAATCTACAGTAAAAGTAACTGACACTAACTAGGTAAGTGCAAAATAGGTTTTTTTTTTTTTTATATTGTGTATTTCATTAACAAAGCAGAACATCTGTATCAGAACGGGTCTAATAAAAACCACTGGCTCTCTCAGTTTGTCCATCTTAATTCACAGTTAATTGGCAGCATCCCTTTCTCCTTTTTTCTGATGCATTTATCAAAAGTTAAGTCAAGTCCTGTGTTTGTGTTCTCAAAGGTAAACAGAGTTGTTCCCCTGATTATATCGTCATACTTTTTATACAATTCACAACACACCTACATTATAATTAAAACGTATGAATACACAGGGGATTGGAGCAATTCATTAACTAATTTCACACTGAAATATGAAGTTAAAACAACTTAACACCGTTAAAATGGAGGCTTACCCTTTCCTGCTTTGATTTAAGACTCTTTTGTTCTTCTGGATCAAACAGCCAAATGAAAAAAAAAAAAAAGAAGCATAACATGTCTTAATTACTCAGTCTCAAGCGCACTCCTAATTTATCACATGCTGATTATATGTCTGAATGCCCTGGAATTATATTATACTACACAACCCTTTGGGAGTATGCAGGGTTAATGTGGTAAAACTGTGTATTATAAGCCAAATCATGGACCTTTAAAACCGTATCCAAGTTGCTTTGTTGCTTTTATGGTACTTAACCAAACCATGCCTGAACAGAGAAGACTAAAGAGGAAAAAAGATGAACAAGCACACTTCTTTAACCTTTGTTGAGGATAAGTCTTGCTGCATGTTTCTTTTTTTTTTCTTAACATCAAGTATTGCAGCCTTATGAAGGCTGTGAAAAATGGAACTGACTTTGACAAAAGGTTAATATTTGATTCCCTTGGAAAAAGAGTATTCTATAGACACCATGCAACAGTTGAAAGTGTCTTCATGAAAAAGTTTGTAAACCAAATCCTAAAGGCCTGAATAACTATCAAAGTTGAATTGGTCCTGTACAGTCTCAGAGTTTTTTTTTTTAATCTGCGTTCCTTCCTTTCACAGTGAATGCCTTTTTTCCACTCTTTTTGCTTCTATGAACTTGAAAGGTTCTCTCCTACAGTGAACAAGACGCTTCAACTTTTGCTTTGGCTGAGGCCTGACTGTGTTTTTCTGCTTTCTAACCATCCTCTGGAGACTGCAGAATTTAGGGTTTGGAGGGGTTCATTGCTATTCACATCAACAGGAACCATTCTCCCAGTGAATTACCTTGATCTGTCCTCCCTGGGGGGAACGTGTAGAGACAAAGCTGTGAAATGCACGCCGGGCTCACCACAAATAAAATGGAGCTCGGAAATGTCCAAATCTGTTAGGGAGAACACCGCTACCCCTCTGGTTGTGGGGAAACTGAATTCAGTGTGATCCCTGGTTCAACAGGAGAAAGAAGTTTCTGCAGCACAGTGTTCTCAGAGGTATGGATCAGTTCTTACCGACTGGTGACATCTCAGGAACGCTGGCTACATACGGTCCTTCCAAGAACTTTGGCTCGTTGTCATTGATATCTTGAACCTTGATTACAAATTCAGACTCAGGCTCCAGGGGGGTGTTGGTGTCAATGTCCACAGCCTGGGCGCGCAGGGTGTAGTAAGGCTTCTCCTCCCTGTCCAGACTCCTTAAGGCATGGATGTCCCCTGTTGTTTGGTCAATTGTGAAAATTGAGCCAGCACCTTCCCCTGAGAGAGTGTACTTTACCAGACTGTCCCCCTTATCGAGGTCAGTGTGGAGCTGCAAGACAAAGAAGAAAAAAGAAGGTTAAGGGCAGACACTGGAACATTTAGGGATTCTCCAAAACATCAAGGAAGAACTGTCAAAGCTTTCAGAAAAAGAGTAAAGAAAAGCTGACTGCACTTCAAATAGTAAGGTCATTGCTCTGCAAAGATCTGAAAAAAATGCCACATCAGGAGAAAAATACAATGATGCTGCAATCTGAATATTTTGAGGATTAATAAAGCTTAATCTTTCATAAATTATGTGTTCTGCAGGTGCAATTATGCTGCTCTGACAACTCTTCAACACAGTGGAACTATTGCTATTTCAAGCACGACTCAGCCATGTTGGGTTGTGTAAAATAGAGGAATTTGCTGGGAATTCCATTCAAAAGAAGAAAAGATCAGCCTGAAAAATGGTGATGTAAAAACCCGTTTATCACAATGGGAATGTTTCTGCTTCCTCCTGATTGAGTGAAGACTTGGCACAGAAGAATAATATCTGTCCCCGGTAATATAGATCCAGCAGAATGGTAGCTCCATTTGTACAAGACAAACAAATTCTTGGCTTTTGGTACATATCCTGTTGAAATATTTATGTAGATGTTGTTATTCAAATCTTTTTAAATATTTACAGGCTCTAATGCAATGTGATCATAATCATAGCAGGTTATGGATTTTGGCCCTCAAGTCAACAGCATGATGTTTCCAGCAGCACTGCTGAACAACATTTTCATTATTGGAGATAAGAAGAAGTATTTTAAGCACTGAAGCCAAAGTATACCCAATCTACCCAGCTGACAAGGCTAAGGGGCTGTTTTGGAAATGTTGCTTTCTTTTCCTTCACCACAACAGATTGTATGATTTGAGCTGTCTGTAATTCCACACCTCATCGTGGGTTTTTGGAGCCCTGTTTAATCAGTTATGGTTGTAGTGTAAATGGACATGACAGCTTTTAAGTGGCTGTTCTTATGCTGAAGAAAGATCCCAAATCCTTAAGCTCACCTAAAGAAAGCCTCCTTTTCATTAGTGATACAAATGATTTTGCCTCTTTCTGTGCTTTACATTGATTTTAGACACTACAGCTGTGGAGCATCAAGGGAGGGATAGGGTTTAACAACATATTGTGTGAAACACCGACGCCTTCAGATGAATTATTGAGAACTATATTCCACTTAGTTGTTTTTTGAACTGTATCTTCATGAGCTTTTAACTGAAACACTGCCTGATGAGTGACTGTTTTCACTGCCAGTGGGGCAAAATGAACGACCAAATGCAGCTTCGGATTCTTTGTAGGCAACACTTCAAGCAGACACACATGAAAAAAGTGTAACAGGAGCAGTGTGCAATTTGCACCAACTTACCAAGTTCACAGAAGCATAGCCTTAAAGAACTGTCAGCCATGCTACATTGCTCAAAAATGAACTGGGATTATTTTTAGGATACAACTTTAGTGGATGACTAGACTGCCAAATATTTTCCCCAGTGTGTTGTTTATTATCTGTGTAAATAATGAGTTGTGTTCCTATTCCACAAGGGGATAATTTAACAAGAGAGTGGATTTCAAAACTGTTTTTATTTGGGAGTAAACTAAGCTATTTGAATAATGAATCTTAAAATGGTAATCCTTCTGTGGACTTCTCACCTTGCATATTATACATTTTTATAGATTTAAATAGTCGAGACCTGTCACATATGTCCCAAAATCCAACTCTTCACACAGTTCTCTGTTTTGTCAATCTGTTGCAGCCACAGAGTCAAATAAATTACAAAAAACTCTCAGATTGGACACTTTTATTTTACAAGCAGATTTTAAAACCCATCTTAGTGACCATTTTAAAGGTAAATTATGCCATCACACAATGCAATGATTTTAAGGATTTATCTTCTTAGATTGTATTTTTTTTTCTGATTATATTCAATTCATTTCTTGTTTGTGTAACCTCTGTCCTTCCTTTCTCAAAAGGTCTTGCCATTGGCTTGGCCACAGTTGTAAAAAAAAATCATGTTTTCTAAATCTTTCCTGACTGAACAAATAAGATAAGTTAAGAAAAAAAAAAAAAAAAAAAAAAAAAAA
>BSAI01000108.1:26911913-26985794 GCA_036245035.1 Adrianichthys oophorus
AAAAAAAAAAAAAAAAAAAAAAAAAAAAAAAAAAAAAAAAGCATTACTGGCAAATACAGTTCCAGTTGACTCCTGAATGTTTCAAGGTAAAATTAAACAAATATATATATATATATATATATATAAAACAAGTGTACTCATGAAATGATTGCTCATCTTTGTTTTTGAAGTTCAGTTCATTTTTGTTGCAGATCATGCTTTGTTGGCTCATTGTGATGCATGATATAGTTGAAACAGGGAGATGTTTGCTCTTTCCAAACCTCATTGTGGTGTTATAAACTGAGATGAGAAATAGTGTGATTCCATCAGTCTGAGGCTGGGAAATCTAAGTGTTAAACATGCTGCAAGTGCTTAGAAGAGTGAATCAAAACAGCCTTAAAACACCAGGAAACTGCTTTCCAGTCATGCTTGAATTGTGTCATTTACTCCAGAAGGTCTCCCAATTTTCATGATAATTAATTTGTGCTGAGACTTTTTTCCTGCCAATCTGTTCCAAATCGAAAAAAAAAAAAAAAATGTAAAAAGCTCTGGGCAATCTTATATTTCTGTAAGATTTCCATAATGCAACACTGAACAGTTTCAAACTACTACAATAAGACATGCAAAGGTAAGTTGAATGTTGGATGTTAAATGTTGTCTGGTAAATAACGTCCTTCGTGACCTTGTATGCTGTCCTGGTTTCATGGTTGATCTTTCTTTTGTTTTGCTTAAAAAAAGATTTGTAAAATGAGGTAGGAAAGAGAGAAGACGCAAGTACAGGGAGAGAAAGCGATGAAGGTTAACAGAAGGGTTTGAGTAGCATCTCATTTAGAAGCCTAATGCTAACAGTTTTTGACCTGTTTATGAAAGTAAACTAATTAGAGATTTAATGTGCTTCCAAATTCATTCAGGAACTTTTCTCTTCCATAGAGAAATAAAGAGTGAGTATATGCATCACAATAATGGAGCAATCTTAGAAGTCATTAAAATCAGTAGAAGAGAATCTTTGGTTGGATAGCTTACTGGATGAACAACAAAATAAAAGAATGAGGAGACAAAGAATTGTCTCCAGTGAGTTTCTGAAGTCATTTTCTAGGTTCAAGTCCCCATAAATTTGATGAACTTCACACATCTCTCTAGTTTTACCAAAAAAAAAGATAACAAATGAGTAATACATAATGCAAGGATTTTATATTTTTGACATCTCAATCACTGCTTTCTTGAAATCAAATCTTGGTTGATATCCTCTTTTCTCAAATAAAGACCCACTCAGACGAAAATTATGTTTTTGTTATTTTTAGCACGATCTTCTGGCATTTTTCTGATGATGGAGGACAGATATAAAGAAGGTTAAAACTGTATGTCTGTGTTTGTCTTTCTGACAATTGTTGTGAATCAGGAGCAGGCAAAAAAAAAAAAAATCAGTTTGAAAAAGATTGTAAAAACTGCATAATCATTATTAAAAGACCACTTGGAACACTTAACAAAACATCAAAAGATGATCGGAGTGAAACTTTAAATGATAATAAAACAGGGATTCTGCTCTTTAACCAAAGCAGCCCATGTATCAGAACATGTCGACAGCTCCTCCTTTATCTCGCTCATGTAAATAGTCTAGTGTCATTCTTGACAGCACACTTTTCTTCACATATTACCAGCATCACTATCTCTGCCAACTTCCAGCTCTGCAACATGAACAGTATAAGATGATCCCTCCGATTACCTCCCACCCCCAGTCTGCTGCCATCCTTGGTCACAGTTTTATCACCTCCCAACTGGACAACAGCATCTCCCTACTGTTTGATCTACACCAGAAAACTCCACAAACCTCAACTTGTTCAAAACTTAGCAGCACACATCATAATGAGAACCTCATCCATGCACCTCACACATCACATTCAGTTCAAGACCTTACTTTTTACCCACAAGGCCATTCACAGAGTCGCTGCCTCGCACCTCACTGGACTCCTCCATGTCACTGCAGCAGCCTGGACTCCCACATCCTCCTTATTTGTCTCAGAGTCTGAAGGTCTCACAACAATGGAGGACAGAGCATTGAGCTGCTCTGCCCTCTACTTTGGAATTTGCTCCCCCCCTGACATTTTCAGCATAATTTTTTTTTTTTTACTTTTTCAAACAAAACCCAAAACATATGTTGAGGCATTACTTTATTTTATGTTGTTTCACTGTCAGCTTTTTGTGGGTTTTTCTTTTGTTCTTCTTTTACCATTTTTACTTTACAGTGACCTTGGTTTCTGATCCTAATTTCAGTTTTACTTTGCCATTTTCTTGTGTTTTTGTGTGTCAATATGACTAGATGACTGGATGGATGTAAAATTGCAGTATTTATTTTTTAAATAGTAAGTGTTTTGAAAAAAAAGTTCTCCAGTAGACTTCTAAAAATGACATTAGATTACTACAGGTAGATTTGTAGTAGATCTGTAAATGCAAATATTTTTTTAAGAACACCATTGGTAGACATCTAATAGAGCAGCAAAATAGGGTTGTTAGAGATATCCTGTCGACTACAGTAGATGTATTTTAGGTGTCTAATAGACATCCTGTGCCTTGTAGGTTATTGAGCTTAAACAATTTTCTGATTCTAAAAACGGAGAAGACAACATACTGTCGTACAGCAGTCATTTTGGATTCCACAAGCTTGTCTGAGATGGATATTGCTTTAATCAATCCGATGGGAAAACTTGATTGTACCCATTGATTGCTTTGGGCTTTGTCCGAGTTTCTTCAATCCTATCTGATGGAATTTGTATTTCTACTCCAACCGCCCTCCCCACACAAAATGGTAAACTCCCTATATAAAGCACTAACTGGCGAGTCGCGAGGGAATTCCAGAACAAACCTAACTTTATTTATAAAATGCATTTTATACAATTAAATAAAATTACTTTCAAACTTAAAAAAAAAAAAGAAAAATCAGTAAAAACAAACGCAATGCCTTCATCCCCCCCATCTCACCCCCACAAGGTAAAAAAAAAAAGAAAATGAACATATGAATAAAAATAGAAACAAAAATCTGAAAGCAGTATAGGGCTGAGAAGAAAACTAAGACACCTAAAGATGTCAAGAAGAACATAACTGTAATAACTTATTAGTAATTGTCCTCCATTTTGGATAACCAAACAATAAATACTTTATTGAGTATATTAAATATCATGTTATAACAGAATCTTTTGTCATAACTTGTGTTGAAAGCAGTAGTTCCGGGTCTCCTCATCAGTAATTTGGAACTGAGCTGTCAAGAAACTGTAGAAAAATGAGCTGTTAGTTTGATGGGCAGCACCAACTGAGAACGACAGCATGCTCAGTGAGAGGACAAAGGCAGATGACAGCTCACGTCATTGCTCTCACCTGGTGTTGTTATGATGACAGGTTCAAGCAAGATCTCCTCCCTCTCTATCTCACAGCGCACACTGAATTCCCTTGAGGTGTTTCACAAGACACATGATGACCATAAAAAGAAGGGGCATGTTCCCAAGTCACCTTGCTATAAAATGAACTTCCACTGTTTAAAAAAAGAACAATTTTCTCCAGCTCTGACTGATCAACCGCATAATTAAAATCAGAGGCCCCGTATTGTGTTGCTCCCTTTCTGAAAGCCTCCCACATTTCTGAGCTCTGCCTGTCTCCGGTGTTCCACAATCACGTCTTTAGAACTACAAGAAAAACAATCAAGATTTGTTTCTTGTTTGTTTGATTTAAGCACACTTGTTTCAATCAGCCTTAGAAATAAAATTAAAAGACACAAATGTCACATCAGTGTTTCGGCGTTTTTCACAAGGTTAGAACCTCTCCCCTGATGGCATCACCTCACTGTTTCTGCCTCTTCCACTTGTGCTTTAATGGCACATGAATGCAGCCTTAGAGCCAAGGGCAGTTTATCTTGAGGTGCTTTACTTCTAACATTTGAGTGGACGTGTTTCAATTACCTCTTTATTGACAGCAGAATTAAACTGTAGATTTAGTTCCAAAGTCAAACAGAGCAGAGCCCTGTGCAAATATTCAGTTGGAAGACTTAACACAAAAGAGGGGGGGGCGGATGATTTGAACAAAGAAGACTAAGGCAAACAGATACATTTACAGCAGAAAATGTTATTTGAGAGGATATGAAACAGATCCAAAAAACACTGTTTTTGACTCGGGTTACTGTCTTGGTTTGGGGTGTGTGTGTGTGTCCTAAAAGTCATTTACTCCTTTTAGTTTGCTCCCCTTCTCTTTGGTCCTTTGGGCAGTTTGTCTTGAAGTTGAGTCATGACATCTGGACTTACAGTCTTCTTTCTTTGAACATTTCCCCACTAATCCACTCATCCACCACTCACCCAGAGCTTCATCAAGTGTAGCCACTGATCTTTGTACTTGCAAAATTAAGCTTTCATTGCCCATGGTGAAAATGGACGATGGTGTTTTCCGTGGCCTGTCCAAACCTTATAACTGATTGACCCATGTTCAACTGCAGTTCACATGGAACCCTTCTCCACTTCGGCATTCAAAATTCTCATTTAAAGTTTTTTACTACCACCAAAATCTGCACCTGTAGCGCAACCACCCAGACTGGCGCCCCAGACTTGTGTGTACGCTTGGTGAACAAGAACCTTCAACATCTGGGTAATTTAGAATTCACACTGACGTTTCTTGTTCACCTTTTTTCTAAACATTTTTTCTAAAACAGATCAAGGCTGATTTACCCTAGTCCGCCTATTGTGTCGACACAAAAAATAATAGAACTTTTTTTTGTTAGTTGAAATGTTAGGGTGTCTGGGTCTGACAAGCGTCCCTTCCAATGTAACGCAAGCTTTACGCAGCAGTTCTTCTTCAGACTGCTAATGTCTTGGTACAAAGCGAAACAATCCCAGTTTCAAAATAAGACCTTCCATGGAACTTCCAAAATAAAACTTTTTATAATCTCATTTTATATATAAGGGTGACATGCCCATGCAATAACATACGTTAACACAGCGGATAACACTGTTGTCCATTTTCTCCATGAATGACCAAAGTATAAGTTTTGCAAGAACGAAAAACATCATTAAGGACAAAACATGGATTTTACAAGAAGTCAGTCAGTGAAGTCAGTGAGGAAGGAGAGGACATGAGGCCTGATTGCTTAAGTTTTGAATGAGCTACTTGACAGGGGGTGGTAGGACAAATCACCCGAAGACACAAAGAAAACAAAATAAACTAAGTGATGGTTGTGCAACGCAAGAGATGCACTACAGACGGATCAGTGTCTGATGATTCACTTCATTTCAGATGAACTTTCACAGGCATTTGGCAGAAAAAAACTCTTGAATTGTTAAAGTTGCCAGTGTGGTTTACTCTTGATTTATTCTATAAACACTTGATGCTGAAAACAATAATCTGAAAAAAAGCAGCAAAAGTATCAGGATCCAGGAGCTTTTATCCTACAATGAGGACTGAAAGGCAGTCAGAGGCATTTGGACATGCAAATAAGTAGGATGAGTGAAGCTCATCAACTAGCAAAAGAACTCCTGAAAAGAAAACCAACTGAGTTTAAGAGTTTATATTAGATGATGAGGATCATTAAAAATCTCGAGGAATCAAAATCTCATCCCCTACTGCATGTGTATTTGCAATCAATTATCATCAAACCTGTGATTTCAGTTTCTAAGTTTGTAAATATATAATACATCAAAACAACTCTGATTTCCAATGACCTGGAGCCAACACAGCAGTACTATCACTTTGCATAAGTGTTCATGGCTGCAATTCTGAATAAATTATCACAAATGATTAAGGGGGAGTTTACCTTTGATTGTTCTTTGACTTGCAACAAAAAAGGCCGTCTTTTTAACATATTAGCATCAAAAGGCTCGCTTTTAAATTCATTTTCTTGTGATTCAGAGATGGTGCCCAGTGGAGCTGCATTTGATTTGCACAAAAAAGAAATGTAAATTCTTTGTAAAAGGAAGAGGCCCATTGCTTCATTATTTATAAGTCAAAGTTGACTGATATTAATTAAAAAAGCCATTAAAATAACAATAGTAATCTCTTTTATAAAGAATTAATAAAGAAGCAGACAATGGATGTGTTTAAATGTCAACACACTTGGTTAATAAAAAGAATGTAAAATCGTAATCATAACCACCTTAATGTGACAAAAGATGTGCTTTTTTTAAGCAGAAGGAAAAAATAAATAGTTGCTTTATAAATCACTTCATTGCGAATCCCATTAACCAACAAAACAATCAGAATGTGCAGAATTCAAATCCAGACATTATTGATCATTTCAAATAAATTGGAATCTGCACCTAACTCATCAACAGCCTGCTGACAGGATGATGAGGATGACCTCCAACTTCTTTTTTCCCAGTAAGTGTAATTAATAATATGCTCTAGTCAGGGTATCTGTTGACATGTCTCCTATGAAAAGATATGTTGCTGGTGTGCGTGTGGAAGTGAAATAAGACTCGTTGTACCATATAACCTGACTCTTTGTGAGGACTGGCATTAGCATTCCTCTGCTTTATTTCCCCCCCCTTGAGATCATTGCTTTGCGGGTTGCTCCTGATAACACTTTTTTTTTTAGTTTAAGTTGATGTTCCTCAAACAGATGGTTCAGGTGTTAGGTATCAGTACATGTTACTAGAAACCTAATTTATTCAGAATGCAAAGACAAAAGTGAAATATCAATGGGATAATATTTGCTCACTCCCATTATGTTGTTTTTAACCAATAGTCAGATCGTTCTGTCTGTCACACTTCACACAATACAGATGGCAGCAATCACTGTTATTCATTATATTTGTAGATACTGGAGCTTATTGTCTGGCTATAGAAGCTGACATGCTTCATGGTGAAACTTGCGATAGGGATTGTGTTGTGAATTCTTAATCTGGAAGGTGCAGAGTTTCTTGTTACTGTCAGGATTTGCAGCACATGGTGCCACCGAAGCAAGGCAATAAACTTGCATATCGATTAATTTGAGTGATTTTAGCAAAGAATGTAACCTACCTCAGTAGTAAAGGCTGTAATTGGATTTCTACAGCCAGGATTATATGGAGCTCCTCAGGAATGCATATCAAAGGAGGAACCTTTGTCTGAAATCCAGCCAATCATGTTCCGTTACTTGGTGGTAGTCCAACATTCCCTAGCCAGCACGTTTCAAATCTATAAACACTCCAGGTATGTTTACAACATTCATCACATTTTAGTCTTTTATTTGTGAGAAATGTTTGCTTCACTAGTGTTGTATAAAGTTTCAATTTCATACTGCTGAATATAACATTTTGGCATCTGCACTGATGGGAAAAAAAGGAAGCTTCTTCCACCTTCACGTCACTCATCAGCCTGCGTCTGTCTCCAAATGATTTAGTGTCCATTACTGCTTTGCTTCTATTAATATCATTCTGTTGTATTAAGTTTGTTTCAATACTCTGGGAGGTAAAATCCGTACTGAGTCCAACTCTCAGTCCTCCAAGCTCAGTTGTCTGACATGTTGACAGTCTGTTGTTATGTTTCAGGAGGCTTCATATTCACATCTTTTCAGGTCGCTACCATACCTTTCCATATCATGAGTGTGAGTTGAGTAGCTCGCTTTTTGGGTCTCTGCAGCGCCGGTGAACAGGTGATGGGAAGAGCATGCCATGTCAAATCCTGCAAGCTTATTATAGCTGATCAATATTGGCTTGTGAGCCGTTTCTTTGCTGCTGACAGCTCAGAGCTTCCTATCAGGATTGTGTCATGCCAGAGTCAGGTAATAAGGATGGAGGCAAAAACACATGGGGGTTATACTGGCAAATATCCAGCTACAGTATGTGTGTGTGTGTGTGTGTGTGTGTAGGTGTGTGTGTGTGTGTGCGTGCTTGTATCTATACAGGTTTAGACTATATCCTGCTCTAGTTTTAGCACCAACCCTTCCAGGACCAGTCAGGTCCAAAGTGGAGTTCCACTCAGACCAGTCAACATTTCTGATGTTCCGGTTCAGGTGAAGGCTGGGTATAAGACCGACTTAGCTATGATCTAGCAATTTGGTCAAGCTGGTCAAATGTAATACTTTTTTTAAGCAGCAATCTATGAGGCTTTGCTGTGCAAACTAATTGTGTGCAAAATCTGAAGAAAGGGCAACAACCTGCTGTCCATGGATACCAGCTAAGGATTAGGAGTTGTGAGGTCTTTTAGTGATAACATGCTGTTTATCCACTCTTCACAAAAGCAAATCAAAATAAATCAAATGATCAAAACAAGTAAAACCAACAAGATCCAGAGCTGCATTATTTATAACTTTATCAGAGACTGATTAAGAATTTATAGGTTTAATGAACAAGAGTTGTATTGATCTGAAGAAATCAGGTTTGAATCCCCTCTAGCTGTTATTAATCACAGAAAAAATCTGTTTTTTTCTGTAACTATAATTTATGAAGAAGCTCCAAAACTGATTTCCATTCACATTTGGATTATGCAATTCCTCTACCCCTCAGCTACTTGCAATTACATGACGAACATTAGGCATTAGGCATTATCTGGTAATTTGATGGTAACTAAATCCAGAGCAGATAAGCAGACAGACACGAGGCATTGAGCTGCTAAATATTAGCAATTGTAAGCCTTTACATCAATTCAGTTTTCTTGGGTTTGTTTTCTGTTTCTCCAGTTAAAAATTCATTGTTTGAAACACTAACAGTATAGGTGCAACTCTGATTTTGATTTATGTACTTTCTATGTGTCTGAATATCGAATATCTTCAGCTTTGGTTCTCCTGTCATACCTGTTTTCATGTCACCCTTCAGTCAATTTCAGCATATGGTTTCCTTTGTTTTGGTTGAAACACAAATGCGTAATGTTTCGCTATGCTTCAGTTACAACTGCCCATACGGGAGGATCTGGGCTGTCTGCAAGAGATAAAACGGTCAAATCTGTACGGGGCACGCAGACGGTCCGCACAAAATATTGTAGACTGCTCAGTGAATCTGTAGAGAGAAAATGTTCATGCACATTTCTTTCTACACAATTCTACGGGCAACAGTAGTGAACACTTATACAACATGTAAGGATAAGTAAGGCTGAATTAGGTGAAATAAATAAATAAAAATCAATCCTGCGAATTGCCTAATGAGCCTTTAGTGTTGTTCACGTAATACATGCACGTTCCTTGACTGTTACAAATGAGAAAATGAGATAATCAGAGTGTATTTTGCACGTGTACATCGTACATGTTTCCTATGGGCACTTACGTATCATGTGCACACCATGCGTGTGTAACCCTGTGCCATTAAGCTGAAAAGAGAAACACCTGGCACATGCTTTTATTGTGGCAGGCCCTGCTGCTATTTAAGTTACAGGTTATGTGAAGCACTTCCTGCTACATGCTTCCTGCTCTGGCTGCTGTTATTGCTGTGGTGAGCATTCTAACATCAGCAACAAACCTGGTTGCCCCACTCGTGCTTCAGCGACCTTGCCTTAAAAACACTTTTGGCCAACTCATCGGTGAGTGTTGCGATCGTGATCCAGCTACTGTATGTATGTGACAGTAGGAGTATTTTTTAGTAGTTTTTTTTTAGTTTGTCTGTTTGGACTGTTTTTTGTTAATGTCACAAAGCCAAAACAGCCATATGCTTCTGAATTTGTTTCTAACCTTTTTTATGTTGCGCACCTTTTGACTTTGAAAATGTGAAAATGGATTATTGCTGAATTTGAATTTAAATGGATAATGGACAATTTAAATTGACAACCACACGTGTGTACTTGACTTGACTTAAAACCTTTGAAACAAAGGAAACTTCTTTTGATACCTTGAATTGAATACCTGCTTGTTTTGTTTTCCTAGTATGTGATGTATTAGTGGTTCTTATTTACCTTTCTTTTCCCAGTAGTTAGACTGTGCTTTGTTTTTGATTCTATTATTCTCTGACCCTTTCTAGGTCAGGTTTTTTTGTTGTGCGATCTTCTGATTTTGTCATATTGATGGTGAGCTACCCACACTGAACCAACCCTGATAGTTGCATCTCTTCCAACATCCCAACTATCTGCAATAAAACTCAACGGGTTCCCATCTTACTACAAAACGCATTTCTGGACTGCATCAACTTGGACAATTGCACATGGACTAGCCTTTATCCCCTCCAGCCTGTGTCCCCTGTCTTGTATCTTTTTTTTTTTTTTTTTTTTTTTTCCAATACAACCGGTTGATATTTATCCTGACCTGCTTTGCGTTTTCATTAACACACCCTGGGCTCCTTGAGACGATTCTTCTTTTCTGTGCATGTCAGAGCGCCTAGCCTTTAGTTTAGACAATGCGTTACACGTGCTTACACCACTAACGACTGGAGTGCAGCGCATCAGCACTGTACGATGGCATCACCCGTACGTCATAACTGTGTGCAACTTCCATTACCCTTACAAATACGTCACAATACACTCACCACACACGCAACAATGATATGTTCCATTTTTATGTCACTTGAGGTGGCCGTATGAGCCTCAAGGGAACTCTGTACGGGTGCATGTGACTAAAGCTTAACACAATCTGCAGTAACATCTCATTAGTTCTCATAGGTTCATCTACACCAGCTGTCTGACCTCGCCTGTCAAAGTTGAAAAGTGGCTGAATAATTAGTAGAGAACTCAGTTAACCATATAACTGACACAGCATATGATTAAATAAATACTATGCACCAGTTCACAGATCAAAGACGATTTCAAAGTACAATACATGACTTGAAAGCACAGTTAATTTGAAATAACACACAACACAAGTGTCTTCTAAGAAGCCAAGGAACATTCACAGTCAATGTCTCCTGACGACTGGAAAATGTTGGTTGTGAGTGATATGAAGTGAGTCATTACAAGATCATTCAGAACTATGATACAGTTAATACAAGGAGTAGTGAATTATCATGAGAATGAAATATAAGAAATGTATTACTTTGGCACCACAGATAAATTACATCATTAGCTTTTATTTTAGCTGTTCTTTCACAGTTTCAAGAAACATTCATCATCAACATATATTATAACAATAAATGGCCTCAACCTCCTAAAATGTCCTAACGACATGCTGCATCACTAACTACCTCGTGTAAAATCTTCAAGAGAAAAGTCTTTTTGATATTACTTTGCATATATTCTCCTAATATTTCTTCTCTGCTTTTTAAACATATTCCCTTTTGTACAAAAAGAAAGTTTAACCAGACACATTTTCTACTAAATAGCTGAAGTAAAAACTATAATTTAACACGAGTGGAAAGTAGACAAGCAGCCTTTCAGATAAGCCTTTGTACACTAATCTCCAGTGGTATGAGAAAATCCAATTTTGTTGGTCCTTCTTTAAAGATATGGTGGAAAAAATCAACAAAATTATGCAAGATTATTGTTTGGCACATTGATTTTAGCCTCACTTAGCTGTAGGTCACAGAATAACCGTGCACATCTCTGTGTAATGCAATTAAGTTATGAAGCGTGTGATTTTTGAGTTGAAATTAATTAGCTGCTGATTTTTTTTTTTTCCCCACAGACTGTTCTTCTGAAGTATTTATCATCATTGTGGCATGCAAACTGCTTTGCCGTTTTAATATGGGGCTCCTCAGGTTCTAGCTTTATAGTTTAAATCCAGACCATTTAATCTGAACAGTGTTTAACAGTGTGGAACTCACCATCACAAATAAGGCTTGTAAATTTCATATGGCCCCTTGATGGAATCTTTCTTTGCCGGGCTGGTTGTGTACGTCTTGTTCAGCAGATTTTTATGTTCTTGTTATTGGTGCTTATTGAAAGATTAAACTGCAAGATCTGATTCAATAATAAATCTCATGATGGTGTGAGGTGGACCTGGGAAAGGAACCATCAATAAAAGGGATGGTCGTTCCTCTTTGAATAGTAAGTAAGAAAATAAAAATGTAGGAGAAACAGTGGCAGCTATGACAAAAAGGACTAGCATATTGACTTGCATATAAATCATTTATCTGTGTATTTGTATGAGAATTGGCTGCTGACTGATGCTTCTGCATGTTTTCGACTAAAAAAATTATGTTTTTTGACCAGGAAGACTGCCTCTTAAGTATTTTGGCCAAGTTCTGAAACTGGTATCAGTTCTTTACACTGACTAGAGTCTTTACAGAATAAAGAGAGCCAAGTTCCACCAAATGAAGAAGCACAACACCCCCTGTTCATGTAAAGTGGAAAAATTGCTTTGAAATTAAAAATGATGTGGAGTAACAGTCTTTTAATTTCCGATACAGCATTGGATGGAACCGAGCTTTAACTGCTGTAGAAAAGCTTTCTCTAAATATTTGGTAGAAGTATGAGCGCATACTATATCATTGCAAAGAAAATCTAAACCTAAATACCCACGTTCTTTGACATACTGTAAATATCTGACAGGTCACTTTTTCAATGTCAATCAGCTGATTCTGGCATGAAGAAAAGTCACATTTCAGGTAAGCTTTGCACAGATATTCAACACTTTAGGTTAAGAGCTTTTCTCCACTTCAGAATCTGCTTTTCATGTTTCATGTATATGTTTTTAAATGTACATGTTTCTGCCAATTAGGCAGGTCTCCAGCTCTGTGGTTTCTTCACCACCAGTTCTGAATATCTACAAAGATAAATATAGTATTTCAATGAAATAAAGATTCTCCATGAATGGTGGGTTTTCCACTATTATGCAGCAGAGTGGGCTCTGCTGCCAGATGTCAGCATTGTCATAAACATGAGATTATCAAGCATTTTGACATACGTGCAGCTTTAACTGTGAACACGTTCTAAAAATGCCACATTAAATCTAAACTACTGAAAATATTGCTGCTCGTTCCTGTCTTATTAAGCCCATTTTCATTTGTCATGATGAATTTCCGTCTATTTGCAAAGTGATGCCTGAGTGTATGAAATGTCTTCTGGAACCACTCCATTGGAAGTGTTTTCCTCTCTATTTCACTCTGGACAAACTGAGTGTGTTTTAATATTGCACACTTTGCCTTCATTTATATGTTTTTCATTTTCTCGTGTCAGAAAACAGAAATCCAATACATTAATCACTTATCACGTTAATAGCTGCTGCCCTGAATCACTAAAATCCTTCAGAGAAATTAAGCAAAGAAACATTTACTGTAAAAGAAATCTCTGACTCCATTGTGATTTACATGTAAAACCACAGAGCTGAAACGTGTGCTTCATTAGCTAAGAGGTCAGACTGGCTAACAGTCCCAGCACACAGATGTGTTTGGATGCAGCAGTAAAGCAGCATCTGAGGAGTCACAGCAGACTTGCAATATTTGCTGATGATCCTCCAATGAGTCAGTAGATTCTGTGTTGCTGAAACAGATTCAATGAAACCGTCTGGAATCTGAAATAATTCACTCATTTGTTTGTTGGCATTTGTTTAATTTTTGTCCCTCATCAGCTCTCCTCCCTTCTCAGGCAAATGACCTAGAAATCCATCCCTGGAAAGCATTATAAAGAATGTTTGATTGTGTAAAAGGCAGCTGATGTGGGCTGAGGAGAAACGTGTTGCAGGAGTTATCAAGTGTGTCCTAGGAGGAAGCCCTTCTGGCATATGTACAAAAAACAGCTGCATAAACATTTAATTCCACATATTTACTCTGATTTAACTTATGCACTTACACAACTTTATTTAATAAAAAAAAAACATGGTATTTGGTAGATTTCTGAGGCAAAATAACAGAGTAGTAATGCTGCCAAATGTTGAAATAAGTTCTAATTTTGTTAAATCATTTTAACCATTCATTATTTACAAATCATACCAATCATTAACCTTTGTTTTTCCATCTGTTGTCCTGATAACGGAGTACCAGCATTTTTTTATTTATATCTTTACACGAATGCCCTTAATTTAGGTAATTATTTTGCTTCCAATTATAATGAATAGATACACTGTTGCTTGTAGTTTTTTGCTTTATTCTTTTGAAGCTGTATTTTCTTTTTTTTTTTCTTTCAGTCATACAATTTGACTTATTTGAAGCTGTGGCTTTAGTTTTTATTTTGAGCTGTTAACATGGGATTTGTTGTTTATCTGATTACACAGCTATTGAACGACTAACACTGACTTTATTTGATTTTTTTCTTGGAAAAAAAAAAAAAAAAGATTTGCACTTATCCCTCAAAGTGACGTGAAACTGGAGACCAAATGAATGATACAAAAAGATAGGAGGGGACTTAACATAAATCTGAGAGTCACCACCCAACAGAAAATGTGGAAAGACTATTTAAAACATTCAAATATGTGGACTCATGCTAAAGGAGTCTGGTTGCAGCTGTTGGAAGGGTTATCTTCATTCAATGTGACCCCGTCCCAATTTTAAATCTGAAAATGTTCCATATTTTATAACACTGATAAAAGATGGATAAAATGACCTGAGGCTGTGCGGCACTCTCTCTGCATGTCTCCGTCTCTCTGAGACCAGCTCTGTTTTCTCTGCTGCTTTATCCTAATGACACCATTAGACCATTATGAATCATTTTTCATAAACACTTCACTTCTGCTTTATCAAACATGTACCTTTGATAGTAAGAGAGATATTCTGCCTGTTTTTTTGCCCAATGAAAAATGATATCTCTGTTTTATCTTCCACTTATTTTATATCTACTTATTGTATTTTTCTTTTCTTTTTTGAAGTGACCCAGCCGCTAGCAGCTCTACACACTTACAGATGATTTTAAAATAGAGCAAACAGAACCTCTGCACTGAGATAAGGTTAACAAATCAGGTTTAGTTTTTCAAAATTTTGCATGTCTCTGATGTTTTCATGCTGTGAAGAGCATCCAAAGCTTTGGAATCTACTGGAAACAAGCTGTCAAAGTTTCCTCTCTCTCTTTTTTTTTTTTTTTTAAGCTTTTTAGGATTTATAATGAAATCTTTAAACAATGTGATTATATTTACATACATACAAGTTAATATAAGCCATCTAAATTAAGTCATTAAAAATTGAGTTTTTTTTTTTTTTGCTCAGTATACATCATTGCATTTTCTGCATTACTTGCTGTAACCTGGTGTGTAAAGGTTTTCAGGAAAAATGTCAAATATAAGATTTGTTTTTGCTGGTGTCAGAGAAGATGTCTGGGTCAGAAAATAGAAACGAAATGCTTTACTAAGCTAGAGAATAAAGGACTTACCGTATTTTCTGCACCATAAGGTGTGCCGTATTGTAAGGCGCAGTTTCAATTAAGGGTTAATTTCCGTACCTAACCATATACAAGGCGCATCATAGGAAGCAAAAAAACAAAAGGTAACAGAAGCAAAACAGTGAATTTAGTTGATCTTTGTTTCTACTATATCCACTCACATTATTTTTTAATCAATCTTCTCCCAAAAATCAATCAAAGTGCTCATCTTTGGTGTTTGAATTAAATAGCTGCACAATTTTGGAATCAAACATGCCGGCTTCCCGCTATCATTGTCAGAGCCAGTCTCACTGCCAGGTGAGTGTTCAGCAGTTATATTGGCTTTAGTGAAAGCTCAGACAACAGTCAAACCAGAGAACTTAGCCCAAGGGAAAAACTGTCAGATTCAGCATGACTTAGTAACATGATCATACCGGTGTGAAGCCCACGGAGATGCCTATGGTTGAGATATTGGGCTATAAGAATTAAATTGAATTGAATCTCCTAAACGAAGAGACAAAGAAATGCTGTCAGACAAATCATCAACATATTTTCGGAATTGCGTGGGTGTAACGGCACAGGCCGGGTAAAGCTTGCTCTCTGACATGCTGTGCCCATCTTAATGTTTTGATTGCACTAAGGTGGTTTTCTGCAGTAAGTCATCCGTGCGCTCGCCGCTCCTTTGTCAGAGAAAAGGCCTGACAATCAACCGAGCAAGAGCTTCCCATAAGTCACACAAGAACATCTTTACTGATTTTGGAACTTGGTACACACAAAAGGCATACTGGATTATAAGGCGCACGGGCAATTTGAGAAAAAAAAAAAAAAAACACTTTTAAGTGTACCATATGGTGCGGAAAATAGAGTAATTATTTCCGTATTTATGATCAACTCACCGTCAGCTGAAAGATGGTTGATTGGATTGAGTTTTTTCATTACCAAAAATAACTGACAAAAAAACAATGACATTACATTGAATTGATTGCTTAAAACAAAAGCAAAGAAAAACAAAACCAAAAAATGCTATATTTTTTGGATAAATCTACTGCCCTAATCTATCACCAAACTACTCTCTTGTACTACATTGCACAATAAATACATTTGTACATTCTAATTATGGTATAAACATCAATAACAACAAAATATCTTCCTTATACCTGTCAGTTTTTATTTAAATAATGTTTTGCTTTTCATCAGCAGTAAGCTTTTTTATATTAAGTTGTAAAATCTATTTTGGGTCCTACATGTGTTTGTTTTCTGTAAAAATTGGCAAACTAATCTTAGGGATTAAGACCTTCTTAACCACTGATTTTACTATTTTATTGATGATTATAGTTGCATCTCTATTAAATAAACATTGTTCTACTGTAAAATTGTTAGGACATTTCTCCATCCGTCTTCTTTGGCACCGGGTCACGGCAGCAGCAGTCTAAGCAAGCTTGCACAGACTTCTCTCTCCCCAGCCACTTCCTCCAGTTCTCTGGAGGGAGATCGATCTTACATGCGAAGGACAAAATCAAAACATGTTTGTTTTTGTTTTGTTTGTGGCTGGATATAATTTTTGCTTCATTCTGTTAAAAAAATATGTCAAATATATCAAACTTTGACAATGTTTGTGGTTTGATTTGTTTTTAATTTGACACTTTTGAGAATACAGCTCTCACAAGAGACTGGCTTTATGATCCTAATGTCAGTGATCTGCTTTATTTTGGATTGCTACCTTTGTTTTGTTGCATAAATTGGCTCAGGATGAACCAAACTGGTTGGATGGAACTCCAGTTCCAGGTGATCCACATCAATGTCAGCACAGCCGTAGACTTTATGCTCCAGCCTAAACTGTTGCTACAACTCAATGATGCTACAAATGTTAACTTTAACAGGCATGCCTGTGGGATAAATGTAAAGCAAAAAACATAGTTATGGAATGAATCCATAAATACACATAGGTGTTTGCTTTGTACCACCTATAAGACCACAGAGATCAAAAGAAATGCTGACAAGGCATTTTCTTACTGCACATGTAGCTAAAAATTAAACTTGTTTTAAAAGTCGGGATTCCAGAGTGAAACGTGCAGAGAATGCAGAGAAAAGTGTGAGCGTAAAATGTGAGTTTTTTTTTTTCTTTTCTTGAATTCAGGCAGAAATGTCTGCATAAACACACAACATGTTACTAACAAATGACCTTTTTCTTTAGGGTCTGGAAGCTGGACCAATGTATTGACTTTCTTTCTATTTTGAATGTTTTGATTTATGTTCAAACAGGATGAATGATGAGGCCATTATTTTTTCTATCACGGCTTTCATTTTGGGTATTGCTCAGCTGGACTGCAACCTAGATTTAGAGGAGAAGACATTTGCAAATAAGATGAAAACGATGGAAATGACGGCCCAGCATTTTTGGAATATGATAGAATGACTGAAAAACATCTACAGACAACAATCATCTGTCACCCTGAGCGGAGAGAGGACAGAACTGGCTTTCATGGGTGCAAACTCATCTCTGACCTTCATTTGGACAGAAAACATATCATTAGATGATTAGACCAGGAAGTGAGGGCAATCCATATCATGAAAGTAACTAAAAATAACAGAGTAATGATGACAGCCCACAAGCTGATGATTGATTTAGTTAAGAAAACAATGAGGCACAGCATTGACTTCTTATTGCTAGATTTAAAAACTAGTTTTATTCTTTTGGAGAACTCATTTGACCAGAATAAAACAGAAAAACAGTCAAAACTGAAGACATGCAAACAAAAACTGTTTAGATTAATGACTCAGGTGACTTGATTTGTGAAGTTTATTTACTCTTCTAGTTGCATAAGAGTTAAGTGAAATGAAAACCAGAATTAAGGTTTTCAGAGGTAACAGCATTTTCTGTCTCAGGATGATCAGAAATTTCTCAGGAAAAACATTAAATATGTTTGACGAAGAGGTAAAGACAATGTTAATGTTGTTTGCCCAAAAGCTTTTATAGATGATCTAAGTATGAAGACTTTGTGAAGGAACAGCTACCTCCTTAGACCATGGGTCCCAATGGTATTTGACAATGACCATATGACATCAAATGTTGTGGATGTGGATTAGGAGGTGGACTCTGTCAGCTGCTTGGCTGCATTCTGTCTCCTAAGGGACGAAGGAAAAGCTCAGACTGAGGCTGGAATAACTCTCTCAGGAAAATTAGGTTTCCATCAACTTAAAAAGGTGCAGTCCAGCATCATATATTTATTGTACAGAAACATTTCCAAAAAAATGTAAAAATTAAACAGAGTAAAGAAAACATGAAGAACATATTTATGGTTGGACATTTGAAAGACCACATTTCAGTCTCAGTTTCTTCATTTTCCCTCCCCTCTCTAAGTGAGCAGCTTGTCAGAAAAGATGTGCCTGTGTCTCTCATCTGGGCCATATGTTCCACTCAAAGAAAATCCTGCCGGCCAACTCCAAAACTACAGGTCAAGGTGCATGGCAATGTCACATAAGCAAAAGCTGCAATATCAGCTGTGACCCTGGCCTTGTGGAAAACAAAATTCTCTTTTTGTTTTCCTCTTTTTTTTAGATGTATTATGAGTTTGTAGTAAAATCTTTTTGAAATGTGTTAAGAAAAGTCTATCCAAATCAGAACAAAAGGCTTTAGTTGATGGTGAAGTAGGAATTTGATACATTTAAGATCTGTTATTTTTATAATTTATTAACTTACTCTTCCAGAAACAAAAACCAGTGAGCCTCAGGATTCGCTTTTCTGTGCACGTGACAAAGCTTCAGTCCAAACTGAACAATTATTTCTTAAATTTTGCTTCAGTAATCCATAGCAATCCTGTCAAATCAAAGGCTCAGGAAATGCAAATGTTGATGTTGTGTTTAAAACAAAAATTTCACAAAAAACACAAAGTTATAATTTTTGCTTTGATACAATGTATTTCTGTTCATTCATAAATCACAGACAAAAAAAGCCAATGAGTTGAACCATGACTCCATCACTGACTGTGCACTTCATCACTCATTTCCCCTCTTCCTCCTCGAGCACGAGTCTTCCATTTAGTATTCTGTCAGAACTGACAAAATTACCATCGTGTTAGTAATGTGAGTTATTTTTTAATGGCTAGCACTAATTAGTAGTGATTTGGCTACTGCAATTACAGCTTGCAGTCATGCATTAAATAGAATGTTGTTTTTGAAGTGGTGCTGATTGTTTTTGACAAGTTCAGTTTTTGTCAAAATTTAACACGTAAACACTTATTTTTATTGAAAATAATAATGAAAAATTGACATAAACACTTGACTGGCATAGAAAGAACAGACTTTTTGGCACCTTTTTTTTATTTGATTGCTGAAAGCAATTAAATTATTGAGAATCACAAACTGTTTCAAATTCTTTCACGCCTTTTTTGGCAGTGATTCCTTAGCCAACTTCAAACATTCTGATGCCGATCTGTTCTGCTGAACATAGACATCATTTATTTTTAAATATTCTCCAAAAGAGTTTAGAGATTTGCTTGTGTAAATAAATACTGCCACTGTAAAGGACTTTGAAATGGATCTCTTATTCTTTTTGTAACCTCTTGAATATAATCAATATACAAAGTCAAAGCTTTTTTAAGATCCTCAGTTTTTGATCTGATACTGCTTACAAAATAAGATCCCTGTACTACCTGCACAGAAATTAAGATGTGCTGGAATTTTTTTTTTCTTCTCACCTTCATAGACTGTAAAGTTACATTTAAATTGATTAAAAATCTCATTTGTTTTATACAAACCATTTTTGTCCATGTTTAATTTAGACAATACAACGAATTTTCAGAATTATAAATGTTTATACAGTTTTTCAGGGAATTTGAATATTTTAAATATTTTTTTGCTAATTAAGATACTAGCTTTTATTTGTGCACCATACAGTAACCCCAACGTGGATTTAAATGGGTTCAGAAAATGTAGGGATGGATTTGCACTGTAAAAACAATATTCAGCTTTTAACATTTCAACAGCAAATGTTTTCAGCAATAAAACCATTAAACTGTATTTTTTGGCAGGGCAAAAGTACTTAATACATTTTGATTCATTTTCTGTAATCCCCATTTTTGTCATTATTCCCATTTAAATAATTGAGTCACAGAGCTTGAAACCCAAGAAATAGTAAAAGACAAGTTACAACAGCCTCTATCATGACATTTGGGTTTTTCTAGACATGACTTTTTCGGTTCACAGTCATTTCTTTTTATTTGTACTCTCTTTTTGGTTTAAAATATTGTTTCTACTTTTTTGCCCACAAACGTAGTGTAGTACCTAAAAAAAAAAAACCTGACATTTTCTCAAAGGACTAAAAGTACAGGACCCTAGATGACATTGACACCCCTACATCACTGCCCAAATGTATTTGTTTGCTTTAAACAGGTTTAAGAAGAATGCATACTCTGCAAATTAGGATTCATATGATGGCCAGCTAATAGCTCTGGAACAGCAGATGATGCAAACCTGCATGGCTGAGGTTTTAACTCCAGTCAACACCATTATGTCAGGCATGCTGAGTGACAGACACCTGCACTCTGTGTAGTTACCGCCAAGCCCATTTTCCATTTGCTTTGAATACAGCTTTGTCAAAAGGCTTTACATTTGCCCTCCTTGCGCTGTTTTCTCTCTGGATCCTTTAAATCTCTTTAGAGGCTGCTGTCAGATCACATAATTACTTCTTCAATTGGTCCAGAAGGGCACTTCTGCTGCTGAGGAGAAAGCCAGTTTCATGAGCCACTCATAGCCTTCATACTTTTTAGGTCACTGAATTGAAATCGTGTACGCACTCCAAAGTGAAACAATAGAACAATAAGGCAGAGATTGAACGCTCATTTAATGCAGATTTAGTGTCTCTTACAAGCATTTAGGAAGATTACCCGAGTCCTCTGAAAAGACCTCAGGAATCCTTGAAAGTGTCTGCAACTTGTTTATATTTCATCATTTTTCATCAAGCAAAAATCCCTCAAGATTGTTTAGATGAAAATATCTAAAAACCTCCAAATGCTTTCCATGTGTTGGAGATTTGGTCAGTTATTTAAAAGAGTGCAGTGGTTCAGGATTAGAGACTCAGAAGTGCAACAGAGATCAGCCTCCCTCTCCCTGCCTTAGCATTACAGACTTCCACAAACAGCACGGCTTGTCAGGGCTGATTGCAGTGGCATTGGGGCAGATAAGTCAGTCTTACTGTTATCCTATGTAAGCTAGGAGTGCCAAATTACAACTTTAGCCTTAAGCCCCCACAGAGTTTGCTTGCAAATGTCCTAAGCCAGAGAAGTGAATAAGAAATCCCACCAAAACGAGAGAGGGCCAGGGTTTGAATAGGAGCCAGAGGAGTGTCTGATGGGACACAAGTGTATATCTTAACCTGGATTCGGTTCAGGCTATAGGGTCTCTTCTGTCTTTATTGCCGTCAGCATCCTTCCTGACTCATAACCATGATCTTCTGACAGCTTTACAAGGATTGGAATTTAAATTTATTTCAACTACACCATTGATTTTATTTTTTTCACCATGTCAATGTCATGTGTGTCCGACTAGTCTAACCTAGAAATGAGGCGCAGCTCCATTGGCATCTATAGATTTTTTTCTTCACACTGGAACACAGGGACAGTTTTACAACTGGGGCATTATTAGATTAAAGCACTGAAGCTTAAAGAGCAAAATGAAAGTAGGCAACTTGCAACACTTTATGAATGCTGGATGCCTCTCCGTGTCCATCAACTATAAATCTATTAAGACTCCAGCGGGATTTGAACAGATATATTCCCACAGCAAGAGGGAACCTCAGGTCTGAATAAGTCAGCATTATGGTGTTTATCTAAAGATTACCAAATGTTGTGTTTAGTATAAAACTCAACGTTTAACATAAACTACCGAAAATCCAAGCTTTCTCTGTAGTCAATTTCTGTTCCTTTTATCCCATTTTATCTCCTTCATGTAATGTTGCTCCTTCTTTTTAACACCAATTCAATTTCTTCTGCGCTTCTTACTATGTGATTTATGACCTCTGCCATACCATAAATAACTGCAAAGAAAAAAAGAGAGAAAAATAATAAGAAAAAAGCTTTTTACCTTGCCCACATACTGAGGATCTGACCCCATGTACTCCTCCAGTACAAAGAACTGGTTCCACACCCAGCCCCTCTTGACCCGCTGAAATCCAGCCATTCCATTCCTCACAGAGCCCGCCGAGCTCCTGGCGTGCTCCCTTCCCGTCCTGCTTCGTCCCAGTGGAGATGAAGGTGGCCGCAAAGAGGAAACCGAACCCGCGTTAACAAGAATCCACAGGAACAGCAGCAGGCAGTTCCTTGTTAGCATTGGCAATCTGTGGAGTTGAGGTCCCCGAGTTGAAGTTCAAAGTCGTCGACTGTGTTGAATGAAATGAGGCAAGACGATGTCTGGAGATGCAAAGTGTGGTCCTTCAGCAGACGTCAGACCCTAAAGCAGACGTCCAGTTTGAGTCTGGACACCATTCAGAGATCTGTGGAGCTCATCACCTAGAAAAGAAAAAAAAAACCTATATTATTGCTTAATCTCACATTCCTGAAGTTAAATATATAAATATATAGAAAAACCATAAGCTTGCTTTGTATAGAAAAAGTAATTTGCTTTTACCATAGGGTATCTGTGCTCTTAATGCTTTTTTTCCTTAAATGCCAATGTTTGAGTGGCACTCTGTGGCTCATTCTTTTCCCACCTCCTACCTGCGTTAGTTTTTATCTGCTCCATGATAAATTGTACTACTTTCACTTCCAAGCATGAAAGTAAGTGCTGTAATTATGTGCCCCTTGATAGATTATGTCTACACAAGACAGTTCTTCTGGATGCATCCTCTAATTAGCTGCAATACTCGTCTGTAGGGGAAACAGTCACTATTTTTGCTGTCAATTACCGGCCACCACATACTGTGCCACAGCCCTTTCACTCATAATTCTACACCCATAAATGTTAGAAATCACATTTTTTAATGGCACTTTAATCAAAGGAATACTAATGAAAATCCAGCTTTATTTTCCATGACTTACTCATGATCACACCTGGTAAGAAATGCACTGAAAAAGAGGTGATTAAAAACTTGGATTCCTGCTTTCTCTTGTCCATTAAGGTGTGCGGTAGATTTATGGGCAGTTCATATATCAAACTGACTCGTGTATTGTGTGAAATGTCAGAGCACAGAGCAAACTCACATTTTCTTCCCTAAAACCTTTAGCTTTTTTCTGATACATCAAACTAAAAAGGAACAGACTCCGACATTGAATAAAATCTGCAGACTGAAATTAGGCTGACAGCACATCATCTGATGGACATGCAATCAATGAAGGTGCATTTTGAACTGATGATAGGCATTGTCATGGCAGCATGAAATACTTTTTTTTTTTTCTGAATTAGCAGCAATGGCTACCTGCAACTAAATGAAATAAAGGCTACCTACATATTTAGAAATGGGGATGGGAAGGAGGTGACCTCAAGTCAGGCGTTTTTCTGAGATTGAATTTTGTTTCTGTCTTGGGCTCTTCTTTGATGCAAACCATGCGATGTTATCTGAAGGCTTGTCATGTTCATTTCTGAGGGGAGATGTGTACTTTAGTTCCAAAATTAAACACATCAAGCTCTAACTCTGATGTTTCACGCCAATGTACAGAACATTCTTTTGACTGGAAAAAGATCTTATTTGAAGTTGCTAAAATCTAGAGATTGTAGTCATTTTTACACCTCCATCATTATGCTAGCTGTAGTTTTAGAAGGCGTGTGCTGGATCCAACCGAGTCTGTGCAGAAGAGGTTTAGCCTGATATGAAAGGAGGTAGTTTTAGATGAAAAAAAGATATAGAAATATAGATAATACGTCATTAGAAAAGCATAAGTGTTGAAACAATGTAAATACTCACTCTGATGAAAATACCATTTTGTTTTTTTCACATGTTTTTGTATCATTTTTATGATGATGGAGCACAAATACAAACATTATTAAGATTGAAATGTCTTTATTCAAATTGTGAATCAGGAGCCAAAAAAAAAGAAGTTTGAAAAAGCTTGGAGCAGTTAGTGACACAGATGATGCAATCGGGCCACAAGCTCCCTGCTCTGTTCCATTCCGATGCCTTCACTTGTAGATGACTAGACCTAGACTAGCACACTTTGAAAATAGATCAAAAGATGATTGAAATGGGACTTTTACTGTGACATTTACTGTAACGTTTAATAAAACTGCACTGAGCTCATGTTAATACTAAAGATGTAGTGGTTATACTTCAAAAAGAAGTAGCCTAAAAAACTAGGTAGTCTAAAAAAATAGTTTAATCTTGAAAAATCACTAGAACATAGTATAACGATTTGTTCATGCAGCCAATCATTTTTACGTCACAAGAAATCTTATGAGATGTGGAAATTTAAAAACAAGGAGTTCCACATAAGTATTCAAAAACAGGGGGAAAAAAAGCTAAAAAGCATACTTTTACATACTTGTAAATGTTAAGTTATACAGCCTAGAGATTCAATTTTTCTTTTTTTTTTTCTTTTTTTTTTTTTTTTAAGTTTCATGCCAATGCTTTGTATTTTTGAAGTTTTTGTTGACCTAACTGTAGTTCATTTTGATTAAAGTGACAATAAACTAGTGTAAAAGGTGGAAATAACTTTTTAAAGCTAAATGAGAATCTTAGTACAAGTTTATCCATCTTAATACATCCTCATAAAATCTAAAACAAAGACATTTGAACATACATTCTTAATTATTGTTTCTGAAATAATTACCACGAATACCAGTCTAACTTCTAAAAAACTTTTAGGTAATTCTTTGCAAGGATCAAATAGTTTGTAGTTGAAGCTTTGTCTAATTTAATGCATGCAAATGTAAACAGTCTATGTCTAAAAAAATGATTTACTGATGTTATAATGTGCAGCATCGTGAAAAATGATGTGGAATACCTGAACTTCCATAGTGAATTGTAAAACCATAGCTCTGAGGCCATGCAAAAGTTGCACCATGTTTCAGTGACTGACACATCTTCAAGTTTTTGCAAGAATCTCTGAGTGTAAGTGAAACATGATTCTTTTTTCAAGATAATGGAGTTGTAATTATTTTTAAATAATGGTTTAGGCACCAACTTCATTAGAAAAAGCTCATTCATTATTTTGCAAAGCGGCCCTTGTTGGTGATGTGTTTCTGATCCTAACTAACTGGCCTTGGCGAGGAAATCCTCTGAACTGTTAGAAGATGCTTGTTGCTGCTGATGAGAGAAGAAAACCATAAACAGCCTGGATGACGGATGGAGCAAAGGGTTCCCACACCTGGTTTACTGCAGCTCCCTACTCGCTAATGCACTTATAAGCAGTACAGTAATGGAAGAAAGCATGCCTCTAATTTCATAACCAGAGCCCTCATTGACATCAGAGTCTTTGATTAAATACCAGACTTGGAGACTGGATTCAGGGAAAGATTACTTCGTTAAGGTTATGCCATGCTACCAGATCCATTTATTCTCTGTCACCACATTACCTTAACAGTCAAAACTGATCTGCAAAGTTCGTCAAAGAAATCTGGCAGGAACCGCCTTGACACAGGTCAGACAAGCCTCTCCCACAGGTCACTCCTCATTTGGCATCTACAAAATGGAAAATGACTGTTCCCATAATTCCTGCAAAATCACGCCTCCGCCACAGCTCTGTCCTGGGAGGGCTACATGCATATTTTATGAGAGAAGTTCATTAGCATATGTCGGGCTTTGGTTGCAAGCCCTGACCTGTGTGTCTGCTTCAGATAACACAACGCAGTGGGCTGACAGCGTTCTCACACATCACCTTCAATAATCAAAGAACATATGGCTCGCCGATCTGCCGGTGTAGATTACCACCCACAAGAAACTCCCACAGAAAGTTATTAGTTGTCAAGGCTGCCATAAACACGACAAACAAATAAGCAGGCATTGATTTGTGGAATGGAGGGGAGAAATGAGTCATCTAAGTGAAGTTTTTTGTTTTGCATGCACCATCATTTCCTGAGGGCTGCACGGTGGCGCAGTGGTTAGCGCTCCTGCCTCACAGCAAGAAGGTTCCCGGTTCAAGTCCTGGCTGAGGGACCTTTCTGTGTGGAGTTTGCATGTTCTCCCCGTGCATGCGTGGGTTTTCTCCGGGTACTCCGGCTTCCTCCCACCGTCCAAAAACATGCTTCATAGGTTAATTGGTCACTGTAAATTGTCCCTAGGTGTGCATGTGAGTGTGCATGGGTGTGTGTTTGTGGCCCCTGCGACAGACTGGCGACCAGTCCAGGGGTGTCCCCTGCCTTCGCCCATGAGTTGGGTTAGGTTCCAGCAACCCCGTGACCCCGAAAGTGATAAAGCGGATTGGGAAATGAATGAATGAATGAATCATTTCCTGAGATGTGGGCAGAGATTCCAACTTCAGTGTTTTGCATCAGGCAGACGGAGGTAAAGTTGTTCAAAAAAGGTTAAAAACTTGGTCTGCACAGAACAGCCATGTGTGATAAAAGTGCGAAGATGATTTGAATAAGCGCTATGTTTCCATAAAGTTGAGCTGTAAACTGTAATCCCTTGCGATTAAATCTTGTTATCACATATTTACATCATTTTTATGAGGCGTTTATTTTTGAAACTATGCAAAGATGCATAAATCTTGAAGTGATCATGCAGTCAGAGCTTTCCTTTTTGAAAAGAATCACTCAGTTGAGCAGCGTAAGCATAGAAATGTAAGTATTTGTCATGAATAATTCAATGTCTGAGCGTTTCTCTGCTGTGTAAACCTTTTAAGCCTTAACCGATTTATAATATCACTGATACAAGGTTGATTTTCTATACATATGCTAGGATTTCTAAGTAAATCCATCTCTTTTTATGACAATTTATTGCCTTTTTATTCCACTGAGATGAAGCTGCATGAGGTCAGACTTTACTGCAGGTGACTTTAGTTTATATAGTTTAATAATCCTGAAAATAAGAGCCAACTTTATTATTCTATACAACTGCTTTGCTGGAACCTGCATGTTAGGAGTCTGCATGGGTTTACCATAGCCCTCTGTTCTAACTGCAGACAAACATAGTATATACATTTGTTATTATATTCATCTGTTGCTATGCAGATGATACTTTTATTTTAAACCCGTAAAACATGTATGGAGTTATAAGGACGGTGTCCAAAAATGTGTTCATAACATAATATTCCTGAAATGTGTGAATGTTTTCTTGTTTCATTGCTAAATGGAAGCACATCAAATCCATACATAAAAGACACGGATAATGCTGAGAAATCAGGTTTTTTTTTATTTTGATGAGGCTGAAACAAACTTTCGGAAGATTGCATAATCACTCAACTGATCTGTACTTTGACTTAACAATGAAACTGGATGCCCCTGCTTCACAAATTGAGTTCAGTGTGAACATAGCTTTATCCATTAACACCGGAGATTTAGCTCTAGTATTTAAATTATATTGATTACCACAGCTGTGTCCAACCTTTTTACAAAGTGGCCCAGATTTGGTGAGGGGAAAATGTCTGAGGGTCAACCATTCAGCCTGACATTCTTTGAAACATCAAATGCAAATGAACAATGTAATCAACATTTGATTCCTATATCTCCACACACAGAAGAAACAAATCTAAAAATGTTTTTACCAAAATTACAGTCAAATTTGTCAGTTTTCCCACTGTTCATTCCCAGTTAGCTTGTTGTAGCTGTGTGTCTTGCAGATAGTCCCTCTTGATATTGACCTTGATAAACAGCTGGAGTCTTATCAGGCAGACACAGTTGGTTTTTTGTTTTTTTTGTCTTTGATTGAAAACAAAAGTCATGCAAGTGGTGGACCTGACTGTCAACCTGTCAACCTGCAGTTGACATTTTAAATGACATTATCTTAAAATGTAATTTAGCCAACCACAACCAAGACTGGTGGAAATGTGGTCCATTGGTCAGACGTTGGACATACCTGACTTTCATAATTCCAGTGGATTCTGAAGCAGAGAAAATCGACTTGAAGCTGACATACGACACTTTACAGTAGTGAAGTGCTTAGCAATCAATGTAAATTGTTGAGGAAAAATGAACTAGAAAGAAGAGATTAGTCAGAATCTGACATCTGCTCAAAAGGTCTGTTTATTCGAGCATAAAACAGATCTTCTCAGTATTTAAAAAATAAAGTCCTCAATTCTTTGTTACCCAATTGCATTTATGGACTGGGAGACATGGCTTTCAGCACTTTATTTAAACCTTTCTTACCATAAAAAAATATGTTGTTTTCGGACAAATCTTATTGGAGAGACTTGAAAATTTCCTTCTTATTTTTTTGTTTTTACTGAAAAGAGTTGTCATAAAACAGGTCATCAATTATTTGTTCACTGTAAGTATAAGCAACAATGGGAAATTTTGGGGTAGTTTGACCCCAAGGGGAGGGGGGGTTTACAGGTAGGCCACTTAAGATGATCAAACCCCACCCCCGGAGCCCGAGGTGAGAGGGGTTAGCCCCCAACGCAGGCGGATCCCAAGGAACCGGGCCACTGAGGTAGATGTTCCTCTGGGCTTACCACTTAAGGAAGGAGACCATCTAATCCCAACAAAATCAGCTGATTCTGAAGCAGAGAAAAGCATCTTTGTGCTGTTATGCAACACTTTACGTTAGTATCTTACCGGAGACCAGCACAAAGCCAATACAAAAAGTTGCTTTTCTTTGAATCAAATCAGCTGATTTACTCTAATTGCATAAACAATTATGGTATATCAACCAGTGTGTTATTTAGCTATCACCTAAATTAACAGTTAGCATTAACAGTCACCTCATCACTCTTGCATGGTTAAAGACAGGTAACATCACTGTGCTCTTTCTGATCCAAAGTTTACTCTCAGTTGGATGACTCTCACATACTTCCTGACACTTGTGTCACATTTGTTTGATGTTTTCATAAGAAGAGAGGGGACTGTCTTTGAACATGATTTCCTTCTGAAGATCCTACGAAAGAATTGTATCAAATATTTTCAGAATGATCATATTCTGCAATAGTCCTGTTTCTAAAAAAAGTTCTCCGCCAGTAGATTTGTGTCCCCTACATTAAAAACATAAATTCAAACATGATAATGAAAACTAATGATACTTTCCAGCGTTTTTCCCTACAATCTACTAAAAATGAACTGACACTTGGAAGTGATGCATAAACACGTCCAGTGCCTTGGTAATAATCTGTATTAGCGCTTTAAATGACACTTTATACAGAATAAAAAGAAGAAACCAAAGGAAAAGCAATAAATGGATATTTCAGTCCAGTTAAAATGCACCATATCTGCTGAAACATCTCATCATTACCATATCATGTCACACTTTGTCTGCAGTGTCTGTCTGTTCTGCAGGAAATATCGCAACAATAAAAAACTTTATCAAACAGCGAACTTTATGGATGTTCTTTTGATTTAAAAATGTTATTGCTTCATATTTTTAACACTGACAAATTATTTATATCCATCATGCTCAGAGTTGTTAGTATTTAAAACAATGACCTCAGCTGAACTGCAGTCATAGCTGATGATAAACTATGAGCAATATAAGGTCGAGCCTATGCAGGAAAAAATATTTTCTGGGAAACATTTGCACATCCGAGGCAGAAGAAGACAGTAATATTGCTGAAGTCCCTCATGAAACGAGTGGGAGGAGGACAAAGTAATGAAAATGGGAGTAACCACACAGCTGGCCATTCAAGCTAAATTATCAAATCACACCTCTTGTGTAGGTTATGGTGTAAGAAAAATAATGGAAAAGAGGAAAACGGCTCTTTTAGTTTCTGGAACAGATTTAGCCATTCAGACGTACTTCATTTTTAAAGTAGATCTCAGTTTTATTAGTCCTTGTTTTAGATTTTTCTCACATTTTACTTTGTGCAGTTGTTGAGCTTAATGGTTTGATCTAAACTTCACATCAGAATTCCATCCCATTTCCAGGAAAAAAAACATTTCCTCTTTTACATTTGATTTCCCACATTTAAGATTCAGTTCTTTTAAAATTGCATCATAAAACATTAACTTATAAAAGTAAAAATTCCTTCAGTGTGTTTTCCTTTGTTAAATAATTTAAATTACAAATTATGGTTAAGTTTTAATAACTGATGTTTTAAACATAAATTGGAAGCAGCTCAAACCCAAAAAATAGTTTTGTAGTTTGGAGCTGCCAAATAGTGTTTAAAGAGTTCATTGAAAGACTTTGAAAGTTGTCCAAAACACATTCTTTTTATCGTGATAAATGACAACAAACTGTTGCTGCCGGGACTGTTCCAATGATGAATGTGCTTTGATGCTTTCTAAAGTGCTAAGACTGCAAAACCAGGGGGTGAGCACAGGATGGAGTACTTGCAGGGGGGTTCAGCTGAGTTCTGGAGCACTGATTTAAGGTCCACTTGTGAAGTGGGTTGAGACGATGAACGATCGCTGTTGACTCCAACAATGTTTGTCTACACTCAGCAAAAAACATGATGAACTGAAAGAAGGAGGCCAGCTGCAGTCTGAGTGAACATGTCTATGAGTTCATGAGGCTTCAGCTTCTGCTTCAGGATCTCATTGGGTTCAGTCCCAGATGTTTAGAAGAAGTTGATGGTGTTGCAGTGATGCTCTGCTGCAGCCTGAGATTCATTTATTTAAGGCCTTAGTCACATGCACCCGTACAAGGGGTTGATCTGTGTGGATGCTGCTGGTTTTTGGGTTGTTTGGGCCCGTGGAGGGTCGAGAGGGGTGGCTGCATCTTAAAGGGAGCACAGGTGTGTCTCATAGATTTCTTGAGGCTCGCACGGCCACTTCAGGACTGTCATGAAAATGGAACGTACCATTGTCATGCATGTGGTATGTGTATCGTGAAGTATTAATAAGAATAATGGAAGTTGCATGCACTTATGACATGTGGTGTTCTTACGTCCTTACTGACCACGCAAGTGCTACTCGCACGGGGTATGCACATGATACTTAAGTGCCTGCAGGATATTCACACAAACTACACTCTGATTGCCTGATTTTTAACAGTCAGGCTGCACACAAGGAGCACACGTATCACATGAAGAGCGCTAACAGATTTTTTGTTAGGATTTGGGAGGGTTGAAAAAAACCAAAAAATCCATATGATCTGCCTGCATCTCACCTACTTCATTCTTACATACAGTACAAGTGTTCACTACAACCTTATGGTTTTGTGGGTTCACCAAGCGGTCTAAGTTCTTAAAGTTTTGTCAAGACCATCTGTGTCTGACCATTTTTCACCAGCGAACAGCCCGTATCTACCTGTAGGGGCAGCTGGGACGAAAGCGTGGTCTGCCACATAACAGACCACTGTTCATATATGTTTTATGATCAGCTGAAACTTTGCTTTGCTGGATTTTGCCCATTATCAATTCACTCGCAAATTGTTGAAATTGCATTTCTTTGGCACCCATTTTTTTGCAGCAACTTTCATTTTTAAGAATAGCAAATACAACGGGAGCAAAACAGCATAACACAGAATCTAACTGTTATTTCAACAAGATGAATGTGTCTTTAATCACTATCTAGGCAGAAAGGAGCAGTGATCAGACTGGTTTTCAGCAGAGTTCTTGTTTATGAACCATGCTGATTACTGAGAAGTGCAGTACAACTCAAAGGAAGGATCATTTGTAACTCATTTTCATCAATGCAGTCAAGTTACCTGAATTCCTCTCTAACTCATTTTATTTTGGTAATTAAAAAAATAGCAACAAATGTTCCCTAATGGAGACAAAAGGTATACACCTTTCATATGTTTTTAACTGCATTTAACATATTTCTTACCCCCCAAGCACAGTGTTCTACCCTCCAGATTCTAATATCTGTAAAAAGCAGCACGCAGTAATCTTTTATCTCATCTTTGACGTGGTGTGTTTTGACAGATACAAATATCCACAGCAGGGAGACGTACCTGATCTTCTGGAGCAGTGAAAGACAGGCAGCTACTGAGATAAACTGAAACAGCGCTGTTGGCCCAACGCCGCCATGGACCACAGCCAGCACACACACAGCTGCTGTCATCCAGTCACACTGTTATCATGCATGCATGCAGAGGTCCAGTAAAGCGTTAACCTGGCGAATTCACCACTGGATGCTTCTTTTGGACTGCATGTAAGCGTCTCCTTTCTGACTCTTCTATTTTAGGCTCTTCAGTTTAAAACATTGTTTTTATGATTAAAGTTTAATAAATTACCTCTAAAATGGCCTTTTACTGTCATCAAATGCTCCAGAAAAAGTATTAAATGAAAAAAGCTTGAATTAATAAAAGTTTTCAAACATTTTAATTATAAAAAAGCATTCATAAGAACATAAAACCTTTTTATTTTATTTTTATCCTCCAAAATTCTCCTGAACGCTGATCTATAAAGCCTCACATAAAAGCTGTTTCACAATAAAGTTTCACAATGTGATTTCAGGTGCAGAGCTCCAGGCCTTTAAAGCAAGTTTAAACCTCATTTGACTGAACTGTATGGGTTAGAAGGTGTTTGAGTGTAGCCTGATAGCTTTGAAGCCCACTGCAGGGCTTTTTTCCAAAGGAATTTTTAATTTTGTACTTTGCAGGCAGTCACAGATGATTAAGATCCGTGGTTTGATTGAAGCTGGAGTCGATGCTGGGTGTCACAGGGTGAGAGATGAGGCGCACCATTGGACATGATTTCTGTTGTTGCCGTCCACTTGGTTATCCAGCAGCAAAAATTATTTCAGCTTTGCTGTTAAGCACTGATGTTCATGAATAGTACATGCTAAAGAAATGACATTGTAGTAATGTTAGTTTTAGTTTTTACTAAATAAACTTTTTTTTTTTTTTTTTTTTGCTGGGAATAGATGTGAGGTCTTTCCAAACACAGATGAGCTGAAAAAAGAGGAGAACAAATTCAAGTCTGAAGATGTTTGAAACAAAAACCTTCATGGTTTGGACAGAAGAGGGCTTTCAGGTGATGCAGACCCTCAGTTTGACTGTTCCCCTCGGACTGACAGAAACTAAATGAGCACCTGAGGACCCCAACTGGTGACTCCCTCTCTGTGATGACAGGGATTGGGCAGGTTGTTTCTTTAAGCAGGAGCCAGATCTGTTTATGGATTTCCATCCATGACCTCCATCACAAAGCTCCAGTCTTTAATGGTAATCTACAAACCCTAAAATTATGCTACAAGTTCATCACCAAGACTTTACCTTCAGGTGAATCCCTTTACTTATTCCAGCCAGGTTTGCATCATTTCACGTATCATATCACAAGTATGCATTATATCATATTAGAAGAGTAAACAAAGGTTAACCTCAGGGGCAGCGCCAGGGGGTAGCTAGAGGTTGCTATAGCAACTGCACATTTGTCAAGGCAACCCCAAATATATCCAGGCTTATATCTACTAATATATCTATAATACTTTAAAAAAAACGTTAATTGTACACAATTTTATTTCATGTCACTTTCCATGTAACATTTAATGTATTTATGTTTGTCTATTTTTAATTTTGTGTTAAAATGTGACATAAAACCACACACTGAAGACAGGAGATGAGGCATGCAGCAGCACTGTCTCAGCAGAGAGGCCGCTTGTGAGTTTTATTATTTTATTCTCCATTTGAATTTGGTTTTGACTGACTGCAAAAATGGCGGACACAGTCTCATTGAACAATGATTCAACGTCTAACTTTGAATTTTAAATGAAAAGTCAAATTAAACTTAAAATTATTTTATACACAGACAATGCTCCATGTAGTGATTAGGCTGAAAACATTTGACACTAGCTCCTCCCATGCACAGCTGGGGAGTCAAGCTTATGAACACTATTTGGAAAGGCATTGAGCTAAGGTATCATAAATCACCAGGAAAAGGAGCATAAAAAATCAGCCATCAAAAACGCTTTTTTTTTACGCTCAAGCTGAAAAATTTGCTGCGTAGCGACAGAGAGGTGGTTGATGCTGGTACCCCGATGTACTCTCAACAGCTCCTCTTAAATAAATTAAAGTTTGTTTTCCTATCAAACTTCAACATCTCTTTCTCTTCAGACTTTGAAGGTTAACACTGTTACAAAAGAGCAATTTATTGACAAGACAATACATTTAAATCTGGTGTTAGTTAGCATTGTATGTATATACGCTCCTGTTACTTCCCTTGTTAGAAATGTAATTTTACATAAAAATGAATTAGCAACTCCTTACAGTCACTTAGCAATCCCTAAGCAACCCCCTAGAAAAAATCCTGGAGCCTTGACCTGAACTAGTCACGTTATGCAAAATGTAGCTTTAATTTACATGAAGGATAAATGGATATGTGTTTTCGATGGACTAATCAGAGTTTTTAGCAAAGGAATGAACTGTGTTCCTTCACTGTATCGTGGTTCACATTTCGTGGTCTCTCTGTTTCACGGATCTGTTTCAGATCTTTTTATTTTTTATTTTGTTTTTTTAACAGTGCACTATGGTTTGTGTCCTCCTTGATTATAGACCATTGTCATAACTTTCCTCCTCACTGTGTCTCCTGTGCATTCAGTTTTCCAAATCTACATAAAATCTTTGGTGGTGAGCAGATCATTGTAAAATACTGGACTTATTTCTCTATGAAGAATTGAACTTTGAGACTATATAAAGTGTGAATTCACAAAGACAAGGGAAGAGGCCCTATGTTGTCAATGTCATGAACTGTTGAGGATTTTAGGATGTAGGTCAAACTGTGCTGCTTTCAGGGACCACATAATTCAGTTTACATCACTTCTCTGCTCCTACATATGGGGATTCTGGGCTTAACACAGTTTCCACTCTAGATCTTGGATAAATGGAAGGACTTGAAGTTAAAAAGGCAGATTTACTTTTGCTTTTAATTACTAATTAAAATCAATTTTAATAAATGTTAATCATTTCTCTTTATTAAGCCAAGAGACATTTCATTGGATTAAATATTTGTTGGAGTTGGATTCCACTTCTTTTCTTGTCATTGTTTATGACTCGTTTATCAATAACAAACTGCTTCATCAAAGCCAGATATGATTGGATCAGCTGTGGTAAGATTTCCTTTCAAAGAGCCCCGAAAGGAGGTGATTTCACCTTGACAGGAATCCCTAGATGTTAACATTCCTTGCATATGTGTCCTACTGAACGAAGGTTGCCTCTCTTTCACAAGCTGAACTTTTCCCCTCTGAAGATGTGGAATTCTTAGCTTTGGAGGCAAAATTGGCCTGAGGCAAAAAAAGAAGCACCACACTGACTCAGCTCCCCCGACTGTGGATCTGTCTGAATCCCATGCCAACAAAGTATATGATGTAACATGATGCTGCGTTGAAAGGTTGTGATTAAAGTGCGAGTACATCTGCAGCCATACATGGGCATGCATCTTCTGGGTTGTAAATATGGAATACTGTGGTGATCCATACCTTCATGTGCACTTGTTTCAAAAGTGAAGGATTTGAAACTGGCTCTAATAAAGGCGCAGCAGAGAGCAGGCTGCTGCTGTTTGATCAGATCTGCTACTGCTCCCTGATCTGACCTGAATGTGCGCATCGGAAGAGAAGGCGGAGCTCTGGAGACCTGGCAGCACTCAGCTTGACGGCAAACCTACAATTTAAATTGAATCTAGCTTTGCGGGCCTGCACAGAGGATGTGGAGCTTCAGCCCCACTGCTCCAGTTTGAATGAGAAGAAGACCGCTCTGTTCTGGATCTTCTCGTTGTTTCAAGGTTTAGAAATAAATTCAGTGTGAAAAAAAGACTCTCACGGGTTCAAATACTATCAGTAAAAGGCTTCTTCATTTGTAAAAATGTCTGACCCAGCAAACAGATGAATATGAAGTCCTCAGCAGCCTGATGAACTTCTGCCAGGTGAAAACATCTCACAATAAAAAAAAGTTGTAACATTTTTTGAATAGTTATTTATTTAATATATACTTTTATAGCTGGAAATCGAAAAGTCAAACAACAATTACCATTTTGTTCATCTGTGGATATGCACAGATTTTCCATAAAAACATCAACCACATCATTTATTTGATTTGAACGAGGATGACATTTGCAATCAACTGAGCAAACAATTTTGTTTGTGTCCTTTTGACTTTTTAACAACATGAATCACAAAGTTTGATTAATAAGAAGTTTATTTTACTGTCAAAAAATGAATGTCCATGAGCACAAGTTGAATTTGTAATTATCTCTTCTATCAAAGAATAAAATATTTCTGCATTAATTTTCATATTATGCTACTTTGCCAAGATAAATGATTTCTACTCATAAAAAACACTTTTGTTCGTGTCTCCTTTTGTTCATAGAACCAAGTCATTTTCATAAAGAAATGACATTTTTATAGACTGAAATTATCCTTTGAAGATGGATCTCTATCTGTCAAATGCAGAGAAAACAAATTACCACAACATATTGTAAAATATATAATTATGGAACCATCACTTTAGTTCCTGGCAACACGGCAGTGACAGCTGTCAACATAATGTCCTTATCAAGCTGCTGTGCAGTTGGGATGACATAGGAATTCATAATTTTTTCCAAACATCTTGAAAAGGTAGACCTCACTGTTCAGACATGGTTTATTCCAAAAGTTCTGCGGTTGCGTCAAACACCTTAAGGCTTGGTTTAGAACTGAGCTGGTAAATGAGTGCCGTCTTTGAACACATTGTCCAAACCAGCATTATTAGAGCGGTGACTTATGAAGCCCTCAGAGAGGAAAGGAAATTGACTCGTTCTCATTTCACTTTCTGTGACCCCAATCAGTCATTTTAACAGCTGAAATATAATCAAAAAACAACTGATGTACTGCAGGCTGGCCTCTTTAATCACAGCTGAGCGGCTTTTGCCCATTGTGGCTGTTTCCCTCTTCTAATTACCCTGATCTAATAAGTGCATTTGCTCGCTGTGACAGACACATATCCCTGACCGTTATGACTGCCATTACCCAGCCGCATTTCTCAGCCAACGAGATTCCCATTTTTGTCTAATTAGACACTGCTAAATGTTAACAGATAGAGTTTTGGGCGAGCAAGTCGCTCTGCATTCAGATTTACATCTAGGCAGAGCAGATGGCAATAAATTAGATATGAGGGAGAAACTGAGAGGAGAAAATGAACCGAAATCATCTCAGGATTACTGAGAAACAAGCTGCTTCTCACACGCTCTGTCATTTTTTAAGTGGGCTTGAGTCCAGCCAACAGTTTGGTAATATTTCCACACCATCCAGTATTTTCTTTCAGATACTTCAAATTGATGTTGTTAATTTTTTTTTTAATTTTTTTATTTCTTGCAAGCATCAGATGAATTTGAATAACAAAAAAAAAAGCTACATCTGGTGTTCATATAAAGTCACTTTTTTCTAAATGGTACTGAAAACAATCTGCTAATATTTATGTTTAATTGGATTTAAATGAGTATTAAGTATCTGAGGTTTGTATGCAGTTAAGCTCTAAAAGGTCTGACCTTTGCACTCAGCTGAATACTAATGAAAAGCAACGTGCAACAAGTTTTTCTGGGAAATGAAAAGCAGGAGACCCTGCTTTGACCGGCCTTGTTCCTCAGTTTAAATTTTAGCAAATGATGAACTAAGCTCACAATGAATTCATTTTCTCCAACTTGTGCTCATTTCTGTCTCTTGCCATTTATTTACATTTTCTCTTCCAGAATTATGACACCAGTTGATGAGGGATTTCTCACCCACTAAATTATTATCTGAGACGACTGTAAAAAGTCTGCACATGGAGGGGCTGCTGCTGCTTAATTAAGTGGCTCTGATGCTGCAGAGCTGGCATTTTTACGAGGAAGAAGTGAAAACAAATTAAGCCCCCTTGGTATGCACTATTGACAAACAATGTGATGCTCATAAATATGAAAATCAGCTCTTGATGTTTGTGGTAAACACCTCATGTGACCCAGACGTAATAGATTCACCATTTATTGTGTCTCACTGTTGTGTCGTGCTCTTTTATTTTGCGAGGAGATTAAATTCAGCTCATTTGAGAATCAACTGGAAAAAGGAAGCTTTAACATAAACAACAGCAGCAGCGACTTGTGCTTGGAGAATCACACAGACATGCTCGGAGGGCCCAGAACCATCACAGCATTTCTTTTTTGGTGTTAAACTTTCCGTAAGTAAAAAGGATCTGCAATCAATGTCTAAAATATGATGGATTGTTATTCCATTATTTTTTTTGTGCCCACACAGATCCAACCTGAACATTTAACTCCACAATTTTATTCAAGAAACAAGCACATAAGTCTCTTTTTCAGAAGAAGATTCATCACCATGGTCTTTCTATTACCGCAGTAATCTAAATGCAAATTTTAACTGTCCCTTTTTCCACCAGGATGATGCTTCTGGCACAGCATGTGCACTAGAATTGAGATACGTCTTCCACCTCCTATTTTACCTCTGTTCCGTGGAAATCAAACCCACGGAAGATGACTGCTCACCTTGTACATATCTTGTAGGAGAAGTCTTCCCAAACCAAACAAACAAAGTATTTCAGTGAGACTCTTGCAGACAACTCTGACAAACAAAATACTTTCAGCAGGAATCCAGTGATAATCGTTATTATAAAAATGTCTTTAGATGCAGATCGACTATAAATGTGAACTGGACTGACTACCTCCCCTTAGCGTGCCACACAGAAAGCACGTCTGGCTCTAAGACGCCAAAATGCCAAAGACATCTCTTGAGAAATTAACAGCTTAATAGCTGTTTATTACTCAGTCAATTTGTTAGAATAACCTTTCTTTCTCTGATACATTTTTCCTCTTTTTTTTCTATAGTTCAAGTTATAAACTGACCAATCAGAAACCTCAATAAAAGTAAATGGAGCCTGCTGGCCCCCACGTTCAACGTTCAATACCTTTGACAGATTTTGTGTAGCCAACTTTTCAGTGTAGGGGACTGACCTTCCAACAAGATCTTCGATTGGTGAGAATGGTTGCCATAGAAACGTTGACTCAGACATCGTCAGATCTGTTACTGCTTACTGATGATGTCTGGCTACAACAAGGCAGCATCTGAATTGCAAAAAAATGGCAGCTTAATTGAGGTTGATCATTTTCTATGGATCAGTTCAAATCTCTGCTACAGTCAATGATGCAAATACATTTAAAGTTTCACTCTGATAATCTTTTGATCTGCTTTCAAATTGCTGCCGGGCATAGTTTCTGTAGAGTGGGAGGAGTTCATTCAAAATTCACCTCTGAGTTGTGGGCAGGACCATCAGCGTGGATAAAACTATAGACTGTAAATAGGAACTGGACAGACTGACCCTTCTCATCTGCTCCTCCTCGTTAAATCCCAAATATAATGATTGTATGGTTTATTATCTAGCTAGGCTGGAGAAAAAACAAAAAAACAAAAACAAACATAGATTAAAAAAACAAAAAAACAAAATAAGGGCTGCACGGTGGGGCAGTGGTTAGCGCTCCTGCCCCACAGCAAGAAGGTTCCCGGTTCAAGTCCTGGCTGGGGGACCTTTCTGTGTGGAGTTTGCATGTTCTCCCCGTGCATGCGTGGGTTTTCTCCGGGTACTCCGGCTTCCTCCCACCGTCCAAAAACATGCTTCATAGGTTAATTGGTCACTGTAAATTGTCCCTAGGTGTGCATGTGAGTGTGCATGGGTGTGTGTTTGTGGCCCCTGCGACAGACTGGCGACCAGTCCAGGGGTGTACCCTGCCTTCGCCCATGAATAGCCAGGTTAGGCTCCGGCAACCCCGTGACCCCGAAAGGGATAAAGCGGATTGGAAGATGAATGAATGAATGAAAAACAAAATAGCATATTCCGCACATGAAAAAAATATAAATATTTTTTAACAATAAATCATCAAAAAAGATAATTTCCTGATATAATAATTTTGTTCTGTCTCTTTTAATTTCAATTAAAATAAGTAACATATTTTAACTCTCTATAAATAAAAAATAAAAACTTTGCTGAAGGGTTTAAAGTCATTCAAACAGAAATTGTTTTGCCTGAAATTCACCACTAATACAAGCATTTGTAATATTTTCTTTGCTCTGAAGCAAATCCAACATGTTATACACGTCATCAAATGTTAAACAGCAATATTTAAAAGGTTTTTAAGTGATGCCTGAAAACAGTAAATGGTAAATCAAATCAATTTACTTTAAATGAAGAGATTTTGAAAGTCTTCTCATTGCTGTCACTATGTGGTCCTACCCTGTGAACACTGATTACAGTTTGGTAGCTAAAGGCTTCATCCCGTCTGCCTTCCTTTTTCCTCCATCATCAATTTCCCCAGCGTGGATATAGTCCTGAGTGACACCTGGTGAGTTGCCTTCTCCTATCTCCTATCCTTCAGCTCTGTAAATGCATCCAAAGCGCTGCACCTAAACCTGCCTGTTCTCATGCAATTTTAAATCCACGTATTGGTGGCCTGATACCAATAATCTTCCTCTGGATGCTTGGACTTTTGTAGCATTGCTCATTTTTACTTGATCATTGTGGTGGGGGGAAGGGGCGCCATCGCCTATCCTTAACACATCCTGTTCTTAACACATTTCTGCACATCCTGATGACCGGTTACAGCAGGATATCAGGATCCATATCATTAATCCCATCATTGTTGGAGATGAATTAATTTGTCTGAAATGTGACACATCTGCTGCTTATTCGCCTAAATCACAATGCTGTTCTGAAAACGTCCATTCTTTCTAAACGATTACATTAGAGTTTCCTCTCTGCCTTTTTAGGAAATGTGCTGCCATGGAAGTGTTGCATTTATTTTGAAAGGTCAACACAATATGATATTTCTTCTTCTACTCCTAGGAACAGACATCAGAAGTCATTGTGTACAAAAATAAAAAGCAGTTTATTTTTGTGTAAATGTGTTAGTATTTTAGTGGTTTAACTTTTTTTTTTGTTTTTACAAATTTAAAAAAGAAACATGGCTTAATAAAGACAAAGCAAAGTTTGAGTTTATTTTACTTTAAAAGAAATTAAACACCTTTTTTCCAAAATGTTGAGAAAAAACAGATTAAAAACCGTTTAATATCAAGCCTTTTTATAGCATGCATTATTTACCGTTCTTCTCCTCTTTTTTGCTCAGAATAATATGTTGGTTTCTTCTCTTTTTAGATTTCTCTTTGTGTTTTACTGTTACCTACTGATTCCAACTGTCTGTAATAGAATGTGTGACAGGAATATCATTTTCTGCAGACATGTGAGCTGAGGTTCATTTTTTTTTTACTTTATTGGACATTTTTCAATCTTCCACTAGAGTAAAAAAAAAAGAGAAAAATTCCAATAAACATTGACCTTTTCTCGAAAACAAAGAAGGAATCCATGATTGAAGCCAGCATGAGTGCAGCTGATGCTACAGTACCTAAAAAGAGACAGAAGCTCTGACAGCTGAGGTTAATCACACATTTTACAGTGCATGCTGGATAATTTACCTGCTTTGTCTTTTTCAGAAGTAGTTTTTTTTTTTGACTAATCACTTCCGCAGTGATTAAAAGTTCATCACTACTACACTAAATCTAGATATTTCAGGGGCTGATGTGGGATCAGAAAACCACATTCTGTTCCAGATTCCTGGTTTGGGCTGCTTTCTCGTTGTGTTTTCCATCTGGGAAATCTACAGACTGCATGATTACATAGCCTCAAGGCAGAAAAAAACAATGTGCTGGGGCTTCCAGGGTAGCCAGCCTAATCTCCAGATAACAATTATACAAGGCAGACCTTCAGTTTGGTGCGGTGTCCGTCTCACCACAAAAATCTAAAGTGTTATCAGTAGATTTCCAGCAGTTTTCTGTGCATGCGTTTCTCCTCTTTGGCTGTGCACACTAACTGCTGACCTACATGGAAGCTGAGAATGCTCAAAGGTGATTTCATAAAAATAGAGCAGGAATGGAAATCGACTGCAAAGAATGAGCTGACAAACAAACTAACAAAGGATATTCATATGTAGATACATTTATTTAGATGAGGCATTTTGTGATGAAAAGCCTAAAAAGAAATAATATGTGGCTTCTGCTCTCTCTTTGACTGTCTTTTTAGACATGGCAGGACTAAGATTGTTGTCTAGCCAAAAAAAACATATCAATGCTGCTTTTGCAGTGAGACGTTTATCAGGCGGTTTTACTTAGCGTGATAAACAAAAGTGTCCTGGGAGTGAAGGAAGGAAACTTTGGAGTCCAGAAGTCAAACATAAAGTAACTTTGGTTAAATAAATAAAAAAAAAAAAAAACAGATAGTGCTTTGAAAAACTCAAGGTTTAGGTGTTTCATGGAACGTCATGAATAGAGGATTCCTTTGAAAATATGTTTGATATTTTGCATTCTGTGGAACTGTCCTTGGTGCTGATTCTATTTTGTCTTTTTTTTCTGTTTAGTTTAGAAACTTTATTAAATATTGCCTTTCAATTTACTTCAAGTTTCCAGCAGCTCAATTTGAATCTGCGCTAACAGCCACAGGTGGAACCTCTTAGGCCATGCCCCCTTGGTATTACTTTTTTTTTTTTTTTAATGTAAACATGCATTCTCACAGTTTTCTGTCTGCAGCAGAGGAGGTGGAAATACAAGTGACTGCAGCATTTGTCTGTGAGTTGTTGTTACAGCACGGTGATGAAGACTCCACCAGCATGATGGATAGTGGGACATGCAGAACTTAAGACTCACTTTGAAATGACTAGATGAAGACCTCAGCCCTTCTGTAGCACTGCTCTCTTGTCCCTGTGCTGTGAGCAGTGATCTTGTGCTGTTTGATGAAGTATTCTGTTTGTTTAGAAGAAACCACATGGTTCTTCCAGAGATGACAGACTTCAACATGAATAGGTATATTGGAAGTGAGGGACCAGGGTGGGATGGTTTGATGACATTTAGTTTTTTAATAATGAATGAATGTCTAACTTTGTGATTTTTTTTTTTTTTTTCACAAACACTTTAAAATACTGAAACAGACTATTCTGCACCTGTACTCACAGAAAAAAAAAAAAAGCTATCATTTGTTTACCTCCTGTCAGCCTGTCAGCCTTCCCTTCCTTCTTTAACTTCCCATTTTTATTACAGCTTCTGTTTCGTTTTTCTGCCCTTTATTAAAAGTTTCCCTCTTACTCTGTGAGCACTTGTTAGCTTAAGTGGTTCAGTCCACCTCCTGTGAGCTGATTGGTGCGTCTCGTTAAGAAGCCCTGAAGTCCCTTCCAGCTCTCCCCTCACTCCTTCAGAGCACAACAGCCTCCAATTCCCTTTAGTTTGATGTAGTTTTTGTTAGATGATAGTCCTGTTGGTTTTGTTCTTTTCTAGGGTCAGACTTTTGAAAAGGGAGGACACAGTGGGTAAATGAGGTTACACTGGCCCTCTGTGGGCTGGGGCGGTTTGTTTTCCTCTGTTTCGACGTTTTTGACCGACTCATCACTGCTGTGTTTGTCCTGATGTTTACTCAACTGCTTCATCATGTTTTTCTCTTTACGTTTACTACTTTACGTAGCAATATATTACAAACATTTAGAAGTGACACCTTAATGTAAACAGTTTTTGAACACAAAGCAGCAAGAAAAAATAAAGCTGCAGTTACTTACTTGAAAATCAATATTTGTTCCCTGAACATCACATCATTAAACTTTATTGATGTACAATTTCAACACCCACCCAAATACTAACAATATTCAAAGTGCTCAAACTCAAGTCTCTTAATAAGGATGTGAGGTTACTGAAAAGCTGCACGTTTGAGAGCAGATTAAGGCCCTTTTGTTCCACGCACTGGGAACATGTTCAATTTTTCCTCACTTTCAGAACAGCAAGTGATTGTGGCTTTGTGCCACTTAGACCAGGATACTCTGGCAATTCATTAATCACCAAGATAGGATCCACAGAATTCCCTCACCTGGGTCAGGAAAAATTGGCTAAAATCTGTCTGAAAATGGGCTGACAGTAGAATGATCATCTAAAATGTTGAGTATGTCAAGGTTAACAAAGAAAAACTTCCATCTCGTTTATGATCTAATTCTCAAATTCACTGAACGTTTTTTCAAAAATACAAAAAAGATAATGACAGGTCATATTTTGTAGGGTATAATTTTCCTTTAGCCTTCAATTTTATTGGATTTTAGAAATGTTATGATAAAAAGTTTAGAGAGCATGCTGTAGTCCTGGCACATTTGCATTTAAACCAGTTATACAGAAATGTTGTGTACATAGGTCCAGAGTGACTCTTAGATACCCAAAGTGACAGAGGACAAAGCTATTGATGGGCGCTGTAAGCATCGACTGTTTGACATTTGCGTTCAGAACGGTCAGCATTCCAGCAGAATGAAAAAACACCAGGAGATGTTGACTTGATAAACATAAGGTTCACTAAGGTGGATTTCTGCCATCGGAGATAACTCAGACAGATCAGAGACACAGGTTAACATGCAATGTCATGATGAGGGAGCTACGATTAACTGCTGCGCCCTTCTTGATGAGTCATTCTGTTCATCTTCCACTGAACGCTCAGCTGTGCTGTATATTTTCATCCCAATGTTCAAATGAGCTCCTTTGATGTGGTTACAGCAGAACAAAACTAGGCTGTTTAAAGTTCCTCACCCAAAAAATAAAAAAATAAATAAATACATAAAAACAAAAAAAAAGGCCCAATATCCACCAGAAATATGAATCTTTGCTGCTCTGGTTTTAATTCTATAGATTCTATTCTATAGATTTTTAGATTATGTGCATAGGCTACAATGCGGATTGCTAAACAAATGCCCCTCTGAGCCTGAAAATTGATTTGCTTTTCAGCCCCAAGACTGTTGGCACAGCAAATTCCAAATGAATTCATCTGAACGTTACTTTAGAAATGACAAGGCTTCTTTGGCTCCAGTCTGGACTTTTCAGATCACATCTTTCCAATAGAATGACTCTCTCTTTAAAAAGCTAGAAGAGGAAGCGAACAGGAAGCAGTGCAATTACAAAAGCAAAACTCTGAATGACTGCAGATGCCATGAAAAGGAAAATTAAGAGACATTGGATCTTAAACAGTTTCACTCCAGTGGTTTAATTGACCAATGAGGCAATTTAAGGGCAATGAAGTGGAAAAAAATGTATCACAGCTCATTGATGACACCTTGATGTCTGACTTAGAAACAGAGTTTTTCTGTATGTTTGAAAAAAAAATAAATATCTGCATTTATTTGAACCTCTGCTTCTTCGTGTCAACGTTCAGGACCCAACTGATGCTTGTTCTGAACAATAGAGGCAAACGTTCCAAATTCATTGTCTGTCTTTTATGGATCATGATCAAAACTTACATTTGAACTCAGTTTTTATTTTCTCTAATCATTGTAGAAACATCTCTACAACAGAGGTATTAATGCCTACAACATTTTTGACACATTTTGTTTACTCGAGTAAAACCAAATAAAAATGTAATAGCTTCACTTGAATGTTGATCATTGAATTAGGAAGAATCAATTTTGAAAATATTTGCCTTATTGCCTTATTGTTCCCTTATCTGTCCCCGGATATGATCACATCAGGTTAGAGTTGCTTTCACTGGTTCTTTGTGTTTCTAGGTATGAAAAGTGCTTTAAAAGTACATTTTGATTTAATTTGATATATTTATTACTGTACTTTTATCTCCTTCATGTCAGATTTCAATATGGTAGAATGATATATACTCATATAATTAGTTTTTACCTTGATTAAGGCCCAGAGTGCTTTACAGTCACAATTCCATTCACCCATGTACACACACATTCACATACTGATGACTGTTCCACTACTATACAAGGCAGTAACCACCAGGATTGGTGTGGGGTTCAGTCTTGCTCAAGGACACGTTAACACATGGGCAGGCAAGGAAGGAACCTAAGCTGCAGCCTTTTGAACATGTCTTCTAGTCATGTTTTCATTCAGCCGATATTAGTATTTAATTGAAACAAGTTGTTTCCTCTTAAGCCACCAGTCCTCCTGAACTCAGGTCCTTCCAAAACAATATGAGATGTTTTAAGTGTATTTTTGTTGATGCGAGTTGAAAAAAAGTTTCATAAAAGCTTTTTTTTTTTTTAAATAAAGAAACAAAGCGAAGTACTCTCATCCATGGATACAAATCAGATTTGCTTCTCTTTTTCGGCCATAGATTCTATTTATAGATGTGTGTTGTGTGCCATCTATGAGGAAATTCCTTCTTTTTATATTCCAAATGAAAAATAAATGCAAAAATATGGGTTATAAGGCTGCAGAAGGATATAATTTCACTGCTGCAGACCGGTCTGATTTCTCCTTTATTGCAGTTATGTCCTTGAAATGAAAACTCGCCAAGAAGCACTCCGGACCTAATTTCATTAAATGGTAGGTTTTGCCAAGTTGGTGAACCTAAAAAGAGGCAGTTGAACTTCATGGTCTCCAACCTCCGTCAAGTGGAAGGAGGTGGGAAAGTATCAAGCTCATACGGGTTACCGTGCTACGACCTCCAGTCAACCTCTTCCCCTCTTCAGCCTGTGCATTTTCTGCTCAATTGTGCTGCAAAATAAAAGATAAAACCGGAAAGACAAAGCGAATATTTCTGTCATGAAGTTATGGGTTATTAGACACATGGTCCCATTAAGCTGAGCCTCATTATCAGCACAAATATAAACTCTGAAAGCATCAGAGTTGGAGACCACGGATGCATCGTTAAGATCATCACAATGTTTCTGTTATGGCTGTTGTGTTTTCTAGTCATTTATGCATGAACCTAATGGTCATGTGCAGCACTTGAGTGTGAAAGGCTGCATATGTCCAATTGAGGTTGAATACAGATTTTGTGGATGTGTCGTTCTTTCTGTGGCAGGAGATGACGTAGAAATAGGTCGCAATCCTCAGACACTTTAAATGAGATTGCCTCACACTAATGGCCCGTTGTACACACTGTGCACACTGGAAATGTAGTCTTTTTATCTAATGAATTAAAGACGAATAAGGAATTCTAGCAAGACAGAGACTGTGTTTAGGGTTTTGCCTCAGGCAGCCCTCTGTGACCATGCCAAGTGATCTAAACGATATGCCTGGTAGAATCCCATCTACCTCCCCTTCAGCAATTTGCACCGCAAGCTATTGATGTTTGCAGCTTTTGCACTGCTGGGTGATATTCCTCCCAGATAAGAGGCTGCAAGAAAGCTCCACTTTAACCTGTGATGCCTTTTGTGCACATAAGAGAGACACTTTGAGACCCGGTGACTTAAAAGGTGACTGCTCTGTTGGATTATTTCTTGAAACCAATTTGCCACCTCCTTTGTTTGCCACCTCCCTTGTTGGTTGTTTCTGATTACTGAAAACAAGTGGAGGCGCAAATCTGACAGGGAGCATGAAGATATGAAAGGGGTATTCTTGCTTGTTATATTTTAAAAATACACTTTGAAGTTCTCCTAAATGTGACTGCATTGTGTGAAAATGGTCATTTCCACATGAAAATACCTTATTTTTGTGATTTATTTGACATGTAGCTACTATTCATGAACTGAGAAAGTGGAAAAGAAGCTTGATTCATGAGGTTTTGTGAAATACAGTTAAAAGACATAAACGTGTGAATTCCACCATCCTTATGGAGGAAGGGTCAGAGCCCACTCCATGTGGCTGCCACAGGAGGAGGCCAGTCGAGATCCCCTCATGGTTGGAGTTACTGGTTAGAGTGCTGATGATGTTCTTTAACGTGGTCTAGTTCAATGCTACCATACAATAGCTTACTTTTAAGGCTTCCAACTGCTGACTACCTAAAATCTAAAGCACAGACTGAAATATTTCAAGGCATCTTGAAAAATTGATTCTTGGCAGAATCTGCAAAGCAAAAGTGCAAAGAGAGTGTCAGCTGTGTCTTCTACTGTTGAAAAACTAAAAATGTTTTCATGCAAGTGAGGAAAATCTTTTATAGTGACAAAAATAATGAAAGTATCTGTTCAGAACAAAGTAACCAGGTTTAAATTTGAGTGAGGTAGGAAGCTAAGCCAGTTCAGTGTCAGTGAGAAAGATTCTGGTGATGCAAACATCCAGAAGAAACAAAGAGACAAATATGAGATGATTAATATAAAAGATGACTGTTCACTGACTGCTTCCAGCTAAAAATATGCAAAAATAATTACCTGTGTTTTCTGGAGTATAAGTCACACCAGAGACAAAAAAAAAGCATAATAAAGAAGACATAAGTAGAACTGGAGTATAAGTCGCACTTTTGAGAAAAGTGTAACTCCTCTGATGTCCTGATGTCTGAAACTTGCCTAGCCAGGCATGACACTGTGTCCACAACAAATGCAATTGACACATCAATTCAAATGCACATCAAATTCAATGCTTGACCAAAAATGCATTCATAAACTAAAAACACCTGTCATGTGTGGGAGAAGCGACCGTCAAGTTCTACGTCTCATCGCCAGATGGAAGCATTGTTTTATGTCATTTATAATGCACGGAAGACACAGCTGAGATTGTAAGATTAAGTTTTTATTATTTAAGGAGCTCTTCAAAAACATCGGTAAATATAATAAAGAAAATCATAAACTTCAAGAACAGAACAATCAGATTCTCTTCCATGTTTGTTTTAGGCGGCTCTTCTTTTTCTGCACTGCTGTCAGTAGCCAATACTGATGCACACCTACAGTGCCCACAAGTGTTTGTTAATAGGAAACAACCACTAAATAATGAATTTATGAGCCAATATGTATTTTTCAAAAATGATATGAGTTGCACCCCTTGCCAAACTATCCAAAAAAAAAAAAAAGTGCAACTTATAAGCCAAAAAACTAGATATTTAAACATTTGGTGGCAGCACTGTTACCCTGGTAAGCCTGGTCCTGCTCTCGTCCAGATTTGGTTCTGGTCTGATCCATGTTTAGTTCTGTCCTGATCCAGATCTGATTTCCTCTGATGGTCCTCTTGGTTCTTCAGGCATAAAAGGTCACCTGAGCTGTGGTTTGGATCGAGCAAATGAAGATCTCTGTTCATTTGCAGATGTTTTCTGGTGTGGTTCACTTTGTTTTGAATGTAGATGGACTTTTCAAAAGGAGTAAAAAAGTAAAGTTCAATGTATCAGGAGGAGAAAACTGTCATGTGAATCTGAAGAGTTTTGAATAATTTATTGAATGAAAATGGGTAAACTGGGGAAGTGAGGAGCTGCAGCCACCTATTCATAGATGATAGTCAGAAGACTAGTGAAGCTAGCCACTTTTATTCTTATTTTATTCTTTTTTCTGTGATTTGCATCTTAGTTGCTTGTTGCTTGTTTTTTCTCAAAGTCAAGGACAAAATAATATTTGTTTTATTGGGATTTCTGAGAGATGACATTATCGTATTTGGCAGTCGTATTTCCTTTAATATTGCAGAACTGAAGCACTCACCAACATTGCTTGTGTTTTGCATATTAATTTGCTATGTTTATTGATTTATTTGAGGGCTACTCTGAACGTTATCACAGAGGGCTCATCATCCCTTGTAATCAAGCATCACAGTTCAACATTATTAGCCTGGAGCATTGCTGATATAATGAGTCAGCAAGGTAACACTAAAAGGTGGGCTCTTTCAGGCTCTCAGGCGACATAACTGCATTAATCAAACTGTTGGCACACAAGAGGCCAAATGGAGGGAGAATAATGAGCGAAGCAGCATCCTGCATCAAAAATCAAGATCTTTTGCAACAGTCTGTACTGGTGGTACATATTGGTAAAGCATAAACCAAGCTGGTAAAAAAGTCACTATGGTGGTGAAACACAGAGCTTTTTTTTCTTTCTGAGAACAGGGTTGTTTCATTCAGCAAACAGTAAGTAAAAGGCAGAGGATGGATTTTCCTGCTTATAAAAACAACAATTCTTTTTGATCTGACGGTCTGCTTGTTGCTTTGTCTTTTAGGCCGTCTTCACTTTTCATCTCTGTGGAGGTAGATTTTTATTGCTTTGCTTATTTAAGAGGTTAATAATTGCCCAAAGCAATCTCATTGGAAAAACTATTTACGGAAAAAATATCTGCAGAATTGTATACATTAACTTCTGCCGCACTGGAGGGATTATTTATGATATTATATCTTTGGTCTGGATGGCAACAATCTTGGTCTTAAACTCCCACAGGGGAACCCTTCTCCTTCGCTCCTCTTTCGGTGTTCACTCTATTCTTTGCTAGCTGCATTGAAGCACTGAATAGATGCAGTTTAATGCTGACAATGGTTATTAAAAGCTCATGAATAACCTCACATTCTACATTTCATCTCTGCTACTTTCTTCTGTACAAGTTGCAAGTAAACTTTGCAAAGCTGTTTCTGTGGGTTCAAACTAAAGCAGATTAATGGTTTTTTTTAGGAATGGGAAAATATGCACCAGAAAAAAAGTCGATCTATAATTCTGTGCTGTGCCACTATGCAAATGTACGCTGTAATTATCCTTCATGAAGCCCTGACTTGTCTTATAGAGTTTTTTATTAAATTTGTAGTAATATATTTCATATTTCACCCATTTCAGTGTGAAAACACACCATGAAACCATACCTGTGTTTTGTTTACTGTCCTGTAATTACAATAAAATAGCAGTGTTTGCTTAGTTAAAAGTTATAGGACATCTGGGGGGGTAGTTTGTGTCTGGCACACAGACTACAGCTTTGGACAGGGCTTCTGTGAACAATACGTGTTCTGGCACAGCCTGGAGGTGCTCGATCAAATTGGGATCTGGAGGGTTTGGAAGCTGGGTCAATGCCTTGGGTTTACTGTCATGTGCCAGGGCGGTGGGGCACATTATTCTGCTGGGGGGGGGGTGCTGCTGCTGCTGTCAGGCGACACTGGTGGCATTGGGGTGTGTGAACATGTGCTCAGTCTAAGCGGGTGATGGAAGAGTCAAAGCAACATTTGCCTGAACGCCAGGACTCCTTCAAGAAGATTGAAATGCATTAAAGATTATCCTTGGTGTGATTTCAAAATCATTAGTAAAGCAAAAGGAAAATAAATCACTTAAATCTGTGACTGTCTGATAATGTAACAGTAGAAATGTGTGTTCACACAGATTTCTTTAACACGGGAAAAAAAGTGATTAAGGTTTGATGAGCAGCTACTGAGAAGCATCATCTGTCTAATGTGAAGACTCTGCAATGCACCCTTTTTCCAGCCGCCTCAAGCATCAAATCGTGATTTCCCCAGAGCAACTGTTAATTATGTCATTCATGTTCACATGATAAGATAACAGATCATCCATGCATTTCCTGAATGAGTCTCATGTAGCTGTTTGTCTGTTTTATCCTTTTTATTTCAATGCCATGGAAGTGGCATCATATTCACCACTCATTGAAAACATCTGCACAATATTTTAATCATATTTCTGAAGAGATAACGCTGGGAGAGGGAGGGGGTCTGCAGTGTAGTCAAACATTCACTCCTGCTTCTGCCATGGGCATGTTGAAGCTGTAATGCTGCATGTATGCATGGTAGATTTAGGAGAACCTTTCCGTCCCAGGAGATCTTTAACGGCAATCAGGTAAACACTCGTTATCATTATGATGAACCCACAGGTAATGTGTGATGCTCATAATGAAGGTAGAGAAGAAGACGAATAGAACCACAGCTTTTGTCTGTGCAAGTTTTTTACCCAAAAAACTTTCACAAGTCTTAGTTAAAGTCCCACTCCAATCATCTTTTGATCTATTTCCCAGACGTTCCCAGTGGTCTTTTCATTATGATGATGTTATGTTTTTTACCAAAATAAAAAAAAGGGAAAAAGTGCAGTTTTCTAGGACAAAGTTTCTGCAGAGCAGCAAGAGTTCATATAAAATGCATCTCTGAATTGTGGCTGGGACTGTTGGCGCAGAGCAACCCCACACCCTTCCTATCACCCAAAACTTAGAGCTCTCTATTTACTTGCTGTACTACTAACTTACAACCCGTACATGGAGGACTTAAATTGATCTATTTGTCTGCAAGTGGATCAGAATGGAGCGGAGCAGGGAGCTTGTGAGCCGCCCAGCGTATTTTCTACGTCACAAATACAATCTTTTCAATCCTTTAACCAGCAATGCAATTTTAATCTTGCTTTCTTTACAATTGTTCTAGATCAGAAAAACCTGTTAAAAACACCAAGAACACCATTTCCTTCAGAGTGGGTCTTTAAGATGCTTTCCAGAAAAAATGCAACGATACACTTTAACTACAATTAGGTTCAAACCTTGATTTTTGGGTCACGGTTATGTTTTGGTTTAATGTATATTTTGTGTATTACAAAACAAACAAAAAAAGCCAAAAATCCAGTTAAATATTTGAATTTACTAAAAGGCCAATAGCAATGAAGAGAACCATTTCAGTCGGCTTATGCGAAGTCTGGTGTAACAAATAACAAATAATAATTAAATCCTTATTCAATTTAGCACAATGCATGTTTGCAGTATGAATGCAACAATGCACTTTCCATACAGTTTGCTTTAATGGTGTAGCATTCAGTTTTAAACCAAAATTAAAATAAATAAAAATACTGCAGCCTGTGCCTTCAGGTTGTTTTTATTTTTCAATTCCGACTCTTACTTCAGCAGAGATGAGAACATGTAAAACAGAAGCCACTTTGATACTGCAAGAGGCCCTGATAACACTTGCAGAAGTGCTTACTATAAGATGTAGGTGTTTATTTGGGTCACTTCACACACTTGGAGAGTTAACACTTAAGAACGCATTTGCAGAAGTTGTTCATCTTATGAAAAATTTTTTCTGATTATATTTTCATTTCCATACACAGTTGGGGATTAAAGAGGTCTTGATGTGTATTAAAGTTTCAAATCTAATTAAAGTCAAAGCCTAAAACATTAAGGCTGCGAATTGGTGTCAAATAAATTGCCGATTTTGAGTGTTTGAAAGAGCTGCAGCTTCACATTTAAAGTAAATTACATAAAATGTTTGATTTTGGCACTGCATTAAAAAGAAACTGTTCATAATTGTATTGATTAATTTAATATATAGAAAGTTGTCCAGCAACACATGAAATAATGATGCTCCAGCAAACCACAGCAGACATGGAAGCCTGTTAATCCTGCACACTTTCCTTCCAGCATTCCTGCACAGCATGCAGACCACACACATCTACGTACCACCATGAAATTACTGACAACAACTTTAACCCAAACTTTGCTTCATGCTAATTAAAACACAGGATCTATTGATTTGTTATGACTTCATGGAGTTCCCCGATGGCCTCTGGCATCAGTACAAGCAACCAGTTCAAGGCTGGAGAGGAGTTCTTGATGTTGCTGCCACAGCTGCGTACATCTGTCGCTTTTAATTATCAAAATGTGGACTGAACATTCAGATCCTCCTTTTTTCTGTCTGTGCTTCTATGTGCAGCATCGCTCTGCCCTCTCAAAGAAGGGCCTTGTTCCTGCTCTGCATCACCTTGATGCACAAGGAGACATCATTTGTTATGTATCCCGGGGCTGCTGGGAGTTTCTTGTCTTTCATCATCAGACATCGTCACCCAGGCGAGCCAGCTTCATGAATCCAGCCTTGACTTGTGTCCTGGTGGCTTTACACCACCCACAGCTCTCTCGCCCTGATCTGCAGCTACTTTAAAGCGATCTGGGCGGTCAAAGTGGGCCCTTTTTAAATGTCTCTCCTCCTGTTTGCTCCACCAGTTCTCAGTGTGTCATTTGGACATCAGGTTTAAATTTTATTCTAATCTTGTGCAAAAGAAACAAATCAAATGTCCATGGGAGATGTATTACCTCATATTACAGTCTCACCTGCAGTCGTCCTGGACTGAAGGACCTGATTTATTTTCATAATTTTTCTTTCCTACAGCACATTTATGCAACCCCACCCTCCACCCCCACCCACCCACAGACACACACACACACACACCATACTCAAGAACTCACCAAAATTTGCACACACCTAGTACCCAGTGAAAATGAATCTTGGTCAAAATAAACAAACCCACACCCGCCAAAAAACAAAACAAAAAAGCAAAGCAATGACATCACAGCGAGATGAGCCTTCAAAAAATGAACAGGGCCAAAATCTCTTATGGGACTCAAAAGAATGACTTCAACTCCAATGACAAAACCAAAACAGACGCATTGGGGATATCCAAGAAAAGTTATGAAATTATTAAGTGAAATGTTGCGATTTTTACATTTTTCCCCTGTGTAAAATAACACATTGCAGTGATCTTCAAAAAATTTCACACACGTGTAACCAGGTTAAGTCTACAACCACCACCAAAGAGAGTGCCATCTTTAAAAAAATAAATGAATAAATCACCTTTAGTACCAGCAACAAGTTTAAACCCCTCCTAGGTATTCTGATCAATTGCCTCCCAATGCATCCAGCATCAATGGGAGGCTACTTAGGAATACATTTTTTTCTAGAAATTGTAGATTTTGCACAGCGTAAAAGTGGCAAGATCATAAAGGTGGCGTTCCCCTGTTGCTCACACATTTTTCACAGGAAAATTGTTAAAAAGGTAATACATGAGTCATCGGCTCAAGCTGAACAAAATGATATGACATGACAATATTAAGTATGTGGGTGTGGTTAACAAAAACCTCTGTTGCCAAGGAAATCTACATATTTACTTTTGCAGATTCTTCTAAAAATGACCTAGACCTGGTCATTACCCTCAGGTGACCAGAAAATAAAATGGTTGCTATGGAGATAAAACCAACAGAAAAACCGCAATAAAAAACAAAAAAAACAAAAAAAAATGATGGTGAGGCCAATCTTTACACTGCCACTTTCGACTTTAATTTTCTTTACACCTATTTTTAATCAAGAGCATTTAAGAGTATGTCTTTAAACACAGTCAAATGTAAATAGCACACAATTCTTTGTGGCCTCCATTTACAGGTAAACACAATACATGAACCCCATGAATCTTCATCTCTCTTATCCCCCTGGCCCTTGCCCCTCCCCTACCCCCACCTTCCTAAGCACAGTGTCCTATTTATCACAAGAACTGTACGCTGAAGAAAGTGGAATCGTGCCGACCTTGAGGAAGTCTCGTTCATGAAAAGACTCACCTAGGCCAAGAACTAGCGCATGTCAGGATGATTTCTTATTCTATTTATTGGAAAAAGTGCAACGCTTTATCACGCTCCAGGTTCATGGTCTATATAATCATAAACACTGGGCGGGTGTGAAACAGTTAAGCTGTTAAGTCAAAAACCCTGTACACAAAAAAGATGTCCTTAAGAGTCAGTGTGATTTAGGTGAGGTGGAGGTGAATGGGTAATTTAATGTTGAAGCCACACTCTTCTGAATAGAGAACTATGAAACAGACAAGAGTGTGGCCGTATCTTCTCAATGACATTTTCCACAGAAGCATTTGTCTGAAGATAAGCACGAATGAATGCACGAGAGAGTGGTTCTTTGTCCTTAAAGTCTCTTTTTGGCTTGTTTTCTTCCATGTAACTTTTCTGAAATATGTGCTGCTGTTCCTACAAACATTTTAGTCTCAATTGTGATTTTCTTAAACACTAGAAAATATGCAAATATTTATTTCTAAGACTCTTGTTTTTGATGAACTTTTTTTATCTTATTAGCAACCGCTCCAACTAACTATGCTAATTTAATTAGTATCTTTGTTTTGCACAAGACGTTTCGGCGGCAGCTCTAGCTTTCACATTTTTTTCAGTTGCTAAGTAAAACTTTTATGGCAACAGCAGGTTGCCAAGTTATAGTCAGAGCATATGATAGCATGAATGCGCGAATGAATATTTCATGTTCAATAGAGTTAGCTCTAATATCGGGTTCCCGCTGATGTTTTTTATTCCTCTAAAATGAACAGAAGCCTCATAATCTGCCACATGATAAGAAAATGGCAAACCACAGGAGCAACTTTCATATTTTAATGTGAACATCGATGCATGTCCTTTAACAAACTTAAATTATATAGCAGTGTTCAAAGTTTATGATCTGCAGTAATACCTTTGTACATTTTTTCAGATTTTTGTTTTTCTTGGCATCTTGGATCTTTATTACAAAACTGATAACAGTAAAATATTTGATAGGATGCATGATGGGACTGTAGAATAGATGAGAAACACACCAAGGCATTTATGTTGCACTTCATGATGAAGACTCTGTATGCCAGGCAGGGTGGCCTGCTTGAGTGTGTTCAGCAAAATAGGAAATGTTATGCTAAGTGAAGGGTACTTCACAGAAGGCTGGTGTCCACAATACTGGCAAAGTGGGCCATTTAAGGACTGAAGATGATTCTTGACACAAATTTAAACAAAAAAGAACAATGTGATGTGGCATACATTAAAAAAGACCAGAAGGTCTTCAAAAAAGGGTCAAGAAGAACCAAGCGGGCCAAAGGAATGGTTACATTGTTTCATAAAGTCTGGCCAACCCATCAGCATGAAATCATATATCATGTGTGTTTATCACTAAAGTAAATGTGAGATAGTATTAAAATTATATTAGTGTGTTCTCAATTCCTACTTTTGTTTAATAAAATGTTGGTAACAAGCAGACACATGGCTTTTTTTTTCTTTTTTACCTTTTTATTTTATTAATAAAGCCACTGGTAAAAAAATTTTTTTCCTTATCTCCAAACAATAAACAAAAGGAAAAAAAATGCAACAAATAGTGAACCCCAACAAATTTGGATTCCTTAGTTTTGGATCAGAAATCCCACTTCCTCTTTAATCAACTAATTTAAATAATCCTCCAACAAGTTAGAAGAAAATCTGATACGTACTGCTTGTTTTGTTTTCACCGCCTTTTCTGTGCAGGTCTGTGCTCCTTTTCTCCTCCCTCTTACCTGTGTCTCCTGCTGGAGATGTTCACAGCTGCATCCTGTTTAGCTGATTGTGTGTTTGTCTATTTAAGCCTGTGTGTTTCAGTTCCCTGTATTGGAGTGTTTTGTGTGCTTTAGGTGATCTTGTGGTTCTGTAATTAAAACAAGCTCCAAACTCGCCCCTCTGTGTCCAAGCCTTCTCTGTGTCTGGGTTTTTGAACTCCACCTGTAACAAAATCTTGACTTCTTAACAATGAACTTGCTTAAAATAAAATGTAATTTCTGAGTGTTGACATGTTGCAAACAATTTTAATTCCTTTCAGTAAATGCCAAAGTGAGTAAATGCAGGGTTTTTTTTACACTTAGTAGTCAGAACAAATAAAAGGGACATTAATTGATCATTAGCTGCAGATTTAATGCTCCACAAATAGCCCTCTGACTCAGTGGTCACTCTGTCATTACTGAAAGGTTAAGTGTGAGGTTGCCCCAATACAAACTGACTGAAGTTTTGCAGTTCAAATGAAAAATATATTGACCTAGTAAAGCTATATTGAAAAACGCAAGCTAATGGTGAAGGAGTTTTCTGCGAGATTTAATCAGAACGTCACAAAAAGGAGTCTTCCATATTTGTTTTACTTTTCACTTTCGTGCAGCCATGCTCAGCCTCTGTAATGAAAGCCCCCCCAGCACCCTTTCTAGAAATCATTACAATCTCCCTTTACCTCTAGGGTCGGTAAACTAATAGTCATTCACCTTTGTGACAGGAAATCTTTTTCACGTTGCCATTGGGTGCCAGAGAGTTTCTCTCTAAAGTTATTGAGTAAAGTCCAGCCAGTGATGACTGTTTATTGTTCAGGTGGGAGCAGGTGATTGAGTGTGTGTCTGATCTGAAGCGTTTCATCACCAATGTAAAGGATGCTAATTACACAAATAAATTCAAGTCTTTCTGAAACTGTCAGGCAGTGTGTATTTGTAAATCTGTGCTCTGCAAGCACAGATTTCCAGCAAAGGGAATTATGTTAAAAGCTGAGAAAACAACATTTTCTAAGAAGCAGTCCCCATTATTCATTTGAGCTTTAGTCTGCTCACGGCCTCCTGGGTTTCACATGTTCATCTAAGGCCAAGAGTTTCTCTGGTCATTTATTTCTTTGTAAAATAAGACTGGAAACAATTAATCCCACCATCCATTTACTGCTTCTTTTCGGTAAAAATGTTACAAGTTTGAAGCCATCCGCCTCCCAGCAGCTGTTCATCACCTTGTCTTGTAAACCAACTCATTCCTTGACCAGCCTTTACAACCTCTGGCATTAATAGGCCCCTAAAACAATGTACAGGTCCCTTTCCCAAGGGCATGGAAGCTGTCATGCCTGTTGGTCGAACCCCTGACAATCCATTGGCAGACAGCGGCTAAACCCGCTGAGTTATATCCACCTCAGTCAGAAAAGCAGAATATCTCCAGTGGGGTCTGCCTTAAATCCTCCTCCGTTTGGAAACAAAATCCTTCTCAAGCTTTGAGGCAGTGAGCTCTACCCACCATATTTAAAGATGACTTGGCCACTCTTCAGAGGAAGCTGGGATATTTTGGCAGACGCCCAGAGTTTGGACAACAGGTGAGCTTTAGATCTTAGATGGACAGCTAAAATCCAACTTCTCTCTTCTCTAATAGATGGAGGGCATCAATGCTGGTTCTGCCTCATCTCCTGCTGCTCTTTTCTGTTCTCGTTTATAACCAAAATGCAGAGAATTATTTGAATTAAGAATTTACTTGAATTGCTTCCTCATGAACAAAGTGAAAGAAGGTAATCCACTTTTCCTCCTATAAACCAAGACCTCATACTTTGAGGAGCAGTATGTTGTCTTATTTAAAAGATATACTTTAAGTAAACAACAGGAGAGGAAGTGACCTAACCTCACTTTATAGAAAGCAGCTGTTAACTCGAGTGGGCTGAAGTCCAGCCGTGGAAAGCATACAAGAAAGCATCTTAATCATATCTAACTGCTTTCCTTTTTCTGCGGACATTCTCCGATAAGCCACAGCAGTACTCAGATATGAGTAATAATCAGTCCAACCCTGCACTGTGGAGTCTCAGAGGACCTGCCTCACCTTTAATCTTAGCGAAAGCTCCTCTCTGAGCTCACTGCTTTGTCTTTTCATCGGGCAAAAACGCTGTATGCTGGATATAAAATGGTATCATCAGGTAACCCCATCCTTTCCGCTTCTATTTCTACTGCTGCTTCAGAGAGCATGCATCTACCACGGGGAAAGTTATATTCGTTTGTTTTCCAAAGAAAGCCGGGGATTCAGTGGGCTGCAGAAAGTGTATGCTTTTCCCTCTGCGGGGTATTTCTACCACACAGAGGAAGAAATGCCACATCTGAAAAACTGACAGACGAACTGAGACAAATCTATATAAATAATTGCTAAGTGGAGTGGAGAGGAGTCACCCATCATTCAGACAAGAAGCGTGTGCAATATCTCCAGGAGATTGAGAGTCATCCATCACTGCAAGACTTTAATTTGAGATGTTTAGGACTGTTGCTGATGATTGTCTGGGAGCTGGGAAGAGTCTGGTCTTGACAGTCTACAGGGGTCTTTGCTGAGTATAACTCGCTGCAGGAGAAATTGCTGCCTGACAGAAAGCACATGTGTTCAAGCACAATGGCTTTATTTGAGATTGTCTGGGAGGCTGTCGACAAAACAACCAAATCACTGTCTGATTAGCATGCAGATGCTTGAAAATGTGGAACTTTCTGACAGTTTATTACATGTCGTGATGCCGCAACAGCACACGCAGGCAGAGATTCACATGCACACACGCAGCTCATTTAGAGGGGAATGATGTCAAAATGAGACCACTGAGAGGGGGGCGGAGATCGAAGAGCCTAAGGTAAGGAGTCTAGAGACTTCAAATAATCTCAAGTATTGATTTCATTTAAGCTCCACGGCCCTTGATGGACACTTGTTTAAAAATGCAGAAGCATATCTGTGAGACTGATCACTGTAGTTTTGCTTATGGTAAAAGCTGAATGCTCTATAAATAACAGCTTTCTATAATCAAAGAGAGCTGCAGATCCCAAGATGTGGTGACAGCTTAGTGGACGTACGATTTAATTTACCACAAGCACTTAGTCTTGCCATTAAAATTACAAGGAAAAGTGCAGAGAAAAGAAATAAAGAGCTGTTTGACTTTTGGCTCTCTCAAGCATGCATGAGTTCCTGCTGCGGCTGATATTTAACTGTCATCTCATGATGGATAATGGGTTTTACTTCAGCTATTTCAGGATTCTTCTGACCCGGTGTAAAGAAGATTCCACATAGAGGTCAGAAAAACATATAGAATCTTCATTTCACAGCTTTTATCAAGTGAATCTATCACTGCAACTAACTTTAGCTTACAAAAGCAGTAAAAACTTAATTGAATCTGTGTGGATAAAACTGTGTGTGTGTGTGTGTGGGGGGGGGGGTTAATGTAACACTCATTGAGTAATAAGTTACATCCATCTATCAAGAGCAAAGCTGAAGGAAATGTACAGGTTATCCATATGAAGCATCTTCCTCATCCTGACATGGGAGAAGTGGAAATACTGCCATAAGAAGACCCTGATCTGCAGCTAAGTCAGTTAGTATCATTGCAGCTGCAGAATAAGCACAAGTAAATTAAACGTTGGTCCGTTTGCCCTCTTGAATGTGCTTAACATACCTGGGTGGTCGGTGGCTGCCTGCCCTGAATGCTCATTTACTGCACAGTAGCCTCAGTGTGCTCAAAGACTCCAGCTCCTCTTTTTTCCTCTGGAAGTGGACATCCTGGAGCATAATTTGATTATTCCAAAGCAGGTGTTTTCAGCTGAATCCAGATAAGAGGACTCAGCGCCTTTGACACTAAAGTGAGTCCTATTAGATATGCTCAAAGGAGGGAAAGGTAAAGGCTTATTTTTTATCTAATCTCTAACTGGAGGATGGGATTGACTAAAATCTGTTCAGGAATTCATCGTCTGACTTTCAGTCAGACTCCCTCTTCATGCTGGGAATAGGAAGAGAGTGATCTTCCATTATTCTTGACTTAGTTTCAATGACGCTTCAACAGTCCAAAAAAGGGGATTAAGTTTACCCCAGCTCATGTGGCTGCCACTTGTTTGCACCAGAGATGTATATCTAATGTAATTACAACTTGCAGTGGGTCTGCTGAATGAAGAATCAAAAATGTGTCGATAGCAGATGCGGCTCAGTCTCGCCCGATCTCTTCTTTTCTGCATTCTTCTTCCAAAGCAGCATCGGCTCCGGTGTAGCAGGGGTAAAGGTTGTCTGTGTGATCCCATGTCGCTCAGCAAACCAGATTTAGTCAGACCTCTTTGAAGTACTCACATATTGTTCTCTAATCCCCCCCACACCACAAAAACCCGGTGTGTTACAATATTGCTGTGTGCAAACAAAAGGAATCCTGTCATGCCTGCGACTGAGCCGTCGGACCTTCTGCACTCTGCCTCTCAGCATTTTAATCGCACAATGATGCAGAAGTGACAACATCTGTTACACTTTACCACACGTTCATCCATGTGAAGCAGTCATGTCCATGACTCACTTTCATCATTTAATCGCACTTGCTTTTTTTTACAGTTTATGTTTTTACATAAACGCACATTGATGATGAGCGGTAAAGTTTGCTTCTCTTTAGGAGGCAGCTGAATGGAAAGAGCACTCCAAATGAGGTCAAGACAATCAGTGCTCCTGACATGAGTCTAATAAAGATGTTTCCTCATTCCTGAAATGCCAGAAAGCAAAACAACTGCAGGTGAACCTCACTAGAATCATAACACTGTCAAGGACACAAAGCTCATCCACATTTCATCACACTCCACTGGCTATTGGTTTAAAGAGTTATCCAACTCAGAGTAGGACAGCAAGAACTTCAGAGAGCTATCATCAGCAAACTCTGGAATCTGGATCATCTCATCGCAGCCAATGAGGTGCTGGATGTCAGGTTACTGTGGGCTGAGGGGATGTAAAGGGAGGATCCACCTACCTTTAGCGGGAACTTCAGAGCAGGACGCAGCCAGTTTAATCCAAACTGTCCTCCCACCTTCATGCAAGAGCGCGCTCTCCCTGCTCTCCTTTTATTTCCTTCCGTCTCCCTGCGCTCCTCTCCGCTGTCTTTCACTCATGTCTCCGCTCTCTGAGCACGCGCCGGACGCAGAGGATGCTTGCATGCAGCGCGCGGAGGCAGCAGCTCTGGAGGAGTGTGCTTAGGAGCTGCACCAAAGTGGAGTGCGTCCGTGCGTTTACGGCGCCGAGGCTGCAAAGTGTGTGCGCGCATCAGAGAGCAGGAGGCAGGAGAGAGGAAGTGTGCGTGAGAGCTGATGAGCGTAAGCAGTGATTGCGCTGGCACGAGAGCGACACCCCCCTCCCTTCCTTAACCCCTCCCTCATCAGGACCCCCACTGCACCGAGGATCTTCATCATCAAGCAGATTAGTCAGCTAACACCCCACCCTCATGCCTCCCCAAACGCGCGCGCACCGAGCCGGTGCTGTGCGCTCTGGTCGCAGGGGAGAATGTAATTGGAGAGACAGTTGGATATTTTCCTTTTGTCCTGAGCGGATGAACCTGCTGACCTTTCCAGGATGAATAAGTCAGGGTTTGTCCTCATCTTGGCTCCATTTGCCTAATAGAGTCTGAAACATGTCAAAAACTGGAGCAAAACATGTCCCAAAGTAAGTGTTAGTTTCAGATTTAACCTCACAAATCATCTACAAACCCGACGACATTGCTGGTTGTCAAAAATCATTTATAAGTATCTGCTGACTGCAGGATAGTTGCTATGAATGTTGCACAAAAGAGATGAGAATACTGACCATCATCCAAATATACTGAAGGCAGAGTGACACAAACATTTGCCTTTTCATTTGAGGAAGCTCATCATGAACATGTGTCCTGTTTCATAGTAACACATTTAAAACATACCACCTTTATCTGAAACTCCTTTGACCTTTTGATGGAATATTTAGACTTCTGCCATGTTTAAAATATTTTTGTTGGCATTTTTATGGTGCAACACTCTGAGACCAACTTGGTTGTTATTTAAACCTTAATGAACTAACTTTATACATTCATATTATATAGATATATGACGTATTGGTTATATGTCATTTTTAGCCCCTCCCACCATAACTGCACACAGGGTTGTGTGTTTCCAAGTTTCCAACCTGCTGAGTACATGTACCGATAGGTTCATTATTTGTTAATGCCACCATCCTCTCATCTTTAACCCTTTATGATCTAGAGATCCTATCTTCAAGACTTGGTATCAGAGAACTGGACTGAGTGACATCGTCCATTTACTTTACTTTACTTTTCTTTGATTTACTTCCGTCTCCAAACAAATGAAGTCAATTCAGTCACCATTTTTTCGTGGTATGTATACTGCCATGTTGGCACCAGATTACATCAGTAAGCAGTGATTGGTCCAAGTCAGTCTGAGTCCACATTTCTATGGCAACAACTCTCACCAATCAGGAGTGATCTTGTTGGAAGTCCACACCCCTAACACTTCAAAGCAGGCTACACAAATCCTGTCAATCAAACGTTTTGACTCAAGACCACCTACTTTTATTTAGACATCTGATTGGTCAGTTTATAACTTGAATAACTTGCAATAAAGAAAAACAGATTTTAAAAGAGGATTATCAAAAGTAAGCTGGTACTTCATTTTTGAAACGCCAGGGCGGAAGATTTACTCAGTCCAGTTCTCACAGCCCCCCCCCCCCCCCCCCCCCACCCACCCACACACACACACACACACACACAATCCTCCAAACCTTAATTTCTGTAGAGGCTCAGCTCAGAAAAACACCTTTTTGGTCTTTGTAATTTGTGAGTTTCTCAATATTATCAATGTTGTATTTGAATACGCTATAATTTTTCAGGAAGCAACTGAAGCCTCATAGATTGTGCCTCAAGTGTTGTTGACATTTGATTCCCACAGTGTTGCAGTGTGATCTGTGTCATTGTCTTTCTGATGGAAACACAGCTTCATGTTGATCTGAGTGGATTATCCTGTTTTCATCATACACATAAACAGAAAAAAAGCTCACCAATGATGTGAAGACAAAATTCAATCCCGCTAACACATTTATTTAAATGTTGAAACACAATAAAAAAAAATTAAGTTGAGTGTTTACCGTTTGACATCTTATAATATGAACAATTATTTGTTTTTGTCCCCTTTGAATACAACAAATTCAAATGTATTCCAAAGTTGGCTAAAATATAAATTTATAATTGGATGAGTATTTAGTAATTTTGCCAAAATCTGAGCTATTCAAAATATGAAAAGTCAAAGTACTGAATTTAGTCTAAAGCTTTGCATTGTTGAGCCTGTATGTTGTTAGCTATTAGAATTTATCATCAAACTTCTGTTGATCATGATACAATGTAGAGTTTGTCCTCCTGCTTTAGGACCAAATAAACTTCAGCTGCATCCCAGCAGACAGCATGCAGAAATCACTTTGAAATAACACTTTCCTTTGATTGGGTACTGCTGCACAACAGTTGTCTTTGTGTGTTCACTCCCTCTGGCAGATACACACAGTCTATGGCTCCTTCTGGGTGATGCTTTTGTTTTCTTCTTATGTCCTTAATGAATTGCAGAACAGCACTGAGTTTACAAAGCCGGCATTTTAAAATGCAAAGAAAAGCATCTGCTCTGTCTAAGTTTTCATGCAAAAAAGGATCACAAAGTAAAATTACATCCAGCTAGTTTTTGCATAACTTGCAGGGTTAATGTGTGAGTTGTCATGAGTGGGGTTTTAGATGTTTGTATTTGAAAAAGGATTCTCATGCATTTTGTTCAGCTGATCTGCTTGTGGATTGTGAAGGTAAAGTTGGAATGCCAGCAAGGACACCAGATTTGCAGGTGATGCAACTTGAGTTTGAAAACAACTAATTTAACAAGCATTTTCTCCACTGCTTTGAAAACATTGAAAGATGAAAAGCAAAAGATGAAGGAACGGAATTGATGCTTTGCTTGTGGCTTTACTCTGAAATGACAGAAGTGTAAGGTAAGTTTCTTGTAAGGAAAATATGTTCACACCTCAGCTGTTTTTTTTTTTTTTTTCAGTTGAAGGATGAAGGATAAAAGGAAGTGTACTTCTAATAATACATACAAAATGGTAATTGAGATAAATAAACAAATATGAATACTAACAGCCAAGAGGAAAGCAGGTCAACCAAGCCTGTAATAGACTGTCAGCGTCTACCTAAAATCAAATCCTAAAAGGAAAATAAATAAATAAACCACTTTACTTCCCAACTTCCCAAGACCCTCTTACCATCACCTACGAAAACTGCAAGTGATGATGGACAGAGAGGAAAATGAAGAAAGAAAGACTAAACTGGAAAAGTATGATGTTCAGATTGTGGCTTCTAGTTATGTCTTAAGCTGCATTCAAACCGGACATGATTCCCATGGCAGGGGCGTCAAGTTTAAAATGTTAAGTCAATAGACAGATCAGAGGTCCTGCAGCGTGATTCCAGTGGTGGGCATGACGGGTTAGACTGGGAGCAACACCATTTGAACAGCAGATGAGGCAAGGTTGTCGCAGCGTGTCAACCAATCAGGGACTCTGCTTTGGGCATGTGACATTTTCAGTGACTCAATGAGCGGGTAGAAAAAAAATCAATTATGGCTGCTCGATGCAGATTTTTGTATTGAGCTTCCATCAATTTTCTTAACGCACTAGGACCACGGGTTTGAGTCAGTCCCAGTTACTGATGGGCGATGACGGGGATACAACCTGGACAGGTCGCCAGCATGTCACAGAGCCATGGAGCTGGAGCGATCGAGCCATGGAGCTGGAGCGATTGAGCCCGCTATGCTAGCCAGCCACCCGGTGGACAGCGTAGTGAGCTCCAAGGTCCGTCAGAGCAATGAGCAGTTCCCTGGGTGCCGGGGCTACACATGCTGGCCTGCAGGCAGCTGGCTGACAGAGAATCGCTACATATCGGTGGGAGCAATTGCTCTTGCTTCATGGGCTCATGATGTTTTTCTTATTTTCATCAAGAAAATTTAAAAAAAGATCTCCCAGTTTTACTTTGACTTTTCTCTTCCTGGGTTAATGCTCAAACTCGGCCACAGTCAGACAGAAGTAAAATTTAAAAAGGCCTTCAGGCACAGCTCCACTGCAGGAGAGAAGAACACCACACTGGAAAAGACTGAATGATCTGGTGAACCCAGACACTGCAACGGGCTTGCTGATATGTCTGTAGAGCTCTCCAAAACATTTAAACACAAGCTACTCGCTCAAAATCATCCATGTTTTCCATGATGTGCTCAATGAATAAAGTCCAAAAAAACTTTGGCTGTTGCATCGCAGCCAGGGCGTCAAGGCAACCGGGGCGTCAAGGCGACTGTTTGTTTTGTCTTTTTTGTGTGTTGTGTTTATGTGTTTATTTTCATCTCTACAGTCTGTTAAGATACAAAAATATGAACGCATTTGTCAATCTCTGTGATTTATCGTGAAAATATGGTTATATTTTGAAAATTGACTGGATTTTCCTGTGTGTCTTGGCATCACTTCCTGCCAGTATTTACGCGTGTGACCTGTGGCTAGCACAAAGAATAGGCCAGATGCCCAAACGTTCTGCTGCATGGCACGAAACGGCCGTGGAGGTCCGCTGCACTTTGCGTCTTTTTGTGAATTACACCATAGGTTGACGAGGGTGCCGAATGGAAGCGTCCTCCGTTTTGCAGCACTTTATGGTGCTTCCGAGTCCAGTGTGAACCAGGCATAAGCCTCCATCCAAATTACATGCCAACTACACCTGTCAATGCAGCCATTTATGGCGATGACGACAGGCTTTAGTTTGTTGTAGGAATCTACTCTGTGTGCCTCAATGCATGTGGACATGAAAGTTGTAAAATTATCAGAAAATAGTTAACATATTTTTAGGCTAATTTGTAGAGTTATGTGTAAGAGTTAAGAGTCAGTATTTTACAATAACGAAGTCATAATTTTGCAATTTATACGTTTAGAATTTACAAGAATAAAGTCACAAATGTATGTGGCAAAAGTCTGTTTACCAAGAAAAAAAACAACAACAAAAACAAACAATATTATGATTTAGTATGAGAAATGTAGAGTGCATTGAAAGCTGTTACTTCAGTATTGGTTTCACAAATAAGGAAATTCTAAGTCTTTTAGTGAGTCAACATAATTTTATTATAAGTGGCGTAAGAACACCGTACAACATCACCTGTGCGCCATATGTGTGTGCAACTTCCATTAGCCATATGAATAATTCATGATACACTTACCATATGCACAACAATGGTATGTTATATTTTCATGACGTCCCATGAGGTGGACAAATGATCCTCAGGAGAACTGCGAGAGACACCTGTGCTCCCTTTAAGCTCTGGCCACACTTCTCTATAAACCTCCACAAACCTAGGAAACCCAAAAGCTCACAAAACCTGTACAAGTCAACCCCCCCAAATGGATGCACGTGACTAAGACTTTAGTTTTACTTAAGCTTCCCCCAAAAAGCAGCTACTGAAGCTGTGATATCTCAGATGATTGGCTGAACCAAATGAACCCAGTCTAACCACTTAAATTAACTAAAGCTTAACATTATTGATTTAATGTAGGAGCTGCAGCAGATCAGTTAAAGTTTGAAAAACATCTTTGCGTTCTAAGTGGAGGGAATCTTTTTTTATTGCAAGATAAAACATGAAAAATGATGGGGATTTACACATCTCTCTTCTAAATAACCTTGAAATTTTTGTAATATTGGAATCAGTTAAGAGCAAATCAAAGATCATCTCATTGGCTAATGCTTCGATTCCTGGAAGCAGTAAAGAAGTGCGCTTGTGTGTGCGCGCGGTTGTGAGTGAGGTAAAGTGTCTGAGCTGTCAAACTTATGAACATCAGCAGTAAAATGAGCCATAAGAAGGCTAAAACGAAGGACCTGTGGTGGATTAAAGGTGGGGGAATCCAAGTGGAGTAAGTGGCATCAGCTGGTTAGAGCTAATACTATAACCCCTCAGATGGGATAGCCAATAAAGAATTGCCAGAAGCCCCTCCTCCATGCTTGACAGAGATCAGCGCATAAAAAGAATTGCATCATTTCAACATCAAAACTTTGCTTGTTCCTCTGAAGTCTGGCAGTTGTCGCTGATGTTGACCTAAATTCTCTCCTTTTCATTTTCTACATGATTTCCATGCACTCCCACTCCCCTTCTTCATGCTCGTGTCATTTTACCTCTCTCCTGCATATTGAGAAGCAAGCACACATTTTAACCTTTAACGTCTTGGTGGGGGAATGACAGCTGGCACACATCACTCTGTGGAAAAGGTTATTGAGGCATTAGCATTTGGTCTTCTCTGTTTTTTTATTCAAAATTTCCTGCAGATGGACCTGACCTCAGCGCAGACGGAATTCTCCTTTTTATCATGTCATTTCTTATTAAAATAAACAACTGTCATTGAATAAAGATGGTTTGGGGTCTTTTTTATCTCATCTTTTATTACCATTTTATGCTGAATTTATTACTGAGACTCTCACATTAAAAAAAAAAAAAAAAACTGACTGAGATATGTCACTCAAACAATGATAATAGAGAGGACAGAAATGGAAAACCGTAGTATAGAGACCGAAAACTGTATTTTAATGGGAGTTAAGCAGTATTTTATACACTCAGCAGTCCTGGCTGACAACCCCACTCCCAGATCATCTCTGTCCAGATGGCATGGCGTGGCCCTAGAGGACTCCATTTTTAATCCTCTTGGCACAAGCTTTGCAAAGCAAGAGGTGGAACGGCTGCTTCCAGTCAAGCGTCAATCAGGACATTTCATACTGACCCACTGCTGTACGGGACACAGCAGTGTCACGGACAAGCTTTATAAACAGGCAAGGAGGGAGGGGGCTAATTCACCATGTTAATTCCACAGAAATGTGATGGACGTATAATTGAAGCTCCAAAGCTATCACTGGTCCATCATGTTGACTTAGATTTGGTACAGCAGAGGAGCATGGATGCGAGAGACTGATTCCTTATTTTACTTTGTGGATCATTATGCTCCGAAATATTTATAGTATGCTTTGTATAACAGGCCTTCATATTTCATGCTAGGAATGGAAATGTAAGGATTCTGAATCTGAATTTGCATCTCTGGAGCTTTGAACCTCTCAGCTCTAATAGTTGACAATAAACTCAATAATATTCAGGATTTAAATGTGATATATTCTTTTCGGTTTCTAATAAAAAAAATTAAAAAAAAGAACAAAAGAAAAAAAAAACAACTAATAGTTTTTTTAACTAACCTTCAAACTTATAAAAAAAATTAAATCAATGTTGGATTTCTTGAAATCCTAAATGTGTTAACCATGTTACATTTGTCATTATGAGAAAGTAATGTTAACCATCTGAATTTATCTTCATAAAGCTCCTCGCACCCCCAACCTTACATGTGCAACAAAAGCTGCAAGCAATATTGAAGCCATCCAGCTGTACAGTTTTGACCCAGATTCCAGCTCAGACAAGGAAAAAAAAGATCTACATGAATCTATTTGTTTGCAAGTTGATGCATCAGAATGGAGCGGAGCCCAGCGTATTTTCTACACCACAAATGAACTCTTTTTCAAAGTGCAGTTTTTTTTTCTTGCTCTTGATTCAAAATGATAAAGAAAGAAACTCTCAGAAATGCAATTTTGAGCTTAATTTTCTTCTTACACCAAAAACACCATATTCTTTGGAATGCGTCTTCATGCAAATAGCATCTTTGTAGAATGCTGAGGTCATTTGAGAGTTTATGTTTCACTGATAAATCCAATAATAACAACAGTAATAACAATTAATAAACATAGAAGCAACACTTTTTTGCAGGTGTAGTGTTTTTAAACCTTGGAAACATTCAGTTTTCAGTGCTTTTTTTGAAAAGAAAAAAGAAAGGTTGTTCAGTTAAAGTACAGACCACCATGTGATTTAGAAGCTGTAGTTGATCTTCAAGGAAAAATCCGCATAAGCAAAGGTGAGCAAGAATCATTGAACTGCAACAATACTGTATAAACGTTTTTTCTCAGTTGCCTTGGTGTATTTCTCACAACACAATTAAACTTTGCACAACAGTTAGTGCAACCTCCACATGTCATTGTTTGGGCGCAACCCAGTGGTAGTTTCATGTCAATTTAATCCACTGGAAATTGATTTGAACATGAAGCAATTGAAAAAAAGTACAAATCTCTGTAAAATGATCACTTTTGACTTGCTTTTGATCACTATTAACTTATTTTTATAATTTCTGTCAAAATGAACTGTACCTGGACAGACTGAATAGTCATTGGTCAGACAACTAATAATTTTCCTTTCAATGCTTATGTCTTGAGAAACTTGTTGAACAGGTTGTCAAACATTTTGTCCTTCCATTTTAAACATATTTTTTTATTGTGTTTCTATGAAAATGTCTAGCAATATTTTTTCTCGAGTGAGCCTCATACATTGATGAAAAGGGGTGTGTGAACTATTAGTGGAAACTAATGATAAGGTTCTCCTTCACAGTCCCATAGTTAAATCATGTGAGCCCCCATTTTATGTATACTGTAAACCAGGAGACAGGATTGGGATGAAGTGCATACATTTATCAACAAAACCGCAATACATGGAAAGTCAGTGTCATGGAAGAGGGATGAGGATTGTTGGAGGAAGAGAACAAAAACAGGGAAGAAGAGTCCAACCACATAGACAGATTGCTGATGACATCAGGGCAACGCGTGTGGATCGTGTGGTAAATGATGGCCTCACAATAGCTGTGGCTGGTCAAAGGATGCAGCTTAATGTTTGGAGAACCACTGTCAGTTTGATTATTCCGAAATTTTGTTGAGAGGTAAGCAAGCTGCACAAACTAACTTGCTCTGCACCATCACAGTACATTGTTCTGTTGTTTAACAGTAAAGAAAAATAAATATTATATTACAGTGCTGTAAAACTTTGGAATATTAACATTAGTTTTTTTCTGCACATCAAAAAAGATTGCACAACAACCTAGACGAGGTCCTCTTTAAAATGCCCTTTCAAAAAGGCATTCAGTGTCTTTATTTTTTATTCAATTCTAGTTTTTAACATGCCATAACTAGCTATCTTTACTTTACATGACATCGGAAAACTTTTTCAGAGAAATGAGTCACAATGAAAGCACGTTCAAACCTTTTGACTTGATTATTCACAGATGCTGGAGTCTACAACACTTTCATTGACATAAAGACTTGCTTTTGAAGATCAGATGATCTATTTTTATTAAGAGACTTGCTGTTGAAGCATGAACTATCAAGTTTGAGCTACTGGCTTGCTTTTGAGCAATTGACTTTGCATTCTGAGAAAGGGACTCACTTTTGGAGGTTATCTATCATGTTTTGCAGTTTAGACCAATTGTTTTGAGAAATGCTTTAGCAGTGGTGCAGACGTTAATACTGTTGTGAGAAATGCACCAAAGCTACTGAAAAAAACTTTAAAGAATTTAGAGCCTCAAAAGTCCTCCATTAGGATGTGAAACTTTGAAAACTCTCTGACTTCATGTTCTTGCTGATGCAAGAAAGCTGCTGGATTAAGGAGTTCACATATCTTTTTTCACGTGACATTTAATCATGTCCAAACACATTACTATTGGTAAAATGGACAACAATCTGGTAAGATGGGAAAGAAATGTGCTGAGATGCTAAAAACAAAATTGTTTTTTTTTAAATTGAAAAAAAACAAAAAAAAACAAAGAAACAACATAGTAAAATTAAAAAAAAACAAGGCTGCAAATCAAAAGAATGACAGCCAGTGCATGTGTAGTAGGGGTTGGGGGATTAGGTGTTGGTGTTTAGAGCGCAGATGTATTTATATATGTATTAAGATTGATTGTTTCAATTTGAATTTTTCACAAAAAAACAAGATTTTTATTCAGAATCATCAGCTTTCTTGGAGTTCAATTGGCAGGAAGGGGGAGGAGGAAGGAACAGGGGTGGTGTGACAACAAGGACCCAGGTGTAGAGTCCTATTAAAGGCTCAGCTAATGGATTCACCAGACCGTTTCTCGCCAGATCATGCAGCTCAGTCCAAGACGAACCTGTCCTGAGGGAGGCCTGGCCCAGAAGAGGGCATCTGCAGCCTCGCTTTGCCTCTTCCTTTTTGTTTCACCTCATTTGCCAGAGTGTAGGGTGCAGCCGTCATCATGCGACAAACACCAAACCATGATGTTTGTTTTGCATGTCTTTCGAAATAAGTCATTATTAAGCAAGAATAAAAAAGAGATGCTTTTTTTTTTTTGTCGTGAAGGTTCAAACTGAAGTGAAACATGTCCTCCATTCTTTTTTGGGATTAAAATAAATCCTATTATAGGAACGAAATAATGAGTTTATTTACATGCACTGTCACTGCACTAAAAACAACCAAAATAAGAATTTCAGACATCATTATTGTTGCATTTTATCACTCCAAGTTTCGCTGAAAAAAATAAAATAAATGCTTGTGAAACTTCCGTATTTGTGAATTTTCACATCCGATATTGGCTGCAGTTTGTTTTATGAGCTGCTTTTAATTGAGAGAACATCCAAAGTGTCAATCTCCACAGGATAATGTTTGATTAAGCCTGTGAGGCTTTTCATAATCAAGACATGAGTCACACTGAGGAGAGTTTTTATTGAAAACTCAGATACTGATCACAGTATCAGTGTTGCATTGATGTGAATGAAGCCGTGATTAAAACAGACGCAGTTGGAGCGGAGAAAGCCACAAACTCTGTCTGCTTGTGCCCTTGCAATAGAGGTTGCCATTAACAACAATCAGAGCAGGCACTGGGAATAAGACATCTAATCACTTTCTCTAAGCTGTAATGCCAACCTAATGAAAGAGATTAAAAACACTTATTTGAGAGGCTGATGCATGTTTACCAGCTGATGTTTTATTTTCCCTTCAGACCAACACAAAAGCGAGGTAACAGTTTTGGATCAATTATTTTAGACCAGTTTTTAACATACTGGAAGCAGATTTAGCTTTCACTGGTGGTTCAGGAGAAAAAAAAAGGGTCACATTTCCAGTAGGAAGATTGAAAAGTGAAAACTGTTTTAGCGTTTGGATGATTGGGCGATTTGATCAGCAATCTCTATGAGTGATCGGTTCTGGCAAGTGAACTCCTGTCGGTATCACACTGAGCTGCTGAATGAGTCCATGATACGTTGTCTTTCCGGCTTTTCACAAAGGTTTGGAGCAGGAGTGGGAAGAGCACATAAACACAGTGGAGATTAGGCTGGCCAGAGTGTGAGCCCCAGCTTGCAGAGGTGGAGGTATATTGAGAAAATGCTGGAGGATGAGCTGAACAGAAGGGTGGTGGTGCAGAAACCACAACAACTCACCACAGGCTTTGAGCCTTGCTCTGAAACCACACTATAATAGGTTTTCACGCCGTCCACCTGAATGCAGCCGACTGCCTTACGCTTAAGCCCATTGATGGCATTCTAGCATTTCACTCAGGCCATGTAATTGCTGCTCCATTTCAAGGTGAAACGGATAGTCTGTTTTCTCATTTGAAAAAAAAACAGCACATCTGCGTTTGTAGGCACTAAATGGGCGGCTGACACACTTACTGCAGAGTGGTTTCTTCTTCCGGGCTGGTTCACTGCATTGGGTTAAATACTTAGGTCTGTCCTGTTAATGGAGGAGAGCCAACTTGGATGTTTTGGTCAAAAAGGACAGACATGTAATCTCTGAGGGAAAAGTGGTGCCAGGCAAACAGCTTTTCTGCTTGTCCACGGCACAGAATTAGATCCCTCCACCCCAGCTCCCTCCCACAAACTTCGCAGAGTTATTATTATCTGGATTCCCACAGTGTGGCCAATCAGCAGATGTGCTCAAGCTGAATTTGTCAACATTCCCAACAAGCCCTCACCCACCCCATTTGCCAATGATACTGTATCATCTGATAGAACGAAGCCAATTCTTCGTTCATGGAACTGGGTTTCCAAATGAAGGTCTTATAGTCGTGTTGACCTCCTCACAGCAGCAAATATCCAAACATTGACAGTCTGTATCTATAGATTAGCCATTCTAAATTTTAATTTTAGCTTTGATTTGTCATTAAGCTGCTTTGATTTCAGTTTTGGTTCTTTCCATGTTCCATGAGCATCACAGCTTTAGTTTGGTTACGCCTATATAG
>BSAI01000108.1:26985894-27051666 GCA_036245035.1 Adrianichthys oophorus
GGGGGGGTATTTGTCTGTCATCAATTCAATGTTAGTCAATTCAACGTTATTGTTAAAAATATGAGTTTGGTTCATAATGTTCATCATAGAAACACTTTGTCTGTGGGAGACATAACATAAACATATGAAACCAGGAAATCATGTGTTTTGAATGATAAAAAATTGATTTGTACGATTGAGTAGAAAATACAGATTTGGTCAAAAACAAAAGTTCACCTCAGTACTTTGTAATCCAATCCTGGTTTTAATGACAGAGGTCAAAGGTTTTGTGTTGGTCTTCAGCAGGTCTGAACTGTAGCTGCTATTTTGGTACATTCTTCCATGCACATCTTCTCCAGATATGTGACTTTTTGGGGCTGTTGCTGGAAATATGGGCCTTACTCCCTCCATAGATTCTATTTTGAGCTGAGGTCCAGAGACTGGCTAGAACACTCCAGAACCTTGAAATGTGTGTTAAGCAGGCACTTATCTGTTGCCTGGGAGATGTGTCATCCTGGAGGATCCAGACACATTTTATTCCAAATGTTCTCACTGATGGAAAGAGGTTTTTTGCCCAAAATCTCATCATTTATGGCCCCATTCATCCTTCTGTAATAGTTATTGTCTTATTCTCCTTGCAGTAAAGCATCCTCAAAGCATGATAATTCCACTCCATGCTTCACAGTGAGTATTTTTGGGAATGAAACTCAACATTCTTCTCCCTCAAAATACATCAAGTGTTTTTACCAAACAATTATGTTTTGGTGTATCCACTGTCCAGATAACCTTTTCCCAATCCTCTTCTGGATCACACAGATTTCAAGCTGGCCAACTCTGGTCCTTAAGCGCCAAGGCCCAGCTTATTTTCCAGCTATCCCTTCCCAACTTGCTGCTAGATAGGTGATTCAAGTAAATCAAAATCCTGTTTGACTGAACTCTCCTGATTTGTCAGGCAAATAAGTATTTGAACACCCTGTTATTTTCCAAATTCTATCACTTAGAAATCATATGGGTCTGAAATGTTCATCTTAGGTGCATGTCCACTGTGAGAGACAATTTCTCAAACAAATCATGAAATCACATTGTATTATTTTTTAAATAATTTATTTGTATGCTACTGCTGCAAATGAGTATTTGAACACCTGAGAAAATCAATCTTATTATTTGGTACAGAAGCCTTTGTTTGCAATTAAGCAAGTCAAACTTTTTGTGTAGTTTTTCACCAGGTTTGTACACACTACAGGAGGGTTTTGGCCCCCTTCTCCACACAAATCTTCTCTAGATTAGTCAGATTTCTGGACTGTCACTGAGAAACACAGAGATTGAGGTCTCTCCAGAGATTTGGTCCGGAAACTGGCAAGGCCACTCCAGAACCATGAAATACTTTTACGGATCTACTCCTTGGTTCTCCTGGCTGTCTGCTTTAGGCAGCAGAACCGTCTGTTCCATGCATGATTTCAAACGATGATGTCTTAAGATGCATTCACACCAAATGCAATTCATGCGACCAATTCGCGTGTCCCACCCCTCCCTCGCCGGAAGGAGATTTTGCTGCTCGCAGCGTGGCCAAACATATGTTCCCTAAGCTTGCTGCCTCTGCCGCGTGTGGGAGGAGCTACCAGCTAATGTTTTCAGCCTGATTACTACATGGAGCTAGCAGCTAATGCTTTTATCCTTATTGCTACATGGAGCGACGTCTGTTCATTTGATTTACAATGCATGATACACAGATGATGTTTACAGATCAGGTTTATTTATTTCAAGGAGCTCTAAAAAACATAGATGATCAAGTCTCCATGGTTGGGTTCATGAAAACATTTAGAGTCTCCTGGTAGCTATGGCGAGCTGCTCTCCTGCTGCTGTGTCTGATTGACAGCCGCTTCTGCTGTGTTTCTATCTCTCTCTGACCGAGTTCAAATTCACACTGTTGCACATTAACCCGAGAGGGCAAAATAAAAAAAAAGAATAAAATGAGGGGACCTTTTTTCATTATTGTCTTAGTGAAAATAAGAAAAACGTCATAAAGTTCAGGAGGCCTAAGCAGACTGCTTTCCTATCCAGCAGCGGCCCTCTGTCTGGCCGCAAGCTCCTCTCCAGAGAGCTGGTATAGTGAGCGTGTCCACTACAGCTCCAAAGGTCCTGCAACAAACTCTTTAGAGTGTACCCGCCTTCGCCCAACATTAACCGGGATGGGACCTGATATACATATATATATATACATTTATTCAGACAATGGGATTTCCAGATTTTTTTTAGTTTATGTCTCTCACAGTGGACATGCACTTAAGATGTAAATTTTAGATCCCTCCTTGATTCTAAATGGGACAACTTGCAAAATCATCGGGCGTCCAAACATTTATTTTCACTGTAAATGCAAGTAATGGAAAAAAACATATCTGTATTAGTCTGCTGTCTGCTGTATATGAACACAAGGTGTTCAAATACTTATTTTCCTCACAATATGTTATTCTCTCTTTAAAAAATGGGTCAGAACGTGTCTATACACATACACACACACAAAAAAGAAAAAAATGAATGAAAAGGACAGGAAAAAGAGTATGCAACAATTCTGACACCAATACCAGAAAATGACTTTCTTCACCTTGTCCCCGAGGATCTGTTTTCATTATAAATTAAAGATTCCTCTTTCATTCTGGAGCACATACATAAGCCTTAGGAATGTGGATGGCATGTTGCTCTTTAAGGCATAGACAGTGTACAGAAGGTTAATTTTGTGAATGACAAGTCAAAACATGCTCAAAATGAAGCATCACATGGTTTTAGTTTTGGTTACTGATGGATGTTTTATCAAAGAGGTTTACATTGTTTTTTTCTGATCAATACGAGTTGTAATGCTCTGATACACATTTTTAAAAACCTGCAGGAAAATAAGAAAAGCCACATTAGGGGGAATTCTTGGTAATTATATCAGCCCGTCTTTTGCTGTATTCTCCACCAGCAGTTACTTGGAGCTGCTGTTACCTTTGAACATGAGCTAATTGTGAAATATCATTTGAAATGGTTGCTGGCTAACAGCACAATTTGCAAGAATTTTGTGAAGCTCATTTTTACATTATAGTAGGAAGGTAACAGGGTCTTGATAACACAGAAAGCTGATCTGATTACAGAAACGAGCATTTTCCGTTTCCTCCGTGCACCAAAATGAAAGTGGAGGCATTTTCCTACATTTGACAAATAGTGTTGAAGTTATGGCAGTTTATCTGGAATAAAGTTGTGTCTAAAAATTGTCTCTCCACACTCCAAGCTGTGACATCACCACTTTAGCTCCTGGACTCTCCATATAGCAAACATAGTGCACTTGAAGTTTATTTTAAGTTTACTTTAGTATAAGGAGAAGACTAGAAAGTACACCATTGATCTTGTACGTGTTGTGTAGGAAAATGTATCAAATTATTATTTCTGCAGACTAAATTGGAACATTTTAAGTTTACAATATATTCAGTTGATGTCATGCACCCTTAGAAAATCCAACAGAAGACCAAAATATCAGGACATTCTTTTAAGGGTTTTATTCAAAGTTCAGTTCTTGAAGTAATATCCAGGGCAGCATAAATCGAAGTCCGTAGTAAGTCCTGGATCCAGTAACCGAGCAGACAGTCCGGACACAAACAGACATCTCCAAAAGGGCGTGACAAGAAACGTAATCCAAAAACAGTCCAGAATCCAAAAAGGCAGAAAACATCCAGCGGGAATATCCAGAGGGGTTCAGGCAGAGACGTGGTCGAAAACGAGGCAGGATCCAAAAACGCAGGAGACTAGAACACTTGGCGAGGGCTGGAAAATCACTGTTGGCACAAATGACAATCTGGCAGTGGTGTGGTGAGAGTCAGCAGTATAAGAGCAGGAGGGACCAGGTGAAGGTGATAGAGAATCAAGTGGTGCATTTACTGGAGGCTGGGAAGTTACAGTAACGATTTGTGACAGTTGAAAGTATATAAAAGTAAACTTTAAGTATACTGCCTCACTTTTACTTTAGACTAAGCATACTTGGATAATGCTACTCATTGACTTCCATTAAAAATCAGAAAATGACCTTAAATGTTTATTAAACTAAAACTGTATTTTCCCCAAAAAGTAAGATTTTTAAAAAGCCAAATACAACGAAAATAGCAATTTTTTGTAAAACAGTTGACAGAATGGTTTCGGTAGTTGAAAGTATGTGGAAGTTCATAGTTTTCAAAGTGCACAAAGTTTTAGAAGAATTTGAACAATTCCCCATTCATCTCCTGTGGAGAAAGAAATATGCCTAATATTTCAAAAATGTGTAACATACATAAAATATATAAACACCTCAAGTACAGACAGCTACGTCCTTACTGGAACTGAAAATTGTAATAGTATGCCATTAGGTATGAAGTATATTTTATTTGCTGAAAAAATACAGCAAAATCTCAATTATGTGAGTGCTTTGAAGCCTTTCCACAAAAGTTTCAGAAGTGATTGTCATGGTAACTAATTTTAGGGTTGTTTGGACAGAATCACGGCCTGTTTTTTTTTTTTTTTTTTAAAGAAGTCTTAATATTTTAAATTCAGGTGTTTTTCTCTACTGTTTAAGGAGGAAAGGTATGTCCTACATTTGAAGTAGAGAGAAACAAACTGATTCTGCCTTGCACTCAGCAGAATGTTTTATGGTGTCATTTAAAAAAGGGGGAAAAAAAGCTCTCATTTTACAACCTGTCAACACACACTTTTAAATGACCTGCCACCAACAGGACCGGCCCGCCTCATGTGAGTTCTGATCATTATTGAGCTTCACTTGTGGTGCAGTTGAGTGCCACATCATTATTAAAATGGTTCTTTCCAACAGGCACAGGCAAAGAGTAGTGTTGGCAGCCGGAGGCCTCAAGCTGTTCAACCTTACGCTTGCTAATTGCTCTCTGTTAGGAAGGACAGAATGTGTTCGCTCAACAGTGTTCAAAGCTCAGGGAGGAACTGTGGTAATGACACAAGTTTAAAAGAAGGACTTGGACTGCATATGGAGGGGGCAGGAGATGGGGTACTATGACCATATTCAACATGGAGTATTAATCATGTGGCAGACCCAGACCTGTACATGTCTACAAAGATGGCAATGATGTTTTAGCAACCCCAAAGATGTGAGGTCAGGGTTACCACCAACCCCACATCTGAATTATTTTACAAAAACATATGAATGTACTATTTGATGTTTTGTTTTTTTCTGTTTTTATTTACATGGCTGGGGTAAGTGAGCAAAAGAAAAAAAAATGTTGAGGTTTTTTGTGTTTACACTTTTAAATGGATGCATTGTGGAAATGAGGCAGATTGCATGGGCAGAAGAAGATGTTATGGAGGAAGAGCAGGTGTGTTGATGATGTCCCTCATCCATGAAGTCAGGCTCCACTTTCATCGGTTTCTGTGTAGCTGTCACTGTATGCTTTGATTAATAAAAATGAAAGTCCAGGGACTTTATGATTTCAGCATTAGCACAACAATCTACCTGTTCTGACCAATTTAATGAGAGCATTTAGTTTCTGTAAAGTTTTGCAAACAACTGTCATTCATTTAAAATACTTTGAACAAATGTATGTTTTTTTTATAACTGCTCTGCTTTGTTGGAGTTTTCGGAAATCATGATATCCAAAAGATAGACCAATGATTGTCTTTTATCCCAATTAGGATGAGTAAAAATAAAATAATATCAGCTTGTAAAGACATAAATCTCAGCTGCTGCACTAGATTACATGAAAAAGTAAAGTTTTACAGAAATGCAGAAGTGCTGTTGCCTGATTGTTTAGCTGAAGAGGATGTGACTAATGAGTTCTTGAGAACTTAGGGAAGACTAAAGTCAGAAGCTTTTCCTTTTTCTTCAAAGTCTAAATGTTTTTTTTTTAAGACTGGGAGTCTTGCAGAGTCATTAATCAGTATGGCAAGGTTCTTTTAAATTTTTTTTTTCTCATCGTGCCCCTGCTGTAAATCCACATGAAGATAAATTGTTGCAGAAAAAGATCAGAAAAAGAGGGCAGCAAATATTTTACCTCCCCTCATCACCACTGTTTTTTGCATTCTCTGCTCTCCTCACACTCGCTGCAGGAGAGCTGATTCTAATAAAGTTTCTTACATGTTCACTGTAGATTTCCTCTGGTTTGAGTGTAGGCAAGATGTCAGGGGATGTGAGGAGAATTTCAGAATGACGTTTTTCAGCATTTAGGTTTAAAGCTATGGGTGTAACAATGAATCAATGAATCGATTTCTATTCCTACAATCCAACCAAATCGATTTGTCTGAGGATAGTTAAAAATTAAAATGACCTATACCATTAAATTTGGTTTCAAAATTAGATAAATTAACAATCAATATTGGAAAATAATATTTTGATTGAGAAATGGTGGGTTTATTTCACTATCGCGAAAAAAAAATGACCACTATTCATGACACACGTGATGCAGCAAAAAACTGATCAACCATCGTTTCCACACAGTCCAATGTGTGGAAACACTGAATTTCACAAATACATGTGACCATACAGTGTGGTAAAATGTTCTAATATGTGGAAAAAAACAGCAGTGGCTGAACTTAATCAAACTAAAATGTGAATGGATTTGACATTCATTTTTGTTTACTTGTTTGTTTGTACACATATTTAATTTATACTTAATTATCTTGCAAGTTATACAAGGACTCTGGAAAACTTCACCTGCACTGTTCAGTACAAGGTATTTATCTCTGAGTCACACTGGTTGAAGTTTAGGCTAAAGATGTCCTGGATCCATTTTCGGTCAGTGTATCAGATCCAGTCGGATCGTTCATAATTAACTAATATCGACCTTGAATCAGCTCGGCAACCACAGATTATGATATGAATGGCATTGTTACACCCTTATTGTGTGTAGAGATGGATGAATCAATCAACCGAGAATCAGAGGATTCTGCACCTGATCAGTAACCTGTCTAGCAGCACAAATTTGTGATTTTAAACAAAGGTTCTCATAGAGGCCTCAAATATGAGCACTTTTAAAATTGTCTGTTGGCAGTTTAAGCTGTAAGCCTTAGTCACATGCACCCGTATGGGGGGTTGACCCATATGGGTGCTGTGGAGTTTTCCATAAAGAGCCGTAGAGAGGAGAGGTGGCATTTTAAGGGAGCGCAGGTGTGTCTTGTAGTTTCCTTGAGGCTCTTGCAACCACCTCATTAAAATGGAACATAGCATTGTGTGTGTGTGGTAAACGTAACGTGATAGTCGTAAGGATTATAATTGAAGTTTCACGCACCTATTAAGTACAGGGAATGTACTTAGGCACCCTTTATGCATCACTTTAGTCATTAGTGATGCTCTTGCACAGGCTCTGACCGTGAGTAATGCTGCATGCACGGGGTGTGCACGTGATTCGTAAGTGCCCATATGATCACCTTATAAGCTACAGTTTGATTGTCTAATTTCCTCATTTCTAACAGTCAGGCATCATGCAAGGGACATGTGAGGAGCGCCCTTATTCACGGTAACAGCACTCGCAAGCTTCCTACATAGTGCGCATGGTTGGGGGAAGGTTGAAAAAAAGATAAATCCATACAACATGTCTGCATCTCACCTACTTCAATCGTACTTACCCTTGTGTCTTGTTAAAGTGTTCATTACACTTTTTCTGCGTGCCCTGTAGAGGATTGGCATTTTTTTTTTTTTTTTTTTACTTGCAGACAGGTGGTATCTACTAGTAAGGACTGTTGGAACTAAGATTTTAGACAAAGTTGTTCATCAGAGACACAGACTGGTGAGGTAAAATGAGCATCAATATCTGGAATCATTGAGAATTGTATCCAAAACAGACACTTGCATTAAATTCAGATTTATTTTATTTTTTTTGCCGTTTTGTGGACTTTTGATGACCTTGAAATTAGAAGTCCATTGCTATTTCCATTTATGTTTTTTTTTTTTTGTATAACAGGATCTTTCCCTGTTCTACTGATTATTTAAACTTATGGGGACTTTATTTTGAAAGTCATTTTTGTAGTAACTAAAGGAAGTTCTGCACAGAAACTAATGTTATTTTTGTTTCATACTAAAACTAAACATGTAAACAAGTGGATATTTGTGTGTGAATGCTCTCATTCATACTTTTTAGAATAATCAGATGAGAATTGAAAAGGTGGTAAAGAGAATCAGCTAGAAAACTAAATCTCTCATTTCATCACAATATGGAAAGTCATAAAATGAATGTTTAAATTTAAAGTGACATGAATGAATGGCTGGGGATCTTGTTACTGAGGTGTAAGAAACAAAAATGATGCATTTGTGCAGAAAAATAGAAAAGCATGCTTTCATCTGGCAACAGCCCTTTTGCAGCACATGTGAGGTCATTTGTGCTACTTTAAAACTCCCCCCTTTATTACATTCCTTGTTGCCTTTTAGGTGATGGGTCCGCTCCCACATAAAGATGATGAAAAGGAAACAGTCCTCGAAGAAGACACCTTCATCTATTTTTAAACAATGAAATCACCAATGTATTATTTATGCGGCAAATGTCCTGCTTGGGATATCAAATGCACTTTTGAAGTTGAAAAAGGTATATCTTTTCACCTTGTTTGAAGACGGTCCAACAATATAAAAGAAGGTGGGTGTGTACACAGAATATCAAGCTGAGAGTGTGTTTACTTATTTATTCGTTTCATGCATTTGCTCTTTTAGGACTCGGTTCACAGGAAGTGCAAGGTGGACATGTGAGACTTTTGGGTGAGGATATTTCATAAACTGCAATAAGCATTGTGTGCCAGCGGTAAGTTTTTCCTGTTTGAAGGTGCTGCAATCCTCCTCTGGGACCTACATATTGCTTTTTCTATCCTATTGAAATAGATTGGCAGCTGCTTTCAAGACGCTATCACTGGAGAAATGACGACTGAATAGACGATGAACTGACAAATCCCTCTTTAAATCTGATCAAGGTCAAGCACTTGGATTTGAGCATTTTCTGACACTTTCGTTGTGCTAATGTGAGTAATTAAAGGTTTTCATCTTTTTTTGTTGCTACTTTTTTCACAGTTCCTGAACTGAGGCATCTTCATTATGCAGCATTTTTGAATTGACTCGTGTCCTCTTAAGCAAACACGGTTCTGCAACAATATCTTGTTTAAAGCTAACCTGTGGCCCTTTCTCTTGGTTTTAGCACCGCACAGCCACTGCAGCTGACATTAAATCTTCTATTTCATTGCTGTCTGAGACGAGCAAGTCCTCTCAGGAAACGTGAGGAGCATTTCTTTTAGTCACAATCCTGTGTGAATTAGCAGCTACTCTGTTTTCATCAGCCCAATAAAATGTGACAGTTAACTGAACACTTTCCACACTACTGAACTGTATCTGTGTGACATTTGTGCCAGAATGGTAAATTGCACTTTGTTAACTCCCTGTGTTACATTTAATAAAAGCATCCACTTGTGCATTTCTTCACATTGTAAATGTGCTCCCCTTCTTGTTGGTGTCTCCAAGGCTTTTTCTAGTCAGCGGGTCACATTACTGTAAATACACAGTGGATTTGTAGTACCTGGAGGGGTATGTTCAAATTCACTGCTAATGTTTTTCATATTCTTTTTTTTCTTTTAAGACCTGAAAAGGTTTTTAGATCTTTGTAAATTAGTCATTCATTCAATTCTTCATGTTGTCTTCTCCAAAATTCTTCCAGTGTTCAGAAACGTTGGGCTTTTCTGAAGATTTTAGAGCAGACAGAAGCAGCTGAATAAAAATAAGAGATTTAATAGCCCCCCCCAATGGAGAAATGGCTTTATTAAAACAGCATAGGAAAAGTCCAAGTCCAGAAGAACAACAAATTCTAAAAAAGGAAAAATATTTAGATGCAATTATAAATTAGCAGATAAATTATCGTTGATGCTTTATCTACATCGTACATACTTACATATAACACAAAAGAAGTGGGATTATATAAACGGGGTTCTTCTCACTCTCTTTCAAGCAACAAATCAAACTCTTTTTGACATATTTTGTCATATTACTTAAAGAATACAATTCTTTTCAAACTAATGTATGACCTAATATCTGAAATAGGCTTATTATATCTGTGTTTTGTATTTCTTTTTAAATTGTGTTATTTCATCAGTTTTAATGGTTAAAATACACCAATAAATCAAATCAAATCAAATGAAATCACACATTTGTTCTTTTGGTGTTGGGGCCAAAAACACAAAACAATATTTAACTGATGATAACTTTACAGCCACATAGGGTTGACAAATGAACATGTAAGATGAGATTGAGAAATCACAGGAAAAGTGTTAAAATGAAGAAATGTTCTGCTCTGCTTCTCTAAAGAGTCTGGAACACACAAAAGAGAACAATTGGTCAGTTTTTCAGAGTAAAATGAGCCTTCAGTTTCCTTGACCTTTCATTTTTAAAACCTTGTCAAAACGAGCCACGTGCAAATCTTTGGCTCCATTTTGAGGACCGACAAGTGTGTCAACCAATCGGATGTTAGTAGAGAAGGGCAGCAAACTGGATCAAACAGGCTGTTGGGCCGCTTCACACCCAGACTCTTCACTCCTTGTTTTTGCTGAGTGGTGCTGCTGCAGTCAGTTGAGACAGCAGTTTGATGACACGGACACTTGGGGGGGTGGGGAGTCTGCTGTGGAGGTTTCAGCTGTTTTTCTTTAAACAGACAATACATTTTCACTAGAAACCATCAAAGGTGAGAAACTGGTTGACTATTGTTTTTGTCAGCTGCTTTGTTGGCTCGTTGTTGGTCCAGTAATGAGATGGACGTTTGAAGATTTTTTTTTCTCCTTTTATCAATCTAACATGAGAAGATTGATGTAGGAAGGGCTGTTCTTACTTGTCTACGTCACATTGTCTACGTCACCCACTCGTTTTTGTGGGATGGGAAGGGCTGGTGATCAGAGTGCAGGGTTTTAGAGGAATTTGCAGAGATGCTTGAACGGATTCAAAAATAGATTTGGGGTTGTTTTTCATGATAATTTAACATTATCATACTCCTAAAAACTCAAAAAAGCTGATTTTGCATGATATAGGCTCTTTTTGCTGCATTTAGTTTGAATCAAATTTGTAAAATCCCTCACCGTTTTTTTCTGGACTCACTCAGATTTTCTGACATTCAAACACATTTATTTTCATCAGGAAGAGAGCGTGTTTAAAGTATCCTGCAGCCAAAGGTTGATGCATCCCTAAATAGTTGAGTTAAACTATTATCCATTATCTCCAGTTTTAGAAGACAGGACCTTGTCGGTTCCGTTCTTGCTGGTTGTGTTTTCACACATTTGCCAAAGGCAGTTTGTGTACCTGCACCATAGCATCAGCAAACACCTTCAAGTGTGTTTTGTTTCTGCTTTAGATGTATTATTAAATTGATTCTATAAAAAGGATATTTTTTTGCTGTTCCCTTTTAATGTTTTGAGGAAGCACAGTTTGTTTTCAGCTTTGTGTGGGTGATCCACAAACCCACCAGAATGAAACAAAGATTTAGAAAAGAGAATAGGTTTTTGAATGTCCCACATCTGAATCCTTGCACTTCTCTCACAGCTTTTATGTGAGATTAGACTCCTATGAATCATCAGTCAATGGAAAGTTGGCACTTCAAGGGACTTCAAGTTAAATTAAAATGGGTCAGCTACACTCAAGGCATTTACTATCACTTAGTATTTCTGTATAAGAAGAATGGTTATCTCAGCACATTATAGGCTATTAGAGCATACATTTTTTTTGTTTCCCATTTTATTTTAACAAGCATTCTATTTAAAGAATAATGTAAACAGTATTACTAAAAAAAGCCATTAAAAAAAAAAAAACAGTAACTAAACTTTTAAATTACCTCCAAAACAATTAAAAATATATAAATACAAGTTTGAGTTGTATTATTGAAAGAAATAACAATAAGAAATGTTGGTTACATGAAAACAAAACCAGTAAATTAAAAAAATATGTTTTTTAAATTATTTTCTATTCTTGAAATAATAGTCACAAACTCATCCTAGATCTCATACATTCTGCTTGAGCTACTAAATAATGACTGATTTTGAAACATTTCTCAGTTTAAGTAACATCTCCTTCATTCCTCTGCTCATCTATAAAGAAATCATTGTAAAAAAAAAAAAAAAAAAAAAGGAAAAAAATGGTTCTATGTGTCATGGATTTATGGCATTTGGAGAACAGCAACACACAGTTACCTATTAATATTAACAATATTCACAGAAAATCTTCCAAATGTAAAAGTGTAAAAAAAAATAAAGATTGGTTAAACTGTGATTAGGTTGCAGTGAAAAATAATGCAGAGTTGATGGGTTTCCATTTCTTTCAGGTGTTTTTTTTTCCCTCATGCTTTAGTGGAAAATTTGTCTCCTGGAATTACTACATCCATGAAAATACAAAAATGAAAAAAAAAAAAAAGACCACTCTGCACAGGGCATGCCAACTAGATCAGTTGACTCAGATTGGATTCTCAGCCTTTTGTGTGTGTATGCTGTAATAAAATATTCTGTATTACTGTGTTGCATCTGAGATGTGGATGTCATTGATTTTCTCTTCCAGTTCAGTGAAAATGTAAACATCTCATACACTGGGCTTTAGAATTACAAATAGCAAAGATCTGGATTCCTGATTTACTCTGATAGAAAAGCGAGCTGCTTGAAACAAACAAAAAAAAAATCTACCTTTGACTGATTTTGGAATATTATACGTTGTGGAATATATGTGGAATATATATGTTATATGGAATAAATACAATACAAATATTAAAATTATTTGTATGTTAATCATTAAATGAACCTTGATAAACCTTTAACCCTGTAAAACCTGAACCATTAAATAATTGATAGAAAATTCAAATTCTTTGAATTTTGAGCCTTTATGGGTCCTTCTGAACAAACAACAACATTTACACACATATATATATATATATATATATATATATATATATATTTATATATATATATATATATATATATTAAGTGCTACAATAGTCCAACGATTATTATTTTCTAGACTATAGTCTTACTAATTAAAGATCCACATTTTAAGATACCTTTCTCTCAAAAATGTACTTCTACCCTGTTGTTGTTAAATGGATTTTTATTGTCCTTTTTGTCAAAACTAAAATTCCTAGTTTCCCAAAATAGAGCAAGTCCACTAACTGTTCACAAATTTAAAATATTATTATGTAAAAAAAAAAAAAATGGTGTTCCAAATATTGCTTAAAATAGAATGTTTTCAAAATCCAATGATATAACAAGTAAATTGAGATGTATTGTCTTAAAACAAGTTTCAATTCCATCTCACTGAAAAGTTACTAGTAAGTTTAGTCTTAAAAGAGCTTTAAAAGCAAGGGAGGTAAACACAACTTCTCAAACTCGCTACCTGGAAAAACAATTATGTCAAGAAGCACAATAACGTCTCTTCTTTCAAGCTCTAAATGTCTTTGAGCAGATGCAGGAAACTTCCTGAAACAGCTCATTTTCTCATTTTCTCTTTGCACTGCATCTGTGATGATAAATCCAAGTAGCACAGCTGTTACTCATGCTTGAATCCCTCTGCGCTTCTCCTTTCAGGGTAACCCAGCAATGCAGAAATGAAAGAGGAGCAGAAATTTGCAAATTAAAGTCCTTCCTTCCTCTGGCAGGTTCCTTCAAAGAGGCGCTGACAGGGCTCAAACCCAGAGATGATGTCACTCAAGGAAATTATAATTAATTCGGGGAGGCCCATGTCTCGCACTTTTCCACAGAATAGATATGGGATTGTCTCCAGTTTCAATCCATCCATCCATCCATCCATCCATCCATTTTCTTCCGCTTATCTTCTTCCGCTTATGTCTCCAGTTTCAACTTCTCTGCAATTCTATGCAATCAATATTTGATCAGGGAGCCACGCATCAAGTCTGTGCATCTTCATTTTCTCTTTAAATTCTCTGCACAGATGTTTGATGCTGTGGTTTAGCACCACCACTACTTGATTTTTCTGTTTGCTGCTGCTGTTTGGACCCTTTAAGCTTTAATTATTGTTAGCCATGACTATCTGCTTGTCATCTACAAAGACACTTTAGAGGAGGTAGACGGGGATTGTGAGGAAGACGTTAAAAACATGAGTATCTTATGGAATTTTGAATGAATTGATTTTGATAAGATCTTTTTCAAGCTTAGCCACTCTGATCTTTACAGTCCAGGAGTTTTCAGAAACCTGGATGGTTGTTGAAGTTCCAAAACATGTGTGGCAACAAAGTAGACTCAGAGCTGAAAAAAAACCTCCAGAGGAACAGAACTTGTCTGTTGGGACCAATCATCTTCAAGTTCTTCTTCTTGAAGGAATCCAGCTCTTTACTTTAGCAAGCAGATTTCTGCAAGTTATTTAAGGTTTTCAGAGGTCGGGGGAAATCACACAAGACTGCATTTATTCCCTGTTTGATAAAAAGTTTGACTCTTAGAAGGAAAAAATAATCAAAACCAAATTTGCATGATATTCCTCAAAAACTTTAAAGACAGAAAATGTAATTAAAGTGTGAAATGTGAAAACCAAGAATCTGTCACATCCCAAAAAAAAGAAAACATGTTTTTATTCAAATTCATGCTAATTGCATCATTTTCTGCGGCCGCCTTACTGTCTTTGATGATTCCCCCCACATGGTTCCATAAAATATCATTATGGTGCTTTAGGTTGAACATGTAAGCTGGATAATTATAAATCTCTCTGTGGTAAATATTTAACGGACATTTGAGTAGAACTTAGGGATTAAAATGTTCTGCCTGATCCCTCGACTGGACTTCAAAGTGAAACCGTGGTGGAAGAAGGACATAAGAGTCCTTTATCTGCTCCCCCGTCAACCCAGCAACACTCAGAAGATGTGCTTTCTTTAAAGTTTGAACCCCATGAAAGAACAGTCAGGCCAGTGATGACAAATGAGTGTCATGCACATTTGGTTAATGTAATTTAAAAGTCTTAAAGTAAGACTTGTGTCAACAAATCCACATCTGGGACAACGCCAGACTGGAATAATTAGTTTAAAGACTGAATGTCTTTGTTGAGAAATGACTCAGTTAGGTCTTCTTGATGAACATGCAGAAGTTTAGTTAAGTCTCTAGCTTAAGGGCAGTGGATTGTAACCCCTGACCCACAGATAGGCTGCTCTATCCAGCTCAGCAACTTCTGAAACTTTTTCTGGAAAAGACATTGACATGTATTTCATCACCTTAACATGGGTTTTACATGGTTCAGAAAAGGTGGTTTGTAAAATATAATAAATATAAAAAGAATTCACATTTCTCACTGTTTCTTTGTTTTGTTTTGTTTTTTTATATTATTTTTTGAACATGAATTATGCACATAAAGAAAAGTTTACTTGTTTTTTATTTTGTGAGCAATATATATATATATATATATATATATATATTTACCTTTTGCTGCTTTTGTTTTGTCTTGAGATAAAGCCATGGCATCTGAATTAAAAATCTTTATTTTTAAAGAAAAAGGAATTTGAGTTCAGGTGCGATTGCTCAACATCATGATATTGTCATCTGGATAAATGAGAACCGTCATGTTATTTCTAAAATTTGTTCAGATTTTATGTTGAGTTTTGAAGGTTTCATCTCCATGTGTGGGAACTTAGAGTTTGACTGAGGTCAGGCTCATGCAGACACATTGCTGAGATGAACAGCATCTCCTTTTGGAGCAGCATATGTGTTCAATGGACACTCATGTAATTTGTTTTGAAGTAATTCCACTTGTTTGCAGTTGTTCAGTATTTTGGTGAACACAAAGAAAGGTTTAGTGCAGACATGAATATTCTGACAATAACAGGCCAAACTTTTATGATTCAGGTCACAAGTTTGTGAATCACATTAAATCTTTTAATGAGACCAGAACCAACAGTTTGTTTACTTTTTGTGGTTAATTGAAGGAAAATCTATAATCTTCCGATATATTATTTTTTCAATAAAGGCAATTTACTTGTGTCCTGAACTGAAAGAAAGATTCATTCATTCATTTTCCAATCCGCTTTATCCCTTTTGGGGCCACGGGGTTGCCAGAGCCTAACCCGGCTACTCATAGGCAAAGGCAGGGTACACCCCTGGACTGGTCGCCAGTCCGCCACAATGACACATCCATGCACACTCACATTCACACCTACGGACAATTTAGCCAATTTAGTAACCAATGATCCTATGAAGCATTTTTTTGGACGGTGGGAGGAAGCCGGAGTACCCGGAGAAAACCCACACATGCACGGGGAGAACATGCAAACTCCACACAGAAAGGTCCCTCAGCCAGGACTTGAACTGGGAACCTTCTTGCTGTGAGGCAGGAGCGCTAACCACTGCGCCACCGTGCAGCCCCTGAAAGAGGTCAATAAAATAATTATTCATCTTCTTAGAAATAAGAGTCAGCTGTGATGTTCCTGGTTGGAGCTCCTGATGTGGTTGTCTCCTGAGGGATCTGAGCCCATTCCTCCATGGCAAGTTGCTCCATTTCTTCCAAATTGTATGCTTTCTGAGTAAAGACATTAACCTTGACCTCATTCCATAGATTCTCAGTGGCATTGGGATCAAAAAAAGCAGCTGGAGAACCTTAATGTTGGTATCATTGTAGACACTTTTGTAGCTTATTTAAGTTTAGAGTTTCTGTCATGTTGGAGAACCCATCAGTGAACTGGTATTGAAAAAATATTCTAACATTGTTCTACTTATCTTTTTTTTTTTTTCCTAATAAACAGCTTCTGTCTTTTATCTGAGTTTCGGGATTCGTGACGATTGCATTAGTCTGAACTAATGTGTGGGCAAAGCTTCACATAGGATTGAGGAAAAAAAAACATGCATTAATCACTTTTACCATAGAGATTTTAGCTTCCTCTTTTTCTTAACAGTTGTTCTCTGCCTTCCAAAGTAAACAAAACAGAAACTTGAGCAAGAAGCAGGAAAGTCATCCTTCAATAAAAAGTCAACAAGGTCTGAGCTGGTGATTGGCAGCATGTTATTACAGCTTTATACCTACAAGGTCAAACCCATTCTGATGCAGGCCTTTTTAGGCTTTTAATTATGCATGCAGATAATTAGACTCCATGTCTGAGCCCATGGCAAGGTTCTACTTCTCCGGTTAAGGACTGGTTCCCAGGACACACGTCATTCTGGATGGTATTCTCCCTAAAAGCAGCAAGAAGTTTTATTGTTGCTAGCCACAGTTGGCAAAAGCAAAGCTATTCTTTGTTGAAAATGTGTTTGTGTACAAAAAAGGACAAGCACGTAATTTGAGAAAAAGCATAATGTCCAGACAGAAAAAAAACAACCACAAAAAAAAAAAAAAACTCCAGCAAAGAACTGTTCCAGTTCTTTTCAGATGACTATTCTATTGGAGATTTCTCTAATTAGAGCTATAAAAGAGGAGGGGTCTCATCTGATTGGACACTTCTTTAGACCTTCTTTTTGGGTTGTTGAAGTAAAAAAAGATTGGTTCATTATCTGAGGAAGTGCAGTGGTTTTGGGGGTAGTTATTAGTTTCTAGTAGTTACTTCTGCAAAGGGATAGTGGTTGGAAAGAAAACCACCCTCCAAATATGTATCCAGTTATTAGAACATCAAAAAGGCAATTAAGCAGCTTTTGCATGTTTGATCAGGCACAGAGACGTCCATGGCAACTTGCATGCGTGTAATACATTCCTGTCACTTTTACATTAACGAGTAAAGACAGTCTAAACGAGTAATTTCATTTTTGAAAGCAGTTCCATTCCACAGACAAAAGCCTTTATTTCATTGTTTGTTCTCCAACGATTCTTTCCTCAGCCTTCCAGCCCCCCAACCCCATTATCTGCAAATTTCTTACTCATTGATATATATTACTGGATTGGCCTTTGCCTATTTGCTGGTATACACAGTGACGTGCACGTGCATGTGTGACGACAAGAGAACGCTGCTGTTCCATTGGAGGACAGGCAGACATCAACCACAACAATCGGGCCAGCTCCCTCATTACTTAACCGATCTTCACAAAACATGGCTCAAATTAAAGCTTGAAAAATAATTGATGTTGCGGTATATTTGTATTATGTATTATCATATTAGCTTATTATATTATATAATACTTAATACATACTTAATATATATCAATGGTCTTACTGCTGCATGTTTAACTTCTCAGACATTCAAAATTGAGCATCATGTGATATAGAACACTAGACTGTTCCATTTCAGAGGCAGGATCAGCTTTCTTCCAGCTCTGAGGATCTCAAAGCTGTACTCACTATGTGACAGTGAGGGAAAATAAACATCTAGCTGCAGCACATTTGTCATTTTTTTGCAGTTCTACTTAAACAGTGTTGCTGATACTTCTATATTATGGATCAACATTAATCTGTTTCATTTATTGTCTCAGCTGAATGTCAATTTATGTCATCATACATTTTTTTTATTGGTAAAAAAAACAAAAAACTAAATCAAGGCCAGGAGAAGTGTTGTATGGCGCTACCTGCCCCCCACTCTTGCAGCCGCTCCTGACCTGCCCTCACTGGCTGAGCAGCTGCTACACTGTTTTATCTCCATATTCTTTGGTTGACTGGGTGTAACAAACAGGTCTATGTAATTATTTGAAGAATTGTCAAAAGTAAACTTTTGAATTTCATTGGCAACAGAGGTTTTTGTTAACCAAGCCCACATTCTTAATATCTTCATATTTGATAGCATATTGTTTCATTCAGTTTATAGCCATGCATTTATGTAATGTATTTTTTTAAATATTACACTAGAAATGTGCAGGCAACAGAGAATTTAGCTTGTCACGCTAAAATTGTTCAAAAACAAATAACGTAGCTTCCCAATGATTCTCAAAGAGTTGTGAGTTGATAGATCAAAAACTCTTAGAGGAGTCTAACTTTGCACCTGGGATTAAATGTGCCTTTTTTTTTTTTTTTTATTCAACATGGCAGCCTCTTCCTGAGGTCAAAGGTTAAATAAACTTCAGTTGTGGTTGTAAACTTAACCTGGTTGCATGTGTGAAATTTTGTGAAGACTGCTCAAAGTAAAGGTTTCTTTTCCCATATTGTGGGAAAATGTGAAACTCGCAAAATTTCACACTTCGCCACAAATTGACCACCGAGCCATGGGTCCTGTGGCCATCCCTTAATAGTTTCAAAACTTCCTTTGGACAGGTGTTTTGGTTTCATTTGTGGATTTTGAGCCCCATTCATCTTTTATATGGTTTCTCCTCGTTGTGATGTCATCTTTTTTTGTGGCGCGGGTGGGGGATTACAATCCCCAAAATTAATTTTCACTGGGTACTAGGTGCATGCATAATTTAGCTGAAACAATGTGATCCTTGCAGTCCATTCTGCTGGGATGGGACAGACTAAATGTTACCTGTGGTTTCTCTTCAGGTTCTATTACTCATAGAACGTATTTAAGCAGATATGAAAGTTTGTGCGTTTCATCTTCCCTCATTCCACGGTTACTGTTCCCCATTTTGAACTCCACCTTCAACCAAACAGACAAGCTCATGCTTAAACTCAGAGTTGTCAAATTAATTCTGTAAATGGCAAATTTTTCCACGAAAGAAGACAAATGAAACCTGAAGAGGTCAGAAAAGGCTCAGAGCTTTGGAAATATAAGATCCAGATCAACTAAGTGCCACAATCTCACGCTTCTCAGCATGTCTGTCCAGACAGGATCCTTTTACCCTGTTTGACTGTGACCTTTTGGGCAGGAAACCGTACCGAAACGGTCAGGCTGCACGGTGATGGATTATCACCACTGGTATTTTTTAGATAACCACAGCAATGCTTCCAGCGGACCATTTAATCTCCAATCTGTGTCCACAACAGAAGAAGATTGAGAAAGATCAATTTTGTTTTAGCAAAATGTGATGTTAGAGGAAACTGTATTTTAGCAGCATCACACTTTTCAAGAACTTTAAAAACTTTCACATTTTTTATGCCTTAGCTATATTCTGGCAATGAAGTCTGAATGTTTTCCTTTTTATGACTTTTAACGACATGAAATGTCTTTTTTCTTTCTTAATGTACCAAACATTGTGTGGGATCGTCCAATGCCTTCTCATTTCTGCAGCTCAAGAGTCAGCTCCTCCCTTAGCTATTATGGGAACGTCTTCCCGTATTCTGTCCGGTGACAAACTGGTAGTTAATGGCGCTAAATCATCAGAGAGGCGTATAAATACAAGCAGTGACGGATGGATACATCACCGCCCAAGGTCACTCTCACTCCACCACTTTTCAGCATAAGTGTTTATCAGAAAGGGCACTTACTTGATTAAAATATGATTTAGACGGGTGTCTGAGGTGAGGGACATTTTGCTTGGTTCATTATAGCCAAATGACTTAATGGGGTGTATTAAAACATTAAGGTACTTCAGGATAAGCACACATTTGTTCTAACTCTTCCTGCCACTGTGACGTTAAGCTCCCATAAAGCTTTAAACTGTGAGGCCGAATAGGTTTTTATCGATTTGATGAATATTGCAGGGAAGTCAGTATCTGAGCATGTCTATTCATGTTTTCAGAAAATGGTGATGAAGTTTGAGGTGTGTTTCCTTCAAAACAGACCATCTTTAAAGGGTTTTCCAAATATTTTTGACATTGAATAACAAACTTTTTTTTTTTGTTCAATCTAAAAGCTTTACCTCCACATTTCTGTCCACTGAAACTAAAGGATACAGCTTAAGATTTTACCAAGAGGTTTGTTTAACAAAGGCACCATAAACGGAAAGGGATTTCACGAAAGTAGGTAAAAGAAAATTCCTGAGAGTTCTTTGATCGCTGCTTGAGAATCCATTACTTTAGCTCGGCAGAGACAAGGACATCCCTCTGTATAATTTAACTTCAAAAGAAGGTCAGCTAATGGGAGAAGGTCTGGCACCAAACCAAAAAAAAAGAAAAAAAAACGTTTTTAATTATTCCCTAAGAATTGAGAATATTGCTTGAAGCCTTTTTTTATTCTGCAATTTTAGCAATTATGTGCTCTTGAATTATTTAATTTTGATGTTTTGATTAAATTAACTTTCCCCAGCAGAGAGCACATTTGAAGTTAAAATACAGAGCAGTGTGAGTGAGGTCCCAGTTGTGAAAATCACAGCTGATGCAGCATAAATACTCAAAGGAAACTTAAAAATCTGGTTTAATTTCTATTTTAGGGGAATATTCTCTTACCATAACTAGGGCACTGTTGCTCATTCTTCATTTAAGAAATGTTACAAAATAATTCATCATTAGTCTTTGATTTTGGGGAAAAAAAATCCTAACCCCATTCACACATGGCTGTTTTGCAGTTTTTTTTTTTTTTTTTTTTTTAAACTGCTTGAGATTTATGAGCCGATACATAAACAAAAACAATGCTCAAACTGCACAGGTGTGATTAGGATTCAAAGATACTCCCAGTTTCCTAATTCCATGAACATCCAACCACCTAAACAGAATCTGATGCTCCCAAGGAAGCTGCTCAGCGCTCTGAAACTAGCGTTTACTAAAGTATCTTCTGGAGATGCAAAAGGATATCCAGTAAAACCACAGCCTTTAATGTTTCAGTTCTCACTTTGTGATCTCACTGAGAATTTTGAGAAAAGCTTAAGGTCAAGTTAAGGTTTTAAATCCCAAGAAAGCTTCAAGTTTGTTAAAAATCAAAGCAAATTCATGTGGGGAGAATGAGCCGAATTAGAATTGTTGATGCTCAGTTCTGCAGGACAGTAAAAGCTGCACAAACATGACTCTCATGGAAAATCAACTATACTTTCCTACCTTGACAACTTTAAAATGTGAAAACTAACTTTTTACAAAAAAAAAAAAAAAAAATCCACTTTCTTGGGGCAACGCAATCTAAAGTAACTGTAAGTCTCAGCTGGAAACACATTTTCATTCTTATTTAGTTTAAAGAGCATTTTAGAGGGAAAAAAAAAAAAAAAAAACGAAACTTTAAGTTGCAACTAACAATCAAATAAATAGAAAAAAAAAAGTTGTGGCACCATAGTTTTTAATTAAACAATCACAAAACCATGTTGTTCAAGAAGCTGATTTGAGAGGCTCAAGGTGAATGTCAAAAACCAAAACATGAAGACACAAAGTCAAACTGGAAAAGTGTGCTTCACAGGAAGAATTCATCAGAAATGAAATACGTTTTAGTAGCATTCACACAGGGACAAGTGCCAATAGAATCATATAATTATATTAAATGCAGACAACAATATGGCAATTATATTGATTTTAAAAAATGTCATCCACAGTTTCACAAAATGAAAGCCATTTCTAGCAGGGATTTCTCCCCCCCACTTTTAAGACAGTAAATGTTGGTGTCTTTTCTTATTATTGGTGGATGATTGCTGGATGATTGCTGGATATTAGCAGACCTTTTAAAAGCTTCTTCAAACAATCTTTACATTATTGTCTTGCCTCCTACGATTTAGTGAGCATTTCGAAGTAAGAAATTGAAGGTAGTAGAAAGCGTCTCAGATCAGCAGTCTGGGATCACTTTGTGCTTCTTCAGGAGAAAAAGATTAAACGTGTGTGCTGTATGGAACAGTTTATATTTTGTTAAAATACAACATATATGTGGAGACACTTGGTAACCAAACATCCTGATGTTTAATCCAGCCCAAGCTTAATTTAACCCATTGTTGAATCAAACTATGACATGTCCTTTTAGATCAGGAATATGCAAGTCCAGGCCTCGAGGGCTGTTGTGTCTGCAATGCATAATTTCCAGATATCCAAGCCCCAAGGTTCAGGTGTGTCCAGCCAATTAGAACATGCCAGAGCAGGGTATATTGGAAAACATGTAGGAATGTAGCCCTCTAGGCCTGGAGTTGCCAATCCCTGTACTAGGTATTCAAATTCATTTTGTTTAAATTAACATCTTTATCATGTACATCATTTTATTTATTTGCAATTATCTGTAGGATTTACAATATAATGTTTAAAAAGAAGGTCAACGTTCCAGTTTTTTTTTTTTTTTCTACATTTTATTTTGATTTCTGGAAATTACTTTTATTTTCTGAAACATTTTCATTCTTAGAGAAACTGGAAAATGTTCTACAGGACATGGCTGATTGGATGATGGTGTTTTTTTCATCCTTTTATTTGAAAGTTACTTGTCATGAAACGATACTGGATATGATCCATACTAATCATATAACTTTTAGATGTATGCAAACACTGAAAAGTCATTTGAAAAAACTCAAACATCAAAAAGCAAGTGTCATCATCTAATTAGCAATATCCCATGGTATGCTTTCTCATGGTGTTTTGTTTTTTAAACAGTTCATTTTGATTTTTGGAAATAACTTTTGTTTTCCAAAACGTTTAATTTTAATTTAATTTCATTTGTTTGAAGTAGTTTTGGTTTCCATCCATTGTCTTAACTTGCTGTGTCCTTTTTGGGGTCACTGTGTTGCTGGAGCCTGTCCCGGCTACTGTTGGGTGAAGGCGGAGTACTCCCTGGACAGGTTTTCAGTCTCTTGCAGGGTCACACAATCACTCCCACATGCACACTTTAGAGAAACCAATTCACCTATGAAGCATGTTTTTGGACTGAGGGAGAAAGCCAGAATGCCTAAAACCCATGCATGCATGAGGAGAACATGCAAACTCCACACATAAAGTTCCAGCCGGGATCAGAAACACAGGAAACATTCCAGTTTATTTAGTTCAGCATTTTGAAAACATTTTTCAATCAGTACATGTTGCTGAGATTATTTTTTTCAAGCATTCCACAAAATTGAGTCTTTTTTGAGACAGTTGTTTCAAATGGTTTGATCTCCCAATCGTTCCATGTCGGCTATATCTGGTCAAAACAAAACTATATTTTAGGCTACATCAGGTCGAGGAGGGACTCGCCACTTTTTAGGGGAAGAGCACAACATGATGCAACATGAGCATAAATGCCTTAACAATGATTTTTTAAATGTAATTGTATACAGTAAGTTTAGCTCTGAATCCTGAATAAAAATGTTTGTGCATGTAACTCTACATTCAGTATTATCTTTGTTGTGTTATAATGGTTTTATGTGAAATTTTACTAAACCAAAAACTCCTTCTTATTGGTTTTTCCCTACAAATTGTTTGCTGCATGCAGTTTATGAATGCAGCTGGTTCCAATTTTTGGGTGATGGTTGATACAATAAAATACATGTTTTCTGTGCAGCTCATGTGAAAACAGCTTTATTGCAAAAACAGAGTCGACACAGGGAACAACTGTCATGTGGGTTCAATAATTTAAAGGAAAGAAGAAAGACCTGAAGAAGGGTTGGAGTGTCTGACCTAGTCACCAAGATGAGATCAAACACAAGAACAGAAATGGAGGAGCACACAAGACCAAGACCAGTTCAAGCAAATCAAAGCCAGATAAGGTAAATGAGTGAAGATCAGAACTGTTCTGATCAGATACGTCAACATTCATCAAAAGACAAAAACAAAAGAGTTAAATGTGCGTCCAAAGAAGTTTCATGAACGGGAAAACACATGTAAACTGTTGTAAAGAATACTTTCTGACTGATGATCAATCTGGTTGCAAGTCGTGATCCAGAATCTTGTTCCACATGAGGGGACTTCAAAAAGTGCTAAACAGTAGCCAAAAGATACACTTCTGCTGGGACATCATCTGTGCTGGTCGAGATAAGCCTGATGGTTGTGATTTCTCACAGAAGCTCCTTTGATCTCTGAAGAGGTCATTTAAAAGCATAAATTCTCAGACAAGGTTAGGCCACACATAATTTTTTTAAGCAGCAGTTTAAATGATGAGTCGATGATGTTTACAGCAGACTGCCTTGTTATGCTTAACATGATGTTGTCTGTTACACATAAACAGAAAGAAAAAAATATGGTTTTGGTCTGTTACTGTCAAAGAGGCTCAACAAACATTTAAAAAGACAAAGAAATTAGCATTTAATGTTGCATAAACCAAACTCTTCTTGTTTATCTTAAATAAATTTAAAAAATAAATAAACTGTAATGAATACTTGTACTAATAGGCACCCATGTATTAATATGATTACTTTTATGTTAGTTAATGTTAACTGCATTTTTAATTAAACCTAATGTGTTTATGTTAAACAGTCCAGAACACAAGAAAGAATGGAAAAGAAGTGAAGAGGCATGTTTAAGCAGGTTGGAACAGGTAGAGGAGGGTTTGAGGTGTGATGTGTAACCAAAAGAAAGGTGTAGAAGACTGTGGTGAGAGCAGCCACGTCATTGGTTCCGACTCTGACGCAGAGACAGAAGGCAGAGCTGGGGGAAGAAGAGATGAAGATGTTGAGATTCTCTCTGGGAGTGACCAGCGCAGATCAGGAATTAAGCATTCAGAGGAACAAATCATGGCATGTTCTGGAGGTAACTACAGGAACGCAGATGGAGATGTTTGGATACATACAGAGAAACATACATACAGAGAAGAGACAGTAATGATGTTTGTAAAAGGATGCTGTGGTTGGAGCTTCCAGAAAAGAGGAGAAAGTCCAAAGAGGAGGTTCACTGAGGAAGAGAGGGATAATACAGAGGAGAGGGTTAGATGGTGGTGGATACTTTGCTGTGGAAATTTCTTAAAGGCAACAGTTAAAAAGGGATATGTAAATGGAAACTGCATGTGTTGTGTTTGATAGATTTCTTGTAGATCCAACAAACAGATTCATTTAAAATAAACTCCTTAAAAAAGGATTTAACCAATTCCTAATGTGGTTTAAGTAAATGGATTTTTCTGAAAAATGTTCACAACACACAAACTCTAAAATCAGAATATAGAGTAATTTCTAATGAAAAGCATCCCAAAGTGCACTAGTGTGTGCCTAATAAAATCTATTGGCTATTGTTGCAGAAATATAGTTGAATTCAGCAATAAAAAGGGACAGAAGATTTTCTCAACCATTCTCTTTTGCAATCAAAGTCCTGCTCATCAAGAAATGTAAATTAAATGGTTTCTTGAACATATTTTTCTATCTTGAGCTCTGATTGGCTTGGACTAATGACATACACTCCCATCCTGGTTAATTAATGGTCTATTGCTCCTTATAGGAACAACAATTGAGGTTGCTGCCGAGGATATCCCAAACTCTGGCCTTCATTAGCTGTTACCCAAGGAATAGTCGGTGACAAATCAAGTGGAGACTAAGGTGGTGCCATGCTTATTGAACTGTTTCACCCACTACTCCTTTTTTCACTCAGAACTAATGAGTTATTATTGAAAGTAATTGACAAATTGGACTCATTGATACTGATGCTAATTTAGTCAAGCCTCTTTGCTCTGTGAGTGGATGCAGACTTTCAAGAATAAGTCACTTTTTTTTCTATAAATTTGAGGCAAATCCACTTTTTTTTTTTTTGTCTACAGATAATTAACCAAAAGCTACAAACTGATAGAGACTGTTTCCTTTGGCATTGGTTGCATTTATTTCCTTTATCTTGACGCAATAGAAAATCGGAAAACACCAAAGATCTCAGTCACCACGTCTGAGGACGTGTTTTTAAAGGCTGGATGTTTTCTTCTCACCTGTGGTTTCAACACAGCACACCTTGGTTACAATCTCCACCTCGACACCAACTGCATCATCCCTTCAAAATGCTAATGAGCACAAACCAGAGGGGGGGGTAGTTGTGGAAACAAAGGGTGAAATCATGTTCCGGTTGTTCCGTGTCAGCATGAGCGTCTTCCTGGGTCTGACAGATCGGCCAATTAACCTTATTTACCGCATCTCCCCTCGTCCTCTAACGAGCTCCACTGGGTTTCTCTGTAATAATGAGCTGCTGAGATGGGGGACCATCGGTGTGTTGGTTCCAATTGTGTCTGTCCTGCAATTATTAAGGGGACAAGACATCAGCTCATGTCCTCTTGTGCTGCCTGAGCATGGGCGCTCATGCTGTTGTTTTTATTGCTGGTATGTCTCATGTAGAGCTTTGTCTTTTTGGCCTAAAGAAAAAAAAAGTTTTGTGTAAAGTACATTAATATCAACATAACAAGGTTTCATGCTGCACTCAAATTAAACACAACTGGAGATCTCTTTGCATCTTGAACTTCATATCAGGTATTTCCAAGAAAAGCTACACTAACAAAGGAAACAACTAACTAAAATGATTCACATTTACATTGAAATTATTTGCATTTTGGATTTTTGTCAATGGATGGTGTACCACAGTATTTTAAGTATTTTCAAGCCACCACCCGGTTTTGTGTTTGACAATATTTTCATGGGCCAGACTGTATGAGGGTAAAGCATCTCATTATTTTCTTTCATGTTTGGGGGAAAGATAAACCTTCTTCTTGGAGTAATACTGCAGACATAAAAGTCTTTACAGTTCTTTAGAGATATGCTTATCTTATAATTGAAGTGTTTTTGTGCACACAAATTAAACTTCTGGGATATTTTAGTTAACACTTTATAAGTTAAAAAAATCAGACATTAAAAATGAAGGAAACATTTTCTCTCTGGCCTGTTTTTGTTCAAAATCTGCATATTAAATATCATATTGTATTAAATTTATGTGATTAATCACAACCCAAAAGTGTGATTAATCTGATTAGTTTTTTTTTATCAATTGACAGCACTAGTATTAAGACATGTGACTGAGGTCAGCTGCTTGACATGCATCAAGAGTGAGTCATAGAGGTGGTGGAGAGAAACCAGTAGTTTCACAAATTAAAACTTAAAAAAAAAATTGGATAATAGATAAAATGGACATTTTTTTCCCCTCTGTGACCCAGTACCAAGTGACCTATGAACCGGGATTGGTCTGCAGCTTGGGAGTTGGAGACCAATGGTCTGAACACATCATAAAAACAAGTAAAACTTCATTAAATCAGTTGTACTTTCATGTTAGTTTGATGATCAAAGTGTCTCATTTTCATTAATATTTTGGTTTTATTGTAACTTAGATGTAACACTCTAAAAAACATCTGATTTTTAGCAGCCCGCCTTTGTCCTTCATCAGATTATGTGACTCTGCTTTGAATGACCAGCCTGATGCTCCGGGTTCACTGGATTTCATCCATGCAGGAGGATCCCTGTGATCCCAGCAGACACTTATATGCACTTATATGAGCATCCCAACAGTTTTTGCACAGCTGAAAGCAACATGCATGTTAAAAGCTGTCAAAAACATGCAGAGTATTTCAATTCAAACATTCACACTGCTATTTATAAAGCTCTGCACAAGAATGATTCACTTTAATAAATTGGCATTAATGTCTGCATGCACATATTTAACTCCTATTTCCAACAAAAAATGTATTTAAAAAAAATAAACAAAACCATTGTTGGCAGAGTTTAATTTTAAAGAAATAGAAAGTAAAATTAAGTAACTATGATAGTCAAACACAGCCATGTTAAATAATGTATACGATATATTTTTTGTCTTTTTTGGTTAGAATTATCTATTTGCAAAACAGGAGGCAAGTATTTTTTTTTTTTTTTTTACACAACAGGATTGATTTAAAACAAATAATATATCATAAACAAAAAATTTAAAAGGATCAGTAAATTGAAAAAAATGGATAGTCAAAAGAGTGGTCCAACATGGTGACAGTTTTCTCAATATTTTCATATTCCTTTTAGAACCATCATGTCATACTATCAAGTAATAATCAAGTCCAAACGATGGTGAATGGTTGGATAGATACATTTATTTTTTTATTAATATTCAAGTAGTTTTAGAGTCTCTGTTTTGATCAGTTTAATTATGTTGTTGATCCTCTAAAAATCATCCCCTCAGCTCTGCAGATTTTATTCAGTCTGTCTGACAAAAGTCCCACTTTGGCAAAAACAGAATAAAACCCTCCAGCAGCTGGAGTTCCTTGTGATTCATCTATTCCAGCAGACCTGCCTTTGGAGCAGATATATTCTCTGCTCCATGACCTTCACTGGACAAGCTTTGGTTACAGGGCTGGGATTTCCAGGTCCCCACTGTGTTCAATGTGAGCGCCTGCAGGGACACCAACACAAGTCACAGTGTTCAGCTTTAATATGCTACCTGGAGCAGGTGCTGTGAATCTTTCCCTTCAACTTTCAGGCCTGTGAAAGCACAGGAACAATCTTTAAGCTGCTGTTTAGATGATGGACGTCCTTTAGAAGAGAACATTCACAGACGACTTTACTAAAGACAAACTCTGGTGTGTTTGTGAACATGAGCAGGTGCTTTCTGTTTTACCTTTACCTCAGACCATCACTAACATCCTCTGGTTTAAAAGCATTAACTAGTCAATGCACACTGTTAAGTTTAAGTAAGAAGACCTGGTAGATGTAGTTTGTCCAAAGTGATGTGCTTAGAGATCTTCTGACGGCCTTGATCGATAAGTTTCTTTCTCAAAAAAAAAAAAAAAAAAAAGGATTTCCCAACAGCGTGGCAGCTGTTTGTATTTACAATAGATGCAGTGTTCTTTTGTATCAAATCATGTGGTTTGCTGTTGGATAAGATTATTTAGCTGCCAAAAACTAATTTTGTTTGAAAAATGTGCATTTTTTTGTACTTGATTTTTGATTATAAGACTGATGTCTCAGAGGACGAGTTACAATGAAAGCAATAACACAAGGCATACCTAGAAGACAACAACATGGCGCCTGACGTCATTGGCCAGGAGCAAAAACGAATGAACATAACATGTCGACAACTTTAGGAGGAAGCACTGTTTGTTCATTGTTGTTTCTGTTTGAACAAAGTGGTCTCTTGCTGTCTCGCGGTTCACCTTTCGCGGTCTCTGTTTTGTGGATTTTTATTATATTTTTATAATTCGTTTTTTTTTTTTTTTTTTTTTTTTTTTTTTTTTGCTTCTTTTTTAGAATGCTTTTTGCTTTTTTTTTTTTTTTTTTTTTTTTGTTTTTTATAATTTTTTTTTTGGGTTTATTTGTTTTTTTTTTTTTAAAGGATATGGGGGGGGGGGCTTCAGTTCATTGATGTCTGCAGTGAGTTTTCTGTTGAATTATTCTAATCAGGGTGGTTTCTTTTTTGTTTTGGGTTTTTTCAAAAGTGTTTAATGATGTTGACATTTGGTGCTCACAGCTCATGGCCATAGCTGGCAGTTGAATAGAATAGACTAGAATAGAATGCTCGATTGCCATCATACAAGAAGCATGATGAAATATCAGGCAGTCATAATGTTAAGCTGCCTTAAGGTTCATAAGAATAAAAGACAATAATAAAAGCAATACAAAAGCAGTATAAATAAATACATCTGCATACATCCAAATGTCAAGCTGGATAGAACAAAGATGAATCAGTAAAATGAGAGTTTGATTTTCAGAATCTATTTGATCAAACTCCAGACACACTGATCTTTCTGTCAGTCTTGCATGTCAACCTTTACTCATATCAATGCAACACACATATTTAAACTCCTCCAACTGAAAAAGTAACTCCTTGTTCTTCTCGTTGTCCTCCTCTCTTCATCCATCAACCTCCTCTTTGGTCTTCCTCCTCTTTCCTGGTATTTCTAACCTCAGCATCCTTTTACCAACATTATCAGTGTTCCTCCTTTTAAAGTGTCAAAACCATCTCCATCTGCTTTCCTGCATTCAAAACATCGACCATGATCTGTTCCTCTGATGGATTCATTCCTAATCCATCATGGTAATTCCCAAAGAGAACCTCAACATCTTCATCTCTGCTACCTCTGCTCTGCCTCCACTCTCTGCATGTCTATCTCTACTCATTGCCTCACACATGCTCTAAGAAAAAAAAAAAAAAAAAATTATATATATATATATATATATATATATATATATATGTGCTTTTTAAATTAAATTGTTCGTAAAGTTAAACAAAAAAAAAAACTAAAATAAAAAGTCCTTCAAACAACTACATTTGAAACTCATAAAATTAAGCATCAAGACCTAACTGACAAATGTGAATGTTGTTAGTATGAATCACCGCCACCAGTATTTTTGGATATGAGAAAATGTGAACCTAAATCCCAAGAGAAGGCCTGTAACTAAATATTTTAAGATTTTTGAATGTATAATGAAAGAAAAAAAAAAAGACAAATTTGAATTCAGCCATAAACAGTTTGGGGAAAGATTCATTCATTCATTTTCCAATTCGTTTTATCCCTTTCGGGGTCACGGGGTTGCCGGAGCCTAACCCGGCTACTCATGGGCGAAGGCAGGGTACACCCCTGGACTGGTCGCCAGTCTGTCGCAGGGGCCACAATCACACACCCATGCACACTCACATTCACACCTAGGGACAATTTAGAGTAACCAATTAACCTATGAAGCATGTTTTTGGACGGTGGGAGGAAGCCGGAGTACCCGGAGAAAACCCACGCATGCACGGGGAGAACATGCAAACTCCACACAGAAAGGTCCCCCAGCCAGGACTTGAACCGGGAACCTTCTTGCTGTGAGGCAGCTAACCACTGCGCCACCGTGCAGCCCTGGTGAAAGATGGATAAGTAATTTAAATAAGACAGTGTTAAACACATAAATAATTTAATTTTAAATGGGGTGAGATTAAGCAAAAGATATTGCCTTACATTTTTCTCTTGTTTAATGTTTCATATATATCTTTGAAATTATTCTTCATGTGACATTTACTTCAAATATATATTTTTTTAATATTCAGCTGTTCATTTGTTTCTTTCTCTCATTTCCATGTTTCACAATTATCTAGTTTGATCAAAGTCTAACTTACAGAACAATGTTCTTAACTAGCGAACAGAGAATGTAAATTGTAATGTAAAGAAAAAAGAAAAATCCTAAATAAAGGGTCTCGGCAAACATCAACTTCCTGTCCTAGTGTTCCTGTGAGCATAAACTTGGTCTGAAGACGCTCCTTGGTCAGACCAGCGTGTGCAGAGGTCGTACAGGGAGGGTTATTATGTTTAACAGCTTGTGTAACACGAAGTCTGTCTTTTTATCTGTTTAAGTCAGTGTGCTGGCCACTCAAAGAAAGTCCTCAACAGTGTGAGTCTGATCAAGGTCCATGGAAACCTCTCTTTACTCTGCAGCTTTCTGATCTATTCAGCAACACCAAAGCACAATCACCTCATCTTTAAGAAGACTAGCGGCTTCCAAAGGAGCTCAGAAAATGTAAGGTGTCATATTTTATAATGGAGCAGAAGTCATCTGATAATCAAGCTGGCAAGCTGCGCTGACTTTATTTGAAGTGTAAAAGTTGATCAATCAGATTTGGCTGCACACTTACGAGCCTTTTGGCCTTCTCCCCCTCTCTGTTGCTCAGCCAAGGTTGGTGTGGTTCATCCATCGTATAGAGAAACAGTGCCCTCCAATACACCCCCTCCAACGTGCTCGTGAAGGATCAGCTGCATCGATTTGAATCCTGAAGGACGGAGAGCGCGTCGTCTTTCATTGTGTGCCTTTGAAGTCGACTCCAGTTTGACTTTGTCGTTCATCATGTCTGTGCTTTTATTAACAAGTTTCACTTTTTATGCTTTGCTTCAGTTCTCCAGAATAATCAGCAGAATTAGTTTTGGCTCACAATAATAACTGGATAGTTATGTACCACTGGTTTTTCTATTAAAATGAAATGTCATCTCATTCCCAGAGAATTTAAAAACGTGTTTTTACTCTGAAATTATCGTTGGACTATTTTAGTTTAAGACACAAAAGCTTCTGATTTCTGACATAACTCTAGATTAGCTTTAATTGCTAAGTAGTTGCTAGATTATCCTACAGGATCATGAACATCATTCCCTGAACTGCTGCCTGAAGCATAAACAGATTTGGAGAAATCAAAGAACAATGTCAACAATATCATTTTTCATAAAGATTACATAAAAGAGACCAGGGAAGACACAACTGTTATTAAATGTGTTTTGTAGAAATGCATGTTTGTGTTCCAGATTAAGAAATCTGCTGACATGTTTATTTCCCTCATTCCTTTGTAAAAAATCTGATTATCATTCAGGAATCCAGTCTCACTTTTATCTTTAGACATGAAAATAACTTTCTGACCCCTCATGTGACAATGATGAGCACAATTAACCCCCACCCCTTCACCCCGCTTATCCTGATGGCACAGTATCAACGTTGTTTCAAATATCTGGGCATAATAGTCCACGACTCATTGCCTTTTGACACTCATGGCCATTTTCTTGTAAAAAAAAAAAGTTGAATTTTTATTTCAGAGAAAGTTTTTTTTTTTTTTTTTCCATGCTAGGAAGAGACTTGCTGCAGCAACATCTCTTTCTGAGCTGGCCTATGGGGATGTTTTATACACACATGATCCAGTCCAAGTTGGCACATTCACATGTTGGATTCAGTTTTTTCATGCACCTTTGCATTTGATAGCAACATGATCCACAAACTCATCACAGTGAGTTGGATGGCCTGCTATGGCGGCTCGGCAGCTTATCCATCCATCCAGAGTTTTACATATTTAAGTATGAAGGACTCATTCGCTGCTTCCTTCATACTTAACCCTTTAACACGGGATATGTCACAAACAATACTTAAATATTATGCTCTTTTGCATGTCATGAATCTTTGACTGTTCATGTTATTAATGTGAATCAGCCTAATCTAATTCGTCAAAAAGCTATTTTTCAATACCAGCTGATATGCATCATGAACGTAAAGTGTTGCATAGTGGCTCAAAGCCACTTTTCTGTGTGACAGAATCAGCTGAAACCTTCACTGCTGTGAACTCACTGGAATGTCAATTGCATCAACAATTGAAGAGTTATGGTTGTCGAAAAACATCAACACTAGCGCTAAAACTCTGGTTAAAAAACAAAGGGGTTAAGTGTGAGTTGTCAGCGGAAGTCTGATAGAACTGGCTTCCTTTGGCTTCCAGGATTTTTACTTCCTGTATTTCCTAGAACCAGGACAGATAAATATAAGATTACTTTTCAGTAACAGTTAATCGATGAATCAATTTCGATTCCCACAATTTAACCAGATTGATCTGTCTGAGGCAGAATCTAGCTGGATCGACCTATATCATCAAAAAAGGAAGTTTTAAAATGAGACAAATCAATGATCCCATCGATATTGGAAAATACCACTTGGATTCAGATACTGTTGGTTTATTTTATTGTAATGGAAAAACAACCAATTACAGCGAATAACACACATGTGATGCAGCAAAATATGATCAACCATCATTACAGTCAAATGTGAGGAAACACTTTGGATTTAGCAGAGACTTGACCATACTGTGTGGTAGAATGTTCCAATAAATGCTCCCTTTTGATGATTTTGATGTGGAAAAACAACAGTGGGCTGAACTTTATGAAACTAAAATGTGAATGGATTTGACATTATTATTTACTTGTTTGTTTGTACACAAATAATCTAGAAAACTTCACCTGCACTGTTCAGTACCAGGTATTTATCTCTGGGTCACACTGGTTGAAGTTTTTGCTAAAGATGTCCTGGATCAATTGTGAATCGGATCCAATCGGATCATTCAAAATTGACTAAAATTGACTATGAATCGAATTGGCAAATACGATTATTGAATTGAATTGTTTCTTAAATGACTTGTTACACCCCTGCTTTTCAGTATCAAGCTCCAACGGAATGTAATTCTTTGCAAAGGGCATTTCAACTTTTATCTCCCATCATTCTCAGTTTTATTCTATTCTGAAATACTTGTTTTTATTATTATTAATATTTTTAAATATTTTTTAATGTATTAAATGTCTTGGTTTTCATGTAGTAATTTGCCTCTTGGCCAGGACTCCCTTAAAAGAGATTGGCAGATTTCAATGGGACTCTTGGTTAAATAAAATAAATAAATAAAGATCTAAACCACAACAAAAAAAGCCCAATACATCTGCTGTATTTAAGAGGCCTTGCGTGTTTTAAACAGAACTCTGTCTTCTAATAATCATGCATATTAACAGATGATTGTTTGATGTCTGAAGATCTTCCTGATTTCCCACTTTGGTCATCCATGATTATAATCTGGCAGTTCATTTTCTAAACTGATGATTCATACATCTCTCTACTTTTGTAACAAAAGCTGCATCTCTTGTTCATTATCAAACTAAAACTCCAGAGCACAAAGATCATCCGATTTATCCAGAATCAGAAAACCGTCTTTATTTTCTTCCATTTTTCCTTTTATTAAAAAAGACATTAAGCAGTTTCTAAATAATTTTTTTTCAAGCCTAAATGTTCTTCACCAAGAAAGACAAATATTGGAGCCATTTGAATCATGGGAGATACAGTTCTTATGCATTGTACTGAGATAATTAGTTTATCTTAATCATCCTTTCATGGTTTTGTGTCAATGACAGGATACAATAACAAGGATTAAGGTGAGAAGTCTCGGCCAGACATGCGTGTAGGACAAAGGTTCTACCGACGATGATCCAGCTCCTCCGGTTTATCAGCTGCTTTTACTGCAAAAAAAATAAAAAAAATAAAAAAATGTACCTGAACTATTGAACACTAAACAAGAAGAGCTTCAAGCGTTTGACTTTATTTTTGAAACATTCCGGCTTGTATTAAGGAAATGTTAATACTAAATCCTAATAAATTATGAATATTTAGACACCCCCACCCCCCACCCCACCCCAAAAAAAAAAAAAAGAAGAAAGAAACAGAAGATGAAACAACTGTGCATAACAGCAAAATGGAGAGTAGAATTTTATGCTCAACCTTAAACCAATTATATACACTGTAATCATTTTAATGGAAGTATGGGATAAAGTGCATCATTTATATCAGGACAGTGATGATTTCAGGTTTCCTCTGTTTCTGTCATTTTTTTTTCCAATCTAACCTGAGGAGCTTTGGAAGCTGTTTTCCCAGAACAGTCAGTCGGTTCTGGGACTTTTGGTGGGTCTGCTCAGACACATTACAGGTTAGCACAGTGTGCTGTAGCAATTCACAGCTCATACAGCAATGGATGGATCTCCTTCTCATAAGTGAATATTGGGTTCTGCTGGAATAGACTCGTATGATACTTTACGAAAGTTAGAGTGAGTCTGCTTTACTGCATCACTGGAACTAGTCAGTTTTCATTGTTAAGATCGTGCAGACAGGAGGTTTCTATAAGAACATAATTGTCTTGTTTTTCTAAATGGAATGTTCTCAGACTTCCATATGGGGACCAGAGGATTTTTCTTTTTCAGGATCAAAACTCATTGTGATCAAAACTTTCAGACTTGACCTGAACGCTGTTAGTTTACTAAAAATCTTTAGTAAAAACTCTGCAGACGTTTTTTTTTTGTTTTTTTGTTGAGTAAAACCTCATTGTTTCCACCCTGTGCAGCTGCTGTTCTCTGAAAAGCTTCAAGGTTTTGCAGAGAGAAAGCAAAGACTTCTTTCTCCCGCAGCTTCTTCCTCCAGTTCCTTTAGAGGGATCCTGAGCCATTCCCAAGTCAGTCGAGGTACCAAGTCTCTTCAGCCTGCCCTGGGGCCTCCGCCCAGTAGGACATGACAAGAGCACCTCCAAATGGAGGCGTCCAGGAGGTATACAGGTCAGATGCCCAAGCCTCCGAAACTGGCTCCTCTGGATGTGGAGGAGCAGCGGCTCTACTTCAAGCTCTCTCCAGGTGACGGGTCTTCTCATTTTATTTCTAAGGGAGCACCCAGCCACCCTACAGAGGAAACTAATGTCAGCCGCTTGATGTCAGGACCATGTTCTTTCAGTCATGACCCAAACCTCATGACCATAGAAGAGTATTGGAGCCAAGATTGCCTGGTACAATAACCACATGGCAAGTAGACTTCAGACCAATCTACCTGTTGGTCCCGATCTTCTCTTTTTGGTGAACAATACATGAACTTGTTCAGAGTACTTAAACTCCTTCACCTGGGACAGGTGGAGAAGTTTCAGGAGCTCCACCATCCAGGAGAAGATGTACCACTTATTTTTGGTTAGGAACCACAGCCTTAGTCTTGGCGCTACTGACTTTCTCCACATTTCTTCTTGTGCTTGTGGTTCAAAGTTATCGTTAGTCTTCCACAAAGCGAAATCAGACAGAAAGTAATTTTTGTAGAGAATCCATCGTCACCTCACCTTCCAGAGCTCACTGTGGTGTCTTTTTTCCCCCTTTGTTCTAATTTAAGTTTCCATCCTCAAGACAGGATCCTCATTGACAGTTTGTCAGCCTCGGAGGCTGAATATCCTTGTCAAGCCTCCCAGGAGCCTTCAGCAGGCTTGGTCGGGGGCTGCAGTTGTTGTTGCTCTTTTCTTCCTCTCCCTGTCACATGAATGCCTTGATAATCTGTATCCATGTAGCTGGAGCTGATTTTGCTGGGTGGAGCAGTGTGATCCCTGCTGTTTTGCACCAGTGTGGTGGTGATCACACAGCTTGTGTCATGGATGCTTTTTGGCATAATCAAAGTTTCAAAGCACAGCCTTACAGTTGAATTTTCTCTTGTATTACTCTGTATTCAGAGTGGCTATAATAGTTTGTAAAAGATTTAATAAAGACAATTATCTGCTTTCCAAAAATATTTTCTTTTTCGACATTAAAGTCTTTGAAGAAACATTTTAGATCCTCTATAACATCCCCTGAGGCATGCGCTCCTTGCCTCTGTTTTTGTTTCATGACAAGTCTACATTTTCTCTCAGACTATAATTATTTCATGGAGTCCTCCTCTGGCACAACTGAAAGTGACATGATATTAATTCTTACCTTCACCTTCAAGTGCTTGCAATTTAGACTTTTTCCCAATAAAGCATCCCCTCCTCCTCATCACTGAGAGGCACCGCAGAGGCATGCAGCGGTCAGATGTTTGGCTGAGCTGCAGGCATATCTGCTGCGTAGCTCAGCACTCCTAAAGAACACGAATTCTCATTGCCTGTCAGTGTTGTCTGCCTGTGTAAGTGCAGAAGTGGACAGATTGCGCCTGGCCTTGCGTGCCCACGGCCTTTTGTTTGGAGTCCCAGTGGAGCTCACTCTCGTGACAGGCCCTGTGGTTGGGTGGAAACCCCACCGAGCTCCTAGCTGGAAGGTTAAGTGCTCTTGCACATCACCATGGGGACCCGAGACACAAAAGCAAAGACGGGGTTTCTGTGTTTCTCCTTAATGGTGTCTTTGTTCATGCTTTAAAACTGAGTGATTGTTTGCCATTAGACCGAATGGGTTTTGTTCTCTTTCCCCCATTTATCTGGTGACTGAAGTGCACTTTGTCCTCTTCTGAAATGACAGATTTTTCAGAGAAAGTCTTTTTGATTCGTTGCATTTGGTTGTTTAAGTTAGGTTTGGTAAAAAAATTGAAAGATTATCCATGTTTGGTTTCAGATGTTTCCCAATTTGTGAGGTGGAGTCAACTATATGTGTTCAAATACATTTGCTCTTATTTTACAGAGGAAAAGGTCACTGTCCAGCATTAATTACACTTTAAAAAACATGTATTGCTCTGCAATTTCTTATTTTTTCTTAACAATGTGCAATATTCACTTAAGCACAAATCATTTATGAAATATTATTTTTTTTTGTGGCCTCTTGTCACTGATGACAGTAAAAGGACTTGATCTCTGAGCTACCACCTTTCACTCCTTGTGGGTGACGCCCAAATCATGATGTCAACCTAGATCTTGCCTGGGTAGCATGTCTGCGCATGTCTGCTCATGAAAACAGACAACAAACTTTTTTAAAGATGGATGTGCATGTTGCGGAGCCTTACAGTCCGATCTGGAATTTTTATACCCGAGGTGCAACATGTGTGGAAAGTAGGCGTATGTTTGTGTTAGCTTGGGGACGAGGCTTGCAACGCAGACTCTTCCTGGTAGGGGTCGTTCTCATTGGTTCTCACCGGTCTACGTCAAACGGTGAGGACCTGCTTGTTTTCACAGGTATGGGAGGGGCTGCAGATAAGAACAGTGGTTTTTGGAGAATTACTCAAAAATGCGTGAATGGATCAAAATACAACTTTGGGGTTCTTTATAGTGAGGAATGAACAGTATAATACACTTAAAAGCTCAAAAGTTGATTTTTCACAGTATAGAACCTTTAATGAGCTGATTGTTTTTTTTGTTTTGTTTTTTTTTCTTAATAGGGTATAAGTTCTTGCCAATCAAAATCTTTTCTTTTTTACATTTGATTGATTTTCATTTCATCTTCATTACCAGAACTCCTCATTTTTTGTGCAAACCATAACAATCAAAACATCCATTCATGAACTATAGAAACAAATTAATTTGTTTTGGGAGGGGCATAGAAGAAAACCAGAGTCAGCAGTTTTGTATTTGTGGAAGGATTGCTGCTCACTTTTTGATGCTCTGAAAAATGTGACATTATAGTTTTATAAAGTATTAATACAAGAAAGTAAAGTGAGCATATTTTACCTCTTCTGTTATGTTGAAGTTTAGATGAAACTAAACAAAAAAATGCTTGAAACACAAAACTAATGGCATTTATTCTTAAATTTTTACAACAAACTTTTCATTATTTATTAGGCTTAATTACTTTTTTAAAATCCAAATAAGATTGTTATCAGATGTTTACAATAATCCTTATTTTTGTGTATATGCATGGGTCTAAAATGGACTGGCAAGCCATCTACAGTATACCCCTCCATTGTCCAACAGTGGGTGGGATAGGCTCCATCAACTCATAACGCTAAAAAGATTAAGGGGATATGGGAAATAGATGGAGCATAACTTATTTGATAGAGCCACAAGAATACATTGTCCTGAAATTGTGTGTGCTGGTTCCAGTCCGGGTTGAAGGTTCTATTAGATACACAGTATAGATATTTTATGACTATGTAATGCAGTATATAAAATACTGCATCTTTTGCCAGAATGAAGTAATTTTTGGCATTATTTATGATCCACTCTAATGAAAATCAAGTTTTTGATATTTCGAACATGTTCTTGTATTGTTTTGTTGATGGCAGGGTGCATGTATGAAGAAAATTAAGCTGAAGTTTGCATTTCTGAGTGATTCTTTATAGAAACTGTTGTGAATCAAAAAAAGCTGAAAAAATGCAGGTGGGAAAAATTGTATTTGTGATATAGAAAACATGGGCAGGACACAGAAACACTGCTCTGCCCCATTCTAATGCATCCACTTGCAGACTGTTAGTGTTAGGTTGGGGGTGTGAGTGTGTAAACAAAATAATGATTGGAAGCAGGGGCAAGCTTACTCTGCACCAATAGTCCCGCACACAATGCAGAGTTGAGTGTCTAACTCTTGCCGCTCAGCTGAAACTATGTCCTAGAAAACAACACAGGTTTTTTTTTTTTTTTTTTTATTTTGCCTAGAAACGGCATCATCATAATTAAAAGACCACTGGGATGCTTTGAAAATAGATCAGAATATGATTCAAGTGGGTTTTTCATGAATTTGTAATGATTTTCTACTTGTTACATTTTTAGTAACTCTTGAACTACAACAGATTCATAGTTAAAATTGTTAAAACAAAATCATGATCCTCTGTCTTCCTCGCTCATGTTCTTCTTCATCTTTTAACCTCCTCTTTGGTCTTATAGGCTTTCTTCCTGGTAGCTCCCACCTCGGCATCTTTTTACTAACATCATCACTGTCCTTCCTATGCTGAGCTACAATCCTTTCTCATGATTGAATGAAGTGCAGTGATGGAGCAGAGGGGAAAACAGATACTCTACTGTAAAGTAGTAGAGAAAATTGTCATTTAAGAAAATATGACTTCATAAAGTCGCTGATGGACAATTATCTTTCTGTCGCTGTTCAGCTTTTCTCCAGCTGATGCATTAGCTTTGGGGAGATCCAGAATTTGCTGGATAAACCAATTTGGTGACTTGGCTGCAGATTACATACTCAAAATACTCGTAAAACACAACAGCAGCATGATAGATTAACTACCCAAGGACCATTATTCTTACGAAACTGTAGAGTTTCAGCCAGCAGCGTTTGGAAATCCTGAATCTAATCAGTCGGAGGAGGCTGATCAGACGATATAATTTACTGCAGTATGTTAGATTTTAAAGGAAAATATGGTTTTCAAGTAGATTACATTTTAAGGACATAATGAAAAATGTTGAGTCAAATAAACAAAATGAATAATTTATAAAACATTAGGTACCAAGAACTCACAAGTGAAAGTTATATTTAAATACACACAGACCTGCACACCCACACAGATGGTGGTATTGGGTATAAATTATATATTTACATGTATTCAGAGTACGGTGTCTGCCTCTTAATGGACAACTGCTGTCATTTCGACTAATATGGTGACTTAGAACTTCTGGGAGATGTAAGCTGAATCCTCACAAAGAGTTAGTTTCAGACTGATATTTTCATCAGTTATGTTTAGTAATAGGTCAATCATACAGAGCTAAACTCAGCAAACATCCAGAGTGTCTTTATAAATGAGGTTCCCCGTCAATATCTGCAGGAAACTTTGATCTGCAGAGCGAGTCGACGGCGCTGTAAATCACACGCTCGTCTCAGTATTTGTTCTCCACTGTTCACTTGTGCTGCTTCAGGCATTTGCTGAACAAGCAGCTTCTCTTTGACAATTCCTTACTGATGAGAACCTAAGCAGTCCAATGCAAATGTTTTCATCAGCTAAATCCTGCAGCAAAGACATAATTAAGTGTGCTCAGTTTGTTTTCCCAACCCAACACTTATCTGTGTTCTGGCTCCAGAGTCCTCCATGTCAGAACTGCTTTATGAGAGCTTGCTTGTATGAGATTTTTGTGTACAGGAGGAAAAAAAAGGTATTTGATCACGACGATGCTCGTGCTGCCACTTCCAAAAACAGAGAGGGGTAATTGGCCTGTAATGTTCACAGAAATATGGGTTCTATTAAAGTAAATCTTGCTTTGAGGACAGCATCTATTGGCTATTTTATCACAGTTTGTCTGTGTTTGCAGTTCTCCAGTGCCGACGTTTGGAATGACCCCGACTCATCTTATGGATGTGCAGCTGTGAAGACTGTAACCGTGAACAGGGTCCTATTCTCCTCACTAACATCCATCTTCATGGCTGCCAGCAGCAGGCAGAAGACAATGCTGATCAAATTTATGGTCATGAATGTAGTTTTAATTCTTGGCTGCGGTAAAGTCAGTTTAGTCAGCTTATTTTGGCATCGCTGTGTGTCAGTGGTTCGAGCTGGACAGGATTTCAGAGATTTTGGAGACTCTGTTGTAAACAGTCTTCCACTGAATTTGTTTCAGACATTGGGTGAGACAAGCTCTTCTTAGAACAAACAAGCCCCACTAGTTTGTACTGGTAAAATGTTGAGTTGATGCTTAAACACCAGCGTTGACATTATTTTGAATACTGTAGCTAACCAAAAACCAACAAGAGCCACGATTTCCTACTTCACCCTTTAGAAAAATAAATTTTATTCATAAATTTGAGATAACAAAATCGTTGATTCATTCATTTTCCAATCCACTTTATCCCTTTCGGGGTCACGGGGTTGCCAGAGCCTAACCCGGCTACTCATGGGCGAAGGCAGGGTACACCCCTGGACTGGTCGCCAGTCTGTCACAGGGGCCACAATCACACACCCATGCACACTCACATTCACACCTAGGGACAATTTAGAGTAACCAATTAACCTATGAAGCATGTTTTTGGACGGTGGGAGGAAGCCGGAGTACCCGGAGAAAACCCACGCATGCACGGGGAGAACATGCAAACTCCACACAGAAAGGTCCCCCAGCCAGGACTTGAACCGGGAACCTTCTTGCTGTGAGGCAGGAGCGCTAACCACTGCGCCACCGTGCAGCCCAATCGTTGATTCATCACATTAATTGTTTTAAATATTATATTATGAATAATTAAATATTAATATAAGTATGTCATGTTGATAAAGTTTCATACAAAATAGATTCAAGCCTGTCATTATGTACAGTGGGGATCTAAAGTTTGGGCACCCCAGGTAAAATGTTTATTGTACATAAAGAACCCAAGGAAAGATTGACAAATCTTTTACAAGGCAGTTTACAGATGCGACATCCTTTAAATATGTAAAAAAAAAAAAAAAAAAAGGTTTCACTTCCATCATTTAGCCATTCAAAATAACAGAAAACAAAATAACAGCATGTGCAAAATTTGGGTACCCTGCAAAATGTATAGTATTCACACACCCTTTGGAAAAGCTGAGATCTGACAGTGTCATGGATTGTTCATAATCATCGTTTGCAAAGACCAGGTGATTTCAATCTCAAAGATTTGAAATAATCTGAGTCATCTGACCTTGCCCCAACAATCAGCATCGTGGGTTCTTCCAAACAGTTATCCAGAACAATGAAACTGAAAATAGTTGATGCTCACAAAGCAGGAGAAGGCTATAAGAAGATAGCAAAGCCTTTTCAGATTCCAATATCCTCTGTTCAGAATGTCTTTAAGAAATAGCAGTCAACAGGAACAGTGGAAGTTAAAGCAAGATCTAGAAGACCAAGAAAAATCTCAGACAGAGCAGCTCGCAGGATTGTGAGAAAAGCAAGTCAAAGCCCACATTTGCCTGCACCATCTAATTTCTGAGAATGCACTCTTCGTCAGGCTTTATCGCTTATATGTAAATAACCTGGCATTTTATGTTTGCAATGTGTTGCATATGGGCACAAATCATCCTTGTTCCATCTCAGAATCAGATCATTCATATTAAAAACAATTGAAGATTTACGGTAGTTCAAAGGACATGTCTCTGGCAATGATGTCTCTGGCAACATCTCTGGAGTCAAAGATTTGAGATCAGTTGTTTCTATGGAGAACTTAGATTTTTTAATGATAACTCCATAAAACACATCGACCATATTGGTCTGAAAAGGAAGGATGACATGGGTTCTGCTGGTAAGTCTCAGGACTTTAATCTGATGTTTCATGCAGGAGGTGAACCCAACCAAAGTCTTTGAAATGCAGCTTTGTATGAATTATTCTGGACTCTGTGCTCGTGATCTGGTTTTCACATCGCCGCGCTCTGTGAGAGCAGCAACTGCATCTTCACACAGCAAAAATGGGGCTCTGAGTGTCAAGGTTGACGTGCGAACACAGATGCAGACGACACTCGTAAATACGAAGTTTCTCATTTAATTGAGACAGGTTCTCAAAAACTGAACACAAACTCATGAAGGTACAAAAACCATCCGACAACCAGTGCAGGGGAGACGAAGACTTATAACAGGAGGAGGGGATGAGGTAAGTGGAAACAGGTGTGCCAATAAAGGAGGGAGAGAACACAGGAAGTAACAACCAATAACAAAATAAAACAGGAAGTGGAAACCAACACAAAACCAACAAATGTCCTGGGTCATAACCCCACACTGAGGGTTTTTTAGGACAGTGACGGACATTAGGATACTGTTAACTGTTAAAATAGTTCTGGAACTGAGAAGACATCGCATATCTGACTCTACTACTTTTGTATGATTGCTCTTCAAATCTCTCAGTTGGAATCATTTCCACATCATGCAGATAGTTCTGTCAGTGACAAAGAGTTAAACAAACGTCAAGAATGTTTGACAGCAAAGTGGTTCAGTGAGTCAGTCTGAACATCGATCTGTGATGGAGATTGGGGTCTTTTAAAAGATACGATAGATGCTGCACTCTCCAACTTACCAAAGTAAACAGCTTTTATGAGCGCAGTGAGAACAGACAGCCGTAAAAATCCTCCCACCTTTCACTTCACAACACACAGCCGCAGAAATCTGAGCAAATTTTCATTTACCTGCAACTCAAACTTGTGCTGCTTCTGTTCTGAATGGATGTTGGCATGAATGCTTCCCAGCTGACCTTATTATAATGGGTGAGAGTCATAGAAAGTGAGAAAGATGGAGGGGGTGGAGAGAAAGAAATGGGTCGACTGCATTCCATGCAGGTTCTCTGTTGGGCAGACACAAGAGCAGCGATGTGACTAATGCTGTAAATGTGCTGGCGTGCTTTCAATACAGCCTGCCTTAGCAAACCAAGCCTGTCGGTGGCTTGCTGGCTGTCTCCTCACCTACGCATCTTGGAGATTTATTGTGAGAAGCAATTTAAAACTTTTGCCCTATCTTTTTCTATTTCTAGTCAAGGTATGAAAGAAATGATGTGAGACAGTTGTAAAAGTGCAGGTCAGGGTCTTTTCAGGGAACGTACAGAGATAGACATGACCCTGATTTAAAGGCGTTGAACATGACTAATAATCTAGTCAATTTCAAACATGAGGACTTTTTTCCTTGTCTTTTAGAGGAAACCACATCCAGTTAATCATTACATCACAATAATAACGTAGTCACAACTGCCCTTATAGGTGGGTTTACGTGTTCACCATAAAATATGGTTACTCCTCTCTATGAACCTCCACGGACCCAAAAAACCCCAAACCTTGCAGCACCCATGCAGGTCAGCCCCCTGTACGAGTGCTTGTGACTAAGGTTTAAGGAATGAACAACACTCCAGCCTTTATTGAACCTCTGTGATTGATTTTATAGCATGTTTAAAAACAAACCACCAGTTTGACTTGTCAACTCTGCCAGATTAACTCATGTCAGTTTTTCCAAGCATGGAGACGCATGCTGTTTAAAAAAAAGCATTTTGCATCAATCCAGGAAATAAGCAGTTTGTCCATTTCAAGTGTACAGTAATACATATACAGGAACAAACCATTCTGGATACTCATTTTCATTGTTTTGTTGTTGTTTTTGAATGTAAAAAAAAAAAAAAAACGACAACAAGAGGAGGGGTTTTAACCAGATGCTGGTATTGATTGTCCTTTTTTGAAGTCATCAGCCATTGCACACCTATCAGTAGGGGTGCTGTCAGACTGAGCAGGAATACTAATGAATCTCTTCCCTCATCATCTGATTTGGTTTGCTTTAACACGAGGCACTTGGAAACCTGAAGTGGATTAAACCAACTGGACAATCATGCAGTCTCAACACCTGCTCATTCGGGGTGCAGTTGTTGAAAACAACCTCTGACCAGGGCATAAAGAAGGAAGAAAAAAGTGGCTTGTTGCACTGGTCCTCGGACTCTCATCTATGAAGAAGCTCCTGCAGATCATCACTTTCCTACCTTTACCCAGCATATATTTCAAAAATTCTTCAGGATTCCTTCTTCTTCAGAAATTTACCCTGTGGCTATTCATTTACTAACACACAGAAATTACTTTTTTCCCCTCTCTTTGGGTCTCCATCTCTCTGGTCCATAGAAAGTCAATTTGCGTTCACACTGAAGTGAACCGCACCAGAATTCATCTGCAAGTGAACAAAGACTATCAGAGTACAGATGAGCTTTCACACCTGCCAAACCAAGAAGACAATCCGAAGAAACAAGAGGTGGATCAAATTACCTCACCTGGAATGTGGCTGATAAAATGCATAGAACCAGTCAAAGGATTGACCTATGAAGGGTTTTACCAAAATACAACATCCACCAAGTCCTCATATCCTAGCCTTGGCTTTTTTTACGGGAATTTTAAGTTTGTAAATTGGGAGTAAGTTTATTGGAGGCTACTATAAAAGAAAAAAAAAAAAAAAAAAAAAACACACACACACATAATGAAGTGTGCATCCATCACTGAAATGTCCTTCGGCACTTTCTTATTAGAACTTGTCTGGTGGTCGGGGCTCGTTATTACATCATCATAATGGTGTCATCATTGAACTTCATCACAGTAATTGCTGCAATTTGTCACAGGCAGGTAGATATGCCTTTGAGCTTCACGTCTGCATTCATGCTGCAAAAGAGAATTAAAAAAACATGTTTTATTCTGAAGAAAATTAAACATTTTTTATATAAAATATTGATCAACATCCAGATTTATTTAAACATTTGGGGGGGTCAGATCTCCAACTTGGAAAATCCTCAAACATAGATTTTCTTTCATCAGATTATTTTGATAAACTGTTCATTTAGACATCCTGCTGAGATTCTAACATTCTACTTTCTGGTTTCCCGCTGAGTTCATCTTAAATATTCAACCGTCTTTTCAAGAGGTTTCTGTCAGAAATTTCCAGAGGAAATTGAGTCACATTTTTCTTTCAGATTTATTTTTCTAAGATTTTAGATTCCTACAAAACTATGTCAACGTCAGCAGCAAATGTGGAATAAACTCATGCTCTCTTGTAGAATAATTATTTTGACTGTAGGTTTCAGGATCGCTTTGACCCAAATTCTTTTAGGTGAAGTACATTCAAACAGATAAAGGTTGCCAGAACAATCATGTTTTTGTAATGACATAAAGGAAGAAAAGCTGTGTGTGCAGAATGTGTTATTTCCCAGATAACCTTTTTCCCAACATAATCTACTGGGTTTTCTTGCACTCTGATTGTAGAGAACATCAAAATCTTGTTGTAACTGGTCTGATATCCACAGCACAATGGAAACTATTTTCTGGAACAGTGGATTTCCTAAAATTCCAGAAATGAACTACAAATGGACAAAAAATGTTTTTAATGTAAATGGTGCATTTCAGTTTTACTCTTACAGTAAGTTAACATTCTTACTGCCTTCAGTTCATGATGCAGAAGTGTTGCTTTGCTGTTTAATAGAGTCACTGACCAAAGAGTAAACGGAGGAAGCAACAATTGTCACCGAGGGACCAACGTTTCTCGTAGAACAAATCCACAGTGACAGGATGCTGTGAAGTGTGCAGAGACAGAGTGGAAGTTCAATGCACTCAAAATTCCATTTAGAGTCTGCCCCCTGTCACCAAAAACACTTTTGTGCTCTCAAAGAAGAATTAATAATAAATGTTATCGGACATACAACCATCAGAAACGCAGCCCAAGGGAATTAAATGCAAAACACCTCAGTTAGTTTTATTGTTTCTATCAAACAAGGTTACTGAGAAATCAGAGAGAAGATGCATTAACCTAAAGATGAAAAACAGCAAAAGTCCTGATCTGATGTAAAGAGGCTGTAACATTGTCAAAACTTCTGGAAGCAAAATACTTTTTCATCATCATCTTTTTTAAACTTGAACAAATAAAAATACTTAGCTTTTTCATATGGGTCTTCTAAATCGCTCTTTTTGACTTTACCAAAACATCCTCACCAGCTCCATCAGTGCCATCCTTGCTGTCCACCATCACCACCTGCCTGGAGCAGATAACGTATGAGCCAGAACTTCCATTGTACTCCACATCAAGTCCAATCATCCTCCATAAGCCTTTCCAAAAAAGACCATCTTCCCTTCTAACTATAGTGGCTAACCTTAGTGGTTTTCTGGACTCTCAACCAACAAATAAAAAACACATCAATCAAATCCAGGTGTCAGAGCTGCTGTCCTGCTGTTCAAGTAAACCTGCCCGAGGAACCTCTTATTGGCAGAACACACCTGACTCAGGTGAACAACATCAGGTAGTGGAAGGAGATTGGATGAAGGGGCAGAGCAGACCTGGAAAACTGGAATATGACACTTCTGATGCAATTTTAATTGATGTTTTTGCATCTCAAAAATGACCAAAACGGCAGTAGCTGATGTGGAAAAGGTTCCATGTTTTTGTTTCCTCCATACTTGATTACTGTGATGTTCTTGCCAAAGTCTCTTAAAGCTTCTGCACTTTCAACAAGGGATTTGCCACATTTTGATGAGGGCAAACACAATCACATCCAAAAGATTCAGTTTTCAGAATGTCAGTGCCCTTATGGGTATACTCTGGATAACCCCAAGAAAATCCAAACTCAAAGACAATGTCCAGCGCAGTCTTTGTTTCACATTTTAGATGCAAAGGATAGGAAAATAAGCTAAAAATAATATTGTGTTTATTGAAGAAGAAAATGGTGGAACTTTGACTTGAAACACATTAATTAGCTTTTTTTTTTACAAATCCCTCATGTTTTCCATTTTTGTTCAATTATTCTGATAGTGAAGTGAAAGCTCTATGCTCTTCATCTTCAAAGCTTCTCTACCAACAGCAATATTTCAAGTCCATTAGCCTTGGAGGTATACTTCAATTAAATTAGGCACACTTGAGCCCCCTGCTGTGGAGAGGTGGGGGTGGGGTGGGTGGAGAGGCAGCTGAGAGCGTGGGCGAGGTGGCTATTGGCCAACTTCCAGACCCCTTGCTGCTCCACTAATGGCCCTGCCAGCCACCTTGCCGTCACCATCCCGTAAAGAAAAAATACCCCAGAGAGAATCATCCCGCCTAATAAGGCAGAGATGCGAGTAAAACTTAACCAGAAGGAGGGAGAGAGGGTCTGACAGCGCATCAAAAATAAATGTCTTCTGATCAACTAATGTGTTTGTTCATAAGAGAAGACATTAGGCTGCATGCAGGAGGCTATGACATGCCCCAGGATTACAATGCTTTCACATTTGTGGCTCACATGTTTATTAATATATATATATATATATATATATATATCCTGGATTGACTGAATGACTGATGCAAAATTTAGAACTCTATTTTATCTGTAAAAAAGAGCAGCAGAACGCAAAAAGGTTTCTTTTGTTTCTTTGTAATGTCTTCAGTTTGTCCTGTTTTGTTACTGGACTTCCGATCATCTTTTGATCTATATTGTCATAGCGTTCCCAGTGGTCTTTTAATTATCATGATTCTGTTTTTAGCCCAAAAAACCCCCTGAAATTCACAAATCCACCCCTGCATATCTAAATACCAACTGTGACGGGGTTCTTCACAGTGCCGAATGCACACTCAGAGAAAACATAACGTAATGACCAAGCCAGCAGACGTTTAGAGTGGAAACAATTGGGTTTTATTGTCCCCCCCCCCCCAAAAAAAACAACAATGCCACAACACACACTAGAGAGCTTGTTGCCACCACTGCAACCAAGACTGTGCTCTCTCATACTGCCAGATTCCCTCCTTATAAAGGCTTAGCCCCTCCCACAGGCCAATTAACCAAACATTTCCAGAAATAATACATAATCCAAAGTAGAAATAATTAAACATTTTTCAACCTGTGAAATACAGGACAGAGTATGAAACAAAAATTAAATAGACAGAAGAAAGAAAGAACAAAAAAGAAAACTTTCAACTCAGATATATGAGGTCACTTCCTGTTTCCTATGTATATGATGATGTGTACAAATGCTATGGCTCTGGTTTGAATATTGTGGTCTAGATGGTGAGTAGAACTCCATTTAAAACTAAGTGTGCACCCTTAGAAATAAACAGAATTTGGGCTATGATGTGGTGAATGATTTGTTTGCCTGTATGTGTGTATGTGTCTGGTGCAAACTATAAACTAAAGGACTATGAAATGACAAGGGACAAAAAAGGAAACAAAAACTGAGACTGGTGTTCAGGTGCTGTCCTGCAACCTGTGACGCTGCGTCGACACACCAACCATGACACATGAGCCTGATAGTTTTGTTTCAAAATGTTTTCCATCTGTCTGACTTTTTGTGAAAATATTACTTTTCAAGATTTTCCCCTAAAAATATAGTGGTTTGATTAAAATTTGGTGTTGAATTGTGTTGGTTTTCTGTTTGGTTTTGTTTTGGGGTTTTTTTCTGTTTCAAGTGCAAGTCAGACTTTATATATTAAAAGAAACTGACAGCATTTGTTAACGTTTATACCATTGAGGTTTGTTCGCCAAACACATTCCATGGAGCTGCTTTTTTATCACTTCTGTGCTGAGAGGAAGTAACAGGGACAAACACACATTTAAAGTTAAATCCCTCCAAACAGGTGATCTGGATACCTAATGTATTCTAATGTGTTTCATATCAAACTCCAATAATGTCAACTTTCAGAAAAAAATAAACCAGTTTTCCAGAGCAGAAAACTGTAATTTCCATGTAATTATCTGTAGCTGAAAAGTTTTCTGTATTTCATTTTCCCCATCATAACAACTGTTAGACAGCAGAGGGTGTAGTTTTGCAGTCTCTGTAGAATTAGAGGATTTAAAAAATACTTTGGAGAATCTCTTTAAAGTCTACACAAGAATGTCTCTTTTTATAAATTGTCTAAATATTGTCATATAAATTAATATTTGGATGACCGTAGAGAGATAAGAACTCTGCCTCTATCATATTCAGTGAATGTAATTATGCTGGACGGTTTTGTGTCAAACCTCTTTAATTTTTTCTGTTTGTTTGGTTAGTATTTACTGATTCAAAAATTTTTTTTTAACTCTCTAAACCTTTTTTATGTAGATATTTGTGAATAGATACGATATTTGTCTGTTTTTAGGGCAGGTTGGATTCAGGACAGAAGAAATTGAGGATGTACAGTCTATAGGACAGCATCTGAGAGTGAAACCATATGAACTTTGCATTTATCACCGCACTTAAGTCAAGCTTTTATTTTGTTTTCATGTACAAAAAGGAAGGAAGACGCAAAAGTGTCATGTTAGATTAGATCGGCATTCAACAAAGAGCTGCATCCTATTGCTTTGTCATTTCATAAAGGAAAAAAAAAAAAGACTCAGGCTTTCAAGGAGAAAATAAATATGTAAAATGTTCAGCTCATGTTACAGCTTTGTTTACATTGTTACTGTGTTTTTTTTCTACTATCAACATCAATGTAATTCCTTTCTTGCAATGAGACAATGGCACTGGCTTTCTCTGTGATCTCCATCTGTTGGTTTCCAGTAGACAAGCTGATGGATGACTGCACCACAGTTTCACAAACATGTTGCCGTCTGGATGCCGTCTACGTGGTGACTTTGCCACAGTTTCACAAACATGAAGCTGTTTGCTTGGTGACTGCGCCACGGTTTCACATGATTCCGCCTGCATGTTAGTGTCTTTGACTGCCGTTAAATGAACTCTTCTGTTGTTGTGTTTTGAGTTTGTGTGTCATTTGCCATAACACTTCCACAATCAGCCCAATATGAGGACATGTACATTAAAACTTAAACATGAATAAAGTACAGAAGATAGTATTAATGACTGTTTTTTGAAAAGCATTTTCATTAAGAGAAAAGTTTAAGCATGTTTTAATCATTTAAACATTTGTTATAAACAGTTTAAAGGAGAAATTCCAAAAAAGACATTTTAATTTTTTTCAAATTGCCTAAAACCATTTACCATAATTAAGTAGACTGTAAATTATTCTACGTTTACTATAGTATCCAAATGAATAGTGGATATTCAAGTTTCAAGTTTATAAAATAATAACAGTAATAAAGTCAAAATATTCAGAACTTAAATATGTATTTTCCGATTTTTTTCTGGAATGATCACAGATTTGCCGTCATCCTCTAAGTCATTTAAAATTCTGTCACATTTATGCTGTACATTGAAATTGTCATAGAAACCCTGTTGAGCCTTCAAATATACGTAAATAATTGTTAAACATAAAGCTGACTGGACGCCTTTTCATGTGTCAAACGCGCCTGATGCTCAGAGAGAACAATCGTCTGTAGGCAGAAATGTCTCTCTCACCTCATTGCTTCCATCTGTAAAGAAACTCTTGCCGTTTGCGTGCCATTTCCAAGCCAGATGCTGGCGGTACAGCTGCGCTGCTCCACCTGTTAGTAGGAAGGAAAAGATTATTTCTTAAAAGATACTGAAGCATTAACAAAGGCGCTGACACAAAATCCAAGCAGCAGATTGCAGTTTGACATGATGTCCTACTACTTTTCCATCATCCTCCTGCTTCTCACCTGATCCAGGTAATCTGCTGCAAGTGCGGCAGGGAATTAAAAAAATAATAAACCGGACATCAACCTTGGACATCTGGAATTGGACACCGGTGCAGTATCCTCTCCCACAAAAATAAACAGAAAAACTGGAGTTTTTACAGCGGCTAAAATATTAAAACATATAGGAAACTGATAAGAATCAGCCAAGCTATTAAATCTGATAAGATTCACTGTAACTGTCACATTTTACTGTATGTTTAATGTGGCCTTCAATTGCTTAAAAGGTTTGTTTTATTTGTCTTACTATTTTAATTGTGGTTGTGATCTTTAATATGTTTTTGCATTGAGTGACTGTTGATGTGATTTGAACTTCAGAGCCACCATACATATTTAATAAATTCACCAGTGTGAGGAAATAGCTTGTGTCATGGAGATTATATTCACTTAAGTCACTTGAAAGAATAACTATCAAAGAAGTTTTAGATATTTTTGTCCATCAAATAGTGTAGGTAATGAAAAAGAACAAATCTCAGATGATCTTTAGTTTAAATTGCAATTATTTGACTATTTTGTGGAAAACGTATCTAATTTTGTTTTTGTGAGTGCCTCATCCCACGTGAATTTATATAGTCCAATAATACAATGCAGTTGTCTAAGTGCGCTTCACGCCGGTTTTTTGTACAGAAGAACATAAAGTCAGTCATAAAAATATCAACAATAGCTGTTTGCTAAACTAAATTAAACAAGACAGGCTAAGCTGAGCTGGGCATCTCTGCCCTTAGACCAGGGGTGTCAAACTCCACACCTTGAGGGCCAGTATTCTACATGTTTTCCAACCAACCTGCCATTAAAGCTCCTTATTGGCTAAACACACCTGATGCTCTATTTGGTTGGTAAGGCATTAAGAGATCTTTAATATAGGATGGGACCATCCCATTTAAGGCCTTGAAGACTAGCAGGAGGTTTGTGAACTCGATTTTAGATTCAACTGGAAGCCAGTGAAGTGAAGCTAACACAGGAATAATATGTTCTATTCTTCTGGTTCCTGATAACAATCTACCTGCTGCATTTTAAACATCCAGAAAGGAACGTGATTGCAAATCATCAAACAGGTATGATACACTATTTTTTTACAGATTTTTGTTCTTACTAAATTGTATTATATGAAATAAATGTCTTTTTTTTCAATGTATAATAATGATGATGGAATTTCTGTACTTGACTTGGATTGACACATTTCCATTGTATAAAAAATGAGTTTGTTTCCCATCATCGATTGATTGATTTAATTGCATGTATATTTATTTCATATTGTCTCTTCTGGACCTCCATAGTTACTGACTTCTCCTCAGCTTTCCTCAAACCTGGTCTGTAAAGTAGGACACTCCTTTTTATCTGCAGCTGTCAAGTCATCCTTTTACCCTCTCGGAGTTCATCTTGTTTTGACATTGATGCCCTCTTAGAGGAGCATCAAGGCTGTGTCTGGGTTAGCTGTCACCAAACTTTAAAGGATGTCATTGTTTTCTCTTTATAGCTGCGTTTGTTGCCATCCTCCCTAACAAGAAATGGTCGGCCTTACTGTACATTTTTCACTTCTGAACAAATTAGATGTTCTGATTTATTGAGACCCTCAAAAAACTGTTGTATAAATCACTGCAGTTAATGTCTCACTTCAGTGTGTAGATGACACGAATATTCAGCTTCTCAGCTCCTGTGCAAACACTAAATCAGTTTTAGGTTTAGCAAAGCCCTTTTCAATGTCCTCCTCAAAAAGAACTCAGAACAAAATGACTTGAAAATTTTCAAAGAAAATTTTAGAGATCCTCGTCTTTGTATCTTAATCCAAAAGGTGAAATGGTTGTCAGAGTTGTGACACTACAGTCACATGAAGAGCTTTCGTTATAATCAAAGCAGAGAAGGCAAACATCACAAAACTAGCAGAATGACAGTAACAAACTTTTCTTAGTTGAAATTATTTTTTTAAAATCCTTTTGGTTATGAGTGCCAGCTGAATTATAAACACACAGCAAGGCTAAAATCTGAATGTCGCCATTATTCTCATTGTGAGTTTGAATGATTTTCATCTTGATGTGATCTTGTTGTGATGCACCATCCAGAATGTCAAGTCTAAAAAGCTTGAACCCCAAAAGACTTCTGCTCATTGAACATTAGTCCAACTCTATCATTTGAGACGACAAGACCACCGTTCCCAGGACCATTCAGGAGTCCATCAGCTTAGGTAATTGGTTTTAAACCATGTTTGTGCAAACACAAACCAGCTGGATCTAGAGTGATCAGTATTCCATGTTCTAAAAACCAGTTTAGTTTGTTGAGTTGATGTTCAGACTCAACCTGCTGCTCCCATGTGAGACAAAACTGCAAAAACACAAAATTCGTACTAGGAATTTTCCTCTAGTCTCCATTTTAAATATCTCATTGCACTTAATATGAAACAAAGCTAGCCTACTGATAACTGCTGCTTTTAAGGCATTAAATCTTAAAGATCTTGTTGAGTCACTTGATCTTGAAAACATCTTATGTTAAGTAACATCTCAAATGAAATGTTTTGGGTTTTTTTTAAACAATGTTTTTAAACAGAAGTTTCAATTATGAATGGTGAGGTTCTTGTTTCAAAAACAGACTTGAATTAGATACGTTTTATTTGACTCATAATTTGCATACAATTTTAAGGCTAATTTATCTTAAAATGTATAATTCTAGTATCACTTTAAGCTGAGTATGATCGAGAAATAAGGATAGTTGGACTGTTGTTGGTGCGTTTAAAATTAGATATATTTGGGGGGACAGTAATCTGGATTTTAGAGTGAACTGATGTACCTTCTTTAACTGATTCCAGGACAATAGTTGAAATTATTCTCTTCAATAGCAAAGAAATGTGGACTGGTTCTGTGTCTCTGTATCCAGTGAGGTTCATTTCATTGCCCCCTTAGAGAGCACACAACACCAAAGTATTGTTAATAAGCTTTTCTAATATTTAATGTGTTCTCCAAAGCTGAACAGCCCATTAAATGGAAAGATCAGTAGCATGATTTCCATTACCATCTGAGACATTATCATGATCTCCTTGTGCTTCTTAAAAAAGATAATTTACTCCTCTGTGGAAATGTTTTTTGTCATGTTTGCTTTGATTTCCATTTAGCTCATCACACACCCTGAACGGAAAGTTTTCCAGTCTTTGAGCTGCAGAGCCTCGGTTTAATGTTGAACTCGTCAGCCTGACATCTCACTCTTTCTCTTCATGAAAGTCAGGCCTTCATTATCCAGGACGTGTTTTCTGAAGGTTGTTGAGGATGGGAACTTTCCTTTTGAAGTCGTGTTCAAATTGACTGGGGTGGGTTCAGCGAGGAGGCGCTCAGGTTGCTCTGCAGACCCTTTGGCGCCCCGCAGCAATCAGCGCTCAGGTTTGAACAGATATTTGATGAAAATGTAAAGCACATCAAATTCATTTACAACCAGACATGTGTGTTTGAAACAAGATACAATAATTTTAATGCAAATTTCAAACAGCTGAATGAAGGTAGTCTGATAAATCTTCAAAGATATATTAGACACTATTACACTTCAGCACATTGAACTCTCCAGTCTTAATATATGCAACAAAACAAACCTTGTCTGTAAAACTGGGAAACTGCTGATGTATCTACCATTGTAAGATGCTAATGCCAACACCTTTAGTTGAATTTCAAACTATTTTATTTTGACATCAGATGAGAAAAAACAAGGCTAATTAGCATTGCTCTAATAGGATCTGTGCCTTGACTCAGTAATTAGCCCTAACAGTGGAAAAAAGAGCTTCTTAGATCCCCTAGTTACTTCAAAAGGATTTTTTCTCAATTAGAATTCAGAATTCTTTTAATTTTCTTTGTTTACCTTTTCTTACTTTCTCATTACATAGAGGCTGACAGACAGCACAGCTAGCATCCATGCCATTTACATATTTAACTACCTCTTAACTTGAGAGTTTCTGACTTTTTTTAATGATCTGACACAGAAAGACCCAAAATGCACAGAAAGCTTGCTGGTAAACACAAGAAAACAATGTCTTCGCACTGTACACCTCTGAAGGTCATGGCACAACATTTTCATAAATTTTCTTTTGTATATATATATATATATATATGTGTGTGTGTGTGTGTAATGTTTATATATATTTTTATATATTATGTTTTTATTTCTTTATAATCTTTTTTTTTCTTTTTTTTGGCCAAAGAAAGGCTCAGTTGAGTCAGTCAGTCTTCTGGCAGGCTGTTTCAATTAAACTACAGTCACATTTAGCCTGTTTTTGTTGAGAAAAGTTTTAGCTTTTTGTCATACATTTTTGGCGGTAGCTGTCTGGAATGAATGGTGCAGCTTTTATCCCATGAAACTTGATATTTTTTGGCTTCTGTTGAGTTTCAGTTTGTGCACAAATGGAACCTGAACTTACTTCATATCCTTCTGCTTTTAGACTGAAAGACTATAGAAATGGTTAAGATTCTGAACAACCGGAGTGGTCTGTAGTTTCAGCTCTTTCTGTGGAGCAGTTTTAGGAAATGTGGCAGGTCTGAATGACGTGCATTGATAGTCACATGATATGCATGCCATTCTGGATGAGAAAATGGTGGGACAAAGCTTTGCTTTACTCTTGGTAATCCTCAAAAATCCTTTCAGCAAAGTTGGGGTCAAGCAATTGCCTATTACCTTTGGCTAAAGATAAGTCCAGCCCTGATCTGGGTTTCTGTATGTTAGAGTAAGACTCCTAATAGAGAATACTCACCCTTTAATTTATTTATGTATTTCATAAAAAAATGCATTCACGACAACTTTGACCGTTTACATATTGAGTCAGAAATAAGTTGTATTCACAAACTGTTCCAGCTCAGGTTATCACTTGCTGACTGTGTAGGATCTGGCCATTTCCTATCATTTCTGTCATTTGTCTGTCTTCTGGGAACTTTAAGAAACAAAAGATCTTGCAGTGACCTGCTAAGTTAATAGAGAATGATTCCGTCAGTCAAATCCATGGACATGTCACCATTTTCTGATGTTGCTCTGAGGGCATAACAACTGACCCTGTCACAAAATGTTGAGAACGGGCTTTAAATATGGCGTGCCAAGCAATCATTTACGAGTGGAGGGCATCAGTCAGTGTCAAATCCACCGAAGTGCAGACTTTTGAAGGTTGGCAGATGTCAGCAGACCTTCTGTTAATGCTCTACTTTTGCCAGCAACTACTGTACAATGATCAAATGCTGGACTTTGGATCCACCAGTAAGTCAGTGATTTAAGGTCCATAGTATCAACTATTATAACAGAACCATATTTTCAGTGTTTTCTCTTAAATACAAAGCCTAAACAATCCACGCATATTCTGTTTTTATTTATTTATTTATTAAGAAGCACACTTCTATGATTGAGACTTATGGTTGATGAGGTTGTGGTGTCCCAATTCTCTCCTGGATGAAAATTAGGAGGAAACATCCACAGTTCTGCAAAAGAAGGATCATAAAAAAACAACATCCAAACAGACGGGAGAAAAATCTCCCCATTTACATTATTGTTGCTCTCACTTTCCAAATTTTAATTTGTTTTTCTTTAAAATAATAATTATACTTTTTATTTCATTTTATTTTATTTTTATTTTATTTTTGGAGTTTGCATGTTCTCCCCATGCATGCGTGGGTTTTCTCCGGGTACTCCGGCTTCCTCCCACCATCCAAAAACATGCTTTATAGGTTAATTGGTTACTCTAAATTGTCCCTCGGTGTAGATGTGAGTGTGTGTGGGTGTGCAATTGTGGCCCCTGCGACAGACTGTCGACCAGTCCAGGGGTGTCCCCTGCCTCACCCATGAGTAGCCGGGTAAGGCTCCGGCAGCCCCGTGACCCCGAAAGGGATAAAACGGTATAGAAAATGAATGAATGAAATAACAAATTTACAGAGGTTACGTCAAAGAAAGGAAGATGAAACTGTCCGTGTTTCTATGTAAACTGTCACAATAACACTAACTGTAGATGTCATCCTGTCTATAAAAATGATCTAGGATAACTTTACTTGAAAACAAATAGTTTTTGAATGGAGTTGTTTTTTTAGAATCTGTAAAGATCACTGAATGTCTCACAGCTATTGTTACTGCAACCAGCATTTGTTAAATTCATGCTTCTGTCATCATTCAAACTTGATGTATTTATAAGTTTATCTCAAGAAATAAAAACAATGAATAGAAAATAATAAAAACACACATGAATAAACTCTACTTGAGATACATTATTTCATAAAATTATCAGAACATAAATGAAATAAAACCATACTACTAACTTTATAAGTGCTCCAAATCATAACTAGAAATATACATCAGTGCCCCACCTGTCATCACAAAATGTATAATAAGAAGAAAACAAATGTCCTCTAATAATCATTTTAATCCCCCAAATCTCTGTATCTAATGTGAGGCAGAGCAGGCTCACATTAGATATTGGATAGACATTAGATATTTAGTGTTTTGATCTCACATAAAGCTTCTCTGAAATGAAACAAGATGAGGAAACCCTTAGCTCTACTTCAATGTAAGCTTGAGTTTGTTCTTCAGTTGTTGCGAATAAAGTTCAAGAGAAGTCCATTATTTTATATTTTGCTCTGAATGACCACCAAAATGGTGTATGTAATAATATTTAAAAATGTCTCAGAGTTGGACTTTCAATCAAAACATGAAGTAATAAATAATGGAAGACCAGTGCCAGACCAACACATCATCATTGAGAATGAGAGACTTGTAAAACTAAAAGAAGATAAGGAATACTTTCTCACTAAAGTCACTGAGATTTTTGTCCAGATGGAGATACCTTTTGGACTTCATTTACGAGTAAACATTAGACCACCAGTCAGAGAATGTGCATCTTCCATTGTGCCGTGTCTATGTTATAAGATGTCTGTAGAATTCACCTTTGTGTGCTGCAGTTGTGCTCATAAGTTTACATACCCTGGAAGAAATCATGAATTCTAGGCTATTTGACAAAGAATGATAAAACAAACACTTTTCTCCACTCATGGTTAGTGGTTGAATGAAGCCATTTATGGTTAAACAACAGTGTTGGGTCTTTTGAAATCAGAACGACAACAGAAACTTCCCAAATTGTTCCTGTTCAAAAGTTTACCCCAATCCTTAATACCTTGTATTACCTTCTTTTGCATCAATAACAGCTTGAAGTCTCTTGTGGTCATTGTGGATGAGGTTCTTTATTTTCTCTAACGGCAAAGCGGCCCAATCCTCTAGGCAGAAAACCTCCAGTTCCTCTCAATTCTTGGGCTGTCTTCCTTTCAGTGCCCGTTTGAGATCTCCCCAGAGTGGCTCAATTATACTGAGACGGCCACTCCAGACCCTTCACCTTATTCTGTTTTAACCAATGATAGGTGGAATTGGCCTTCTGTTTCAGATCGTTGTCATATTGAAATGTCCAAGTGTGTCCTATGCGCAGCCTCCGAGCTGAAGAGTGGCAGTTTTTCTCTGGTATCTCCTGATAACGTGCTGCATTTATCTTGACATCAACTCTGACCAAGTTTCCTGAGCCTTTGTAGCTCCCACATCCCCAAACCATTAGTGATCTGCCTCCCTGTTTAACAGTAGAAGTAGTGCTATTTTCATCATAGGCCTTGTTGACTCTTCTCCCAATGTAGCGCTTATGGATAAGTCTTGGCCTCATCACTCCAAATTACTTTGGTCCAGAAGTTTGGAGGCTTCTCTCTTTGCTGTTTGTCACATTGTAAACAAGCTAATTTGCTTTATTTACCCCAAAAATGCAGTCTCCCGGCAACTCGACCATGCAGCCAATTTTTCTGGCAGCTGTGGCAGAAATGTGTGTGGCCGTGGTTTTGTTTCAACAGAATCCCTCACTTCTTGATCAAAGTTTGAACACTGCTGACTAGCATTCTCAGTTCCTTGTGTTTCTTCTTATATCCCTTTCCCATTTTGTGCTGTTAAGTTACCTTCTTCTGTAGATCTTTTGACAGCTCTTTTGCTTTGCCCATGACTCAGAATTCAGAAATGTCAGTGCAGTACTAGATGACGGATGCAAGGGTCTGTTGGGAGCCCAGAAAATCCAAGATCTTTCGTGTGCACATATTGATTAAAGGCAAACAAGTCATAGGTGAGGATGGTTACCATTTGAATCAGCTTGTGTGCATGTTTTCAGAACAAAGTGAACAACTGAACAGAATCATTTGCAAAGTTTCTGTTGTAATTATGATTTGAAAAGGGTAAATAGATTTTTTTGAATAATAAAAATAATAATTCACCCAACCACTAACTATGAGTGGGGAAAATTGTGTTATCATTCACATTCTCTAAAAATGACTCAAAAATCATAATTTCTTCCAGGGTAAACATAAACATAACTTTAAATACTGTATATAAATCTGACTTTGAAAGAGTAATTGCCCCAACAATCACAATTGTCACCACAGTCACTGTTATACAGACAGTATAAGTGTGTGGGGCATGTGCACTCTAGCATCAGTTTTTGACTTTAACATCAGGAAGTTCCTGTTTCCTCACAAATATATCAAGTACATTTCTTAGTTTCCTTCATTTTAAAATCAATTAAATAAAAGCAGCAACTTGTTAAAAAGTACTGAATTAATTCAGGTAAATAATTTCTTTCAAATTTCAAACCAACCTCGCTGATGCCTGTCTGAGACCTTTAAATGCAGCTCATGATTCAGTGAAATGAAAAAATTGTTTTGCTATTAAGTATTGATCCCTAAGATTTCTAATATAAATTACCATTTCTACTGTTTTCTCAGAGTAACTGTCAGAAGACCAAAGGGTCTTTCATGTTCTTCTGCTCCTAAATTTTTCACGTAGACGGTTTTGAGCGTCTCCTGGCCTTAACTGATGACCACATTCTTGCCTTCCTGTGTTTAACGGATCCAGATTTCACAGCTGATTGTTAACTTCATCTGGTTAAGCTGACACACGTATTACAAAATAACTCGGAGACCTCCGAATATTCTGGGGCATGGTCTCTGCAGCAGCAGCCTTCCTAATGAAGTCAAACATGATTTGTGGGGGTGGGGGTTAATGGAGAGGTGTGAATTGAGGTTGGGTTAGGGGTGAGGTTAGTCATGAATCGTTAAAGCTTGGGTTCAGCTGTAGGTCAGACTGTCCACCATGAACAAAAGTCAGTGCAATCTCCTAATCAGGACTGCTGTGCAAACTCCAGATGGACTGACTGCATTAATCATTTAGCACTCAATTATATTGTCAAGGTTTGGGATGTGAATATGTGCTGGAGAGGTGGCGAGTACCGTGGCACGTGGAGTGGGCGTGAAACCCCAAAACGTTCGTCTCAGATTTTATCTATGATCACAGTTACAGAGTTAGGAGCATTTCTCCAATTAGACTCTGTACTTACACTGATAATGCTTCAGACTTAACTCTTTTCCTTCTTTGTTTCTGTTCCTCTTTTCTGTATTTGATTGAGGGTTTCTGTGCTTTGCATTGAGGAATTTTCAGTGTTTTTGTTTTCCCTCCTGAAGTCTTTCGGCTGCTAGGATGTTTTGTTTTCTGAACTCTGTTGAATCCTAACTTCTGTAGCAACTGTTAAACACTTTATCACATTATAAAGTTATTTTATTAACATAAGGTGATATATAGAGGTTGCACTATGAAGCAATGGTTAGCAATCTTGCCTCACTACAAGAATGCCCCAGTTCAAGTCCCCAGCTTGGAAACTTTTTGGGAGTTTACATGTTTTCCCCCGTGCATGCGTGGGTCCTTTCCAGGGACTCCGGCTTCCTTCTGCAGTCCAAAAACGTAGGCTACTTCATGGGTGAACTGGTAACTCTAAATTATCCTTAGGTATGAATGTGAGTGTGTATGGGTGTGTGATTGTGGCCCTGCAACAGACTGGCGGCCTGTTCAGGTTGTACCCTGCCCCCACCCAACAGTAGCTGGTTTAGAGGATGAAAGGATGGATGGATGTTACATATATTTCTATTTTTTTTCCTGGTGAAAAAAAGGAGTTTCTGACATAGTGAATGTGACACCCACCCCTACCCCCCACCCCCCAAAAAGAAGACGAAAAAAGTAAAGAAAAGAAAATAATGATTTCACAACAGAAGAAACTTTTAAGAAAATAAGTGGGACCAAAATAGAAGAAAAAACAATCAAATCCAATAACGAAATCAAAACACAAGTGTAAGGGTTTTTTATAAAATAATTATTTAATTCAATATTTTTATACAGCCCATTATCACAACCAAATTCATTAAAAAATAATATCTTGGGGGGGGGTTAAAAACCTATAACAACTATATAAATGACTAGTGTAGCAGATGGGCTTCATCTGTTGTTCAAATCTTTTGTTCAAGCAATATTGTCACACAAAATCTCACACCAGGTTAAGTCTACAACCACAACCGATCTTTTGGAAAGAGACAGCTGTTTTCAGATTTCAGCTGTGCTCTGTCCACTAAACTAAATTATCATAAACCTTCCTGAGCTCTTGAGTTGTCAGTGAAGCAGCAGTGCTTGTGTTTGCAATAAAAACTTTTTGTTTTCTTAAAGACATTCCTTCCACCTCACCTGGTCTCAGTCGCACCTGGTTGCCTTCCAGAACACAACCAATGAGCAGTCCATCACGCTGTGATGAGTAGAGCAGACTGAGCATGTTTCTGTGAAGCTGTAGTTTTAGTCTCAGCTTTGCAATTTGTTTCTATTTATTTACTGATAATATCTGCTGTTATTATTATTATCTGTTCTCTTTTGAGCTATGGCAACAAATCAATTTCCCCATTGTGGGATCGATAAAGAGCAATCCATCTATCCGTCTATCCATCCATCCATCCATAAGCATGCTTGTATCTTCATGTCAGTCCCGCTCTCCAAGAAAGTCAATTTCTCTTCCATGTACTTGAGTGAAGACTTTCAAGAGTTCATGCCAAAGGCTCAGATAAAATACCTGAAGTTCCTCTCTACAAGGGAAGCTCCATTAAAAAGCCTTATTTGGGAAATCAATCAAAAAGCACAAAATCCAAGGTGCCGTCTGGAGTCCCACTTTGCTGTCACGATCCTGGCTCTGCCACTTCCAGTCAGATGCTGGCTGAGCTTGAAAGTTGAGCCCTGTGTGTGACTGGTTTTAATCCCACTCCATCTCCCCAATCCCCACCCCACAGTATGTGTTTCAGTCAGTATTACTGCTGGACATGCAGTTTATTTTCCTGACCGCATGATCCCCAAAGATGGCCCAGCAGAGCTGCTCTGCATTCTCAGGAACATTTGACAGAATTCATGACGGCGTGGGGAGGATGGAAAGCTCAGCTCTTTTCACAAACACGATTAGTAAAGACGGGTTACAAAAACAAAAGAAAAATAATAATAATAATTAAAATAATAATATTACCCTAAACTGTTTGATACAGAATGAATAGAAAAACACTTCTTTGATATGCATGATATCTAATGTGATCATTTCATTAAACTATGTTTTATATTATGCAGTACTGTTGCCAAAAGCCCCAAAAACCAAGCTGCTGCTGCGTGGAAAAACTGCCATTTGACAATCTGATCACAGGTATTTACTCTGCTAGACTATTTGCTCATTATGACAAATAATTGTGCTGTTTATTGTGTAGACACAGGCTTTGAGCACTGATACTTGTTCACACTATCATACAAATGAACCAGAACTAAATAAAAGCAGGAATTCTGATTACTGCAAGTGAAAGTGAAGGACTTAAAACATGTAATTGAAGCTAATTTCACACATTTATGTTAATTAATCTGATTTAATTAAGAAAATATATTTATTGATAAAATATTTAAGACAAACTCGATCCACCTAGTGTGTTTGGAGGGTGTGTTTGGTAAATAAGCACATGAAAAATAAAGCAATCACTCAAACAAATAAATATTACAAGTCAACTTTAATATAGTTAGAATATAAAATAATATTTCAACAAAATTTTGACTTTTATGTTAATCCAATCATGAACTTCTATTAGAACTGTATTAATTGTTTTTCTTGCTCAGGTCAAAATAATGGATCTGGTGGAAAAATCTTTGACCAAATATAATTTGAATATTTTTTTGTTATTTTTAAATGTTCCTTGTACTATTATGTATACTATTATAAGAATACAAGTTACATGTGTTTTTTAGCTCAAAAAAAATTTTTCTTGTGAATTTTCTTGTGAACACATTTTTTTTCAGAAATCTCATGCATAAAACAACATTTTTTTTTTTTTCTTTCTCTAGCTCTCTTATTTATTTATTTATTTATTTTCAGCAACTTATACAAGTTCCTAAGATCTCTGTCTAAACGCCAGAATCTCCCTCCTAAATTGTTCTGCATGGTTTGGCCTGAGAACACTAATAATTTTCTTCAGTGAAACATGAACATGGAAATCTCCCAGAATGCAGCTGGAGCATCTTTTCCCAGCTGACATGAACCATCATATTCTGTTGGTCATGTTAGACACAAGGGAATGGTTTATTTATCTACAGAGGTTTGATGGAAAAAAAGTTTTTTTTTTTTTTTTTTTTTTTAGTATATGATAAAAAAGGCTTTTGCTTTGAGTCTTTGTGAACAGAATGGTTTCTGTGATGCATTCAAAAATGCTCTTCTAATTTAAAGCTGTATTTCACCTTCATTCATTAGAGACATTTAAAATGGACAAGTCCATTTCTGCAGCGATAAGCTTCACCTCCATTTTCCTCTGAACACGTAACACTACAACAGCGCAAATCAATAATGCATTATTCATTTTCTTCTTCTCTAATTCAGCTGGGATGAAATGTCAACAAAGGGCCACTGATTGCAGTAAGTGGGGCATCTATTTGCCTTGATTTGTCCTTTATTCAACAAACATCAGGGGCATACCCCCCATCTTTGATGACACAAATGAATTGTTTCTAATAAAATGCCATCTGTGCTATTTTAGAACAGCAACATTTTTAGCAAATGAGATTGGAATTGGTGAGTTTCCGAGGGCAGATTTGAACCCGTTACACTGGCTCCCTTTGCCTAAGTGATTGTTTTTTTGTTCATCAACTCAGCTGGACTCAGAACAAGTTCTGAGCTGGGGTTGGGTATAGTTGCTTTCACTTTTCATGCCCCAGCATTTAAAATGATGAAGACACCCACACCCAGGATCACACACCCACACCCAGAGGGGAGTGAGATGCTATGAGTATCGCGAGAGTCGACGAGACGTGTGTGGTGAGTCAACTTGGCGGCGTGAAAAGCGGTTGAACAAACATTTCCGTCTGCTTTTCTTTTTCCGCCATATAAGTCATAATTATAACAATATTCACTAAACCTCTAAAAAGATTATTAAGTTCTTGACAGCCTGGAGGACCTGGAGAGCTTCATAGACGAGTGTTATAATACCTTCGTCATAGGGAAGACAAACACCACCACTCCTTCCTCCAAACGCGGCCGTCCTGAAGACTCTCCCGGGGCTGCCTCTTCTCCAGGCAGCGGCATCAGTGAAATCCTGGAATCGATTGA
>BSAI01000108.1:27056666-27107761 GCA_036245035.1 Adrianichthys oophorus
CACCTTCGAATAGTGTGTGTGACAGAATGTAATGCTTTACATGTGTTGGTTGGTATGCACAAGTGTGCGTGTGAACTGGATGTGGACAAGTTTGTGAACACTCTTGGAGCCGGCAGGTATGTAACAGCTGAGTGTGTGGACAGGCCCTGCCCATTTTAGACCAACACTCACTATTGCAATGGGTATAAGCTCCAACATTTTGTTGCCTGTAGATTAACAAATCTACCTTCCCTTCACAGTAGTCCTTCTCTAACTTCTATAATCCACCATCTCTCTTTCCCCCCCTCCACCCCCCAACTCTCTCCTTTTCCCCCTTTCCTTTTCCGTCCGGTCCAACAAAAAAGACACAAATAAAAAATATATATATATTAATAAAGTTTGGTTTAAATTACAAAAGGGGCTTATACCAACATACATTTTGTGTTCGCTATGATTTATAACCCCCGATTGTAAGAGTAAAATCTGTCTAATACAAGAGGCTCTCAGCTCATATCTGTTTGCTCAGCTGTTGGACAGGACAAGTTAAAAAAAATAAAAAAATAAAATGATGAAGACATGGGGGGAGAGTTTCCAGTTTGTGGCTGGATCTTCTCTTTACGGACTTTGTTGAAGGGCACTATTCAGTCATTCCTTTAATTGAACTGGTTTTAATTGAATTATCCCCTCCTTCAAGTCCTTGGCAAGCACGACCTTCTCTGGAGGAAATATGACGAGTGAATTATAAATTGGCATGTAAAAGAGAAAGGTCCTGTGGTAATATCACTTTTCACTTTAAGTCGTTGAGATAATGAGCTTAGGTTTAAGAGCAAAGAGCCAGACAGTCCTGGAGTGACGGGACTGGAAGCCACCAAGGAGCTCCAGGGATACAACTTCTTAAATCCTCATCACTTTTATGTCAGAACTTAACTAACACTTAAAGTACATGCAAACGGAGAAGCAGAGAGGCATTTAAATCGAACGTTAGCGATTTATCACACTTCTCTTCATTAAACTCACTGAAGTTTTAAATAAGAAAACTCCTCAGTGTGGAGTCTCTAAGGTGAGTCACTTCAAGACTTGATTCCAACTTCGCAATAATGCATCACATTAATGCAAACTTTTAATTAATCTTTTTTTTTTTTTTTTTTTTTTTCATTTGCTAGCATTTCCATTTGTTATGTTTACACCAAAAGCATGGAGTGGCAACACTTTTAATGTCATAAAATATCTGCTTTTCACACAGAAATGAACTATGTAACATGATGTTTTCCATCTACTTTCTATATGATGACTGCTCTGATCTGAGGTGGATTTCCATCTCGCAGCACGAAAATGTAATCCATGTGTGCACATCCATCCCTTTGTGAACCCAGCGGATGCTAAATTAATCAGTTGGAAAGAACCAGCATCACTACTCAACCAGACAATATAATCTGTTGCTAAATAAAAACTTTTAAAGGATTTAAACATCCTGAGGGCATATGTTGTCTTTTATGAAACTGCTGTTTTTTTTTCACTCTAAGCTCCTTTTCATCCTGGCTGCTGATTTCTGACCTATTTTTCATTCCTTCAGTTAATGCTACTTTAGTGTTTTATTATTTCTGCAGCCCAGTTTTTCCTCTAAGCTTTTTTAATGATCTTGGTTCTTAGAATGAGGACCATATTGTAACTGGTTTGACAATTCTGTATTAATTTATCCTGAGGCGGTTGCACATTTGACCTTTTGACCTGTCACAGAGCTGCAAGCGAGGTTGGTTTCAGAGAGATGTTCTGCTGCTGAACATCAGGTCAGACATGAGATCGTTTCAAACCCCAGCTCACACACTGGTTATTCTGAGCATAGTTTAACTGTGGCTCCATTATCCTCGTCATTGTTTTTGTTCCAATATTAATAACTTTATTTGATCTGATTTGACCTTAAATATGTTTTTTTGCCCTCTGACCTAAAATCCTGGTTTTCAGACAAACAAGGGTTTACCTGTTTGGTCTGCTCCAGATCTCAGTTGAATGTTCAAACTTTTCTCAAACAAAATGATGGGTTATCTGACCATCTTTCTTCTGACACGTTTATTGTGATCTTGCATATCTTATCATACTTCTTGACCAAGATTGTACATTGTGCCTCTTTAAGTTGTAAATACTGTATGTGATGTGTTTTGAGTGTGTAGTACTATACTTTAAAGAGTGTATCGGGGTTGTTATGTCGATTGCAATAGAGTTGATTGCAAAGAACATGTGGGTAGATCTCAGGTCAAAAATATATATTTTTTCAAATGCCACCAGTGACCTCCTCACCATGAAGTACCTCACTTGACTGACATGCAGGATGGCCAATCAAACATCCTCTGATACACAGTCTTGGGTAAGTCACTTCTAAAAAGTAGTTGATTACTTTACGTAGTCACTGGATCAAAATTGTACTGAAATTACTTTACTCATTACTCATTTGAATAAGTAATTCACTACTCGTTACTTTACTTTTTTTCCACTCATACAAATTCTGAAGGGAAAAACAGCTTCGCACTAACAAGATCCTCTTGTCTTTCACAGAGCTCCTTTGAAAAAGAGATTTTAATCTCAATAGTACTTATCTAGTTAAATAAAGTTAAATAAAAAAAATGAAACTAAATAATTTAAAAAATATATATATTTTAAAGCAATAACCTTGTGCAATGTATGGGCACGGTTCAAAAAATAACCTGGTTTCATTTAAATTAAGACAATGGTGTAAAAAAATGACGCAAAAATAAGTTACTGTTACAACATATGTGCTCAATGTTACAGCTCAAAGTCAGATGTGGAAAATATTGTTACGTCATATTCATGTCTATCAAATCTGCAACCAAGCCAGTTTTTTTTAAAACACAAAGAACTATTAAATGTCTCCATGTTTATTCTGGACAACTTTAAATATTCCATTACAATGGGTTGCACCTAATGCACCCCACCCCCTACCCTGCCTCTGCGGAGCGAAAACTCATATTGACCAGTCATGTGCAGCTTGGAGAGAAAAAGAAAGAAAGGAAGGGTGAATTAATATAGAAAATACCTGTCTCCAAGTCCCAGGAAGGAGTGGACTTTTGTCTTTCACACCTAAGAGCAGCTTTAGAGTCGTTTCATTCGTAACTGACGCATCAGTTCACTAGGCGGATCTCTGCTCTGCTGGTCACCTGCTGCTCTGCAGAGATGACATGACTGCCTGCAGGGCAGCATCTCTTTTTGTCTCATATTTGAGCCAGTTTTGAAAGCAAAGGGTATTTGGCTCCTCTGGAATGTCTACAAAAGCCCTTATGTGCGTTGCTCAAATATTGATCCATGTACCTATTTGTTTTGGTTGCAATGATGCCTGACATGAGCCTCAATGTTGTGGAGAAACAGGTTATTGGCCTCTAGTTGGATAGAACTGCTCCCTTTAAGGGATCCTTCTGGATCAGGATCGTTCGGCTTTCCAATAGTCATTCAGGGTGAGTCCAAACTCTTAGCAGCTGGTTCATTTGTGCCACCAGGCCCTCATGGAGTTCTGTGAGTTTCTCAAGCTAGTATGCATGTATCATGTCAGGGCCCAGTGCTGTCCAGTTTTTCAAACTTGAGACTTTGTCTTGGATGTCTGCCACTGTGATGGTTACGGTTCTTGCTGTTTTGTACACAAAATAAATAGCTGGATTTGTGTGAACCAGACTTTAATTTATTCTGTTCTTTAAGACTACTAATATTTTTTCAACAGAAGACAAAAGATTTCAATAAAAGCTGTTACAGATATTAATAAAAAAAAAATACATATTGGGAATGAGTGCTTTTCTGTATGCAATAAGAAGCACCACAATGACACTTTTTAAATTACTACTCCTTAATAAATATTACATTTATTGTTAGTTTATTCTAAAGTACAATAGTAAACCTCTACTGAAATGTTTAAAAGTCCGTAGTGCTTTCAGCCACCACATGTAGTTTCAACTCTGACATATGTTTTGGTCCTTTGGGAAAAAAATTGACAAAAAAGGGAAAACATTTTCTCTTGAAACCTCATCTACAACCTAATGTTATTCTGTGTAACATCAGGAGAAAAGCAGCGTCACTGAGAACCACTGAAACTCACAGGAACATACCTATGTTAATGAAGCAAGTTCAGAGCTAATTCAGTGGAGACCACTAATGAGACACGGATTGGCAGAGGGGATTGTTATGTGTTTGAAATGGTAATTAAATTTAAAAGTGAAATTACAGTTTGGTCACATGGCAATGGTACAAGATAGTGCTGTGTAGACAGACTGAGTTAAACAAAGTCACCCGAGACAAGCAAAGCTGAAGCAAAGCAACACACACAAAGAAGAAACATCAATGCAGATGCTGGCCGATGCTTTGAACTGGGTGGCTGTTTGGCCATTTAAAAGTCATTAATGTTCACATTGCTTCAGTATAATTAATGAACAGATCACAGCGTTACCTCTGATTCCTCTGGAAGTGCAAGTGTTGGCTTCCTTCCTGTGGACTTGCTTTTGCTGATGTGTGCATATGTCGTCTCTATAGACAGTTAATTTTATTGTCAGTTTTTCAATAAAATTGCTTTGAGGATTTCTGCCTCAGCCGCCGCTGGATGTTGTAAAAAAAAAAAAAAAAAAAGTTCCAGTTAAAACTTGTCTGGAGAAACAAAACAAAGAATGTGCAATCATCAGCTTAATCTGTTGTTTATTTATTTAATTTTTTTATGAGTTGCTGAGCAGTTTATTAACCTGCATGGTTTCAACAAAATAATGGAACACCTGTCAGATAATTAAACAATAAGATTAAAGTTAGTTTCACTTTAAACCATTTGTTTACAATATTTTTATACTGACAGATTATTGTTGTAATTTTAAGTTGTGGGCATTGAAAACAGAAGGGAATGCAAAGTGATTAGTATGATAACTCCAAATCAGTGGCCTAGTGGTTGAGTGTCTGTCCTGAGACTTGAAGGCTGTGGGTTCAAATCCAGAGTCAAGTCACACCATTGACTCCAAACTGGGACCCAAAACCTCTTTGGTTGATAGTCAGCATTAAGAGGTTGGACTGGAGGTTTAACCACCAAATGGTTCCCAAGTCACAAGGGAGCCCAAGTCAGGGTTTCATTGTGTCAGTCCCTAGCCTGGATGAATACAGAGGGTTGCGTCAGGAAGGGCATCCAATGTAAAATCTGTACCAAATCAAATATGCAAATCAGATCTGTGATAGCCATGTCATAAGGTGAAAGTAGAGATGTCAAAAGCCAAACAAAGGGCTAATGATGACTCATATGCTAGGTTTGCTAGTATAGAGGGAGAGGCTGAACTTTATAGATTAGCAAGGCAGAGAGACAGAGAGGGGAAGAACATGCAGCAGGATAGGGTGATTAAGGATAGGGATGTTAACGTATTGACAGGTGTCAGTTGTGTAAAATAAAGATTGAAAGAATACTTTGAAGAGTTGATGAATGAAGAAAATGAGAGAACAAAGAATAGAAGAGGTGACTGTTGTGGAGCAGGAAGTCAAAGATTAGTAAGGGTGAAGTGAGGGGGCATTGAAGAGGATGAAGAGTGGAAAGGCACTTGGTCCTGATGATATGAACCTGTGGAGGTATGGAAGTGTTTAGGAGAGATGGTAGTGGAGTTTTTGACTGGGCTGTTCAACAGGATCTTAGGTGGTGAGAAGATTCTTGAGTAATGGAGGAGAAGTGTGATGGTGCCCGTTTTAAGAATAAGGGAGATGTGCAGAGTTGTGGCAACTACAGAGGAATATAGTTGATGAGCCACACAATGAAGGTTTGGGAAAGAGTTGTTGAATCTTAATTAAGAGCAGAAGTGAACATTTGTGAGGTGCAGTATGATATCATGCCAAGAAAGAGAACTACAGATGCAATATTTGCTTTGACGGTATTGATAGAGAAGTAGAAAGAGGGTCAGAGAGAGCTACACAGTGTCTTTGTAGATCTGGAGAAAGCTTATGACAGAGTGACCAGAGAGGAACTGTGGTACTGAGGAAAAGATAGGAAGCAGAACTGGAGCAATAGGGAGTAGCCAGAGGGGTAGGGAAGCAATAGGGATTCATCCATTGTCTCTCCAGCGTGACCCAAAGATGCGTTCCGACAATATATTTCCAGATGATCAAACCATCTCAATAGCTTTGTTGTGGATCTCATCCACCTTGATTTTAAATCTGATTTCTGCACCACAAAAACTGAATCTCAAGAAAGTAAAGACTAAGAAAAGTGTCTTGCATGAAAAATAATTTTATTAAGAAAGTTTTACAACAGCTAAATAATCTATAGTTTGAGACTTAATGACTAAAATGTATTTCTTCCTGAAACAAGAATTTTGAGTAAAACCATTTTCTTTATCCACTGGCAGTTTTTTTTTTTTTTTTTTTTTATTTAAAGAAAATCTGCCAGTGGGCTAAGAGTTTCTGACTCATTTCTATGTGGCCTTTTTCCAGTGTTTCGCTTGTATTTGGGATTCTAACCTCTCATTCACAACCCGCAGCTGATGGTCAGATGTGATGGCAAGAACTTGGTTTGTGGGAAGTGAAGAAGGACTAATGTCCCAGAGAATTATGTATTTACTTCGGTAATGGAAAAAAGAGAGACAGTGAATGAGTTGGAGGCAGCACTTATGGGAGCAGATGAAACAAGCATAACCTTTATGAAATCAAAAGAAGCTTTAAATCACAGAAACCTCTTTTTTTAAGTGTCTTTGTGAAATGTCCAATCAGAAATGTCCAAAATGTTGCCATAGGTCTGTTAAAGAAACACAATAATAGTGTTAGTATTCTCTTTTTTTTTAAGTGTAATTACTGTCAGAGGGCATTTCTCATAAAACCTACAAGGTTTTCCTCAAAAGGTCACATCTGCAGAGTTTTTGTAATTTTGTTGTTCATTCCCTAAAAAAACAAGCATCTTGAAAATCTATTGTATCAGAGAGAAAAACATGGCCAGACAATCTTTTTGTGTTCTGCTTTAACTCTGAGATAACAAAAGATTAGCAAAACTATTGATTGTTATTAGTGAAAAGAAATGGCTTCTGTAGAAATGAGGAATAGCAGCTGAGATTCAAGAACAAACTCAAGTAACTGAGAACACACAAGCAGATCTTTTAGATAAAAACATCTAGGATGAAGTATTTTCTCAAAAACAGTAAGAAAGGTTGCAATTCCTGAGTAGAGATGTGCACAACAGTTAGCGACTCCTGCTGAGCCTAAAACCAGAGGGAGAGCTTCAGAGATTTCACAGCTGACAGCTGCATTCCCAAGAAAAAAAAAAAAAACTGTCTGTCCTGCATGTTAGACCCTTCAGTGCAGCTTCATCAAGCAGAACATTATCCACAGCTTGAAGAACGTCTGCATTGATTGGAATTCACTGATGAAACCACACAGAGCAGCTTCCTTCTCTATCGATAAGCTTGATGGGAGGTTTTAATGACTGCTGCTGCTGTCCAGTCAAATTAGCTGGACGTGGAAGTGATCAGTCTGTGTTCAAATCTGTTCAGTAGATGTTGTTCCTAACAGTTTATTTTACTGTAAGATACTTTGTTTTTCCTGAAGACGGCATGAGAGGGTGGGGGGTCACTCCAGTCAGGTCATGTCTTTGCTTTTATCTTGACAACTAATGCCGTTTCATTGACTTGATTTACAAGTCTCTTCCTAAATGTTTTTTTAGCCTAAAGTACCTGAATTTACAGCAGCTAACATGTAATTAGCAGTAGGCTAGTTGGTGGTTCTAACAAAGGGGGCAAATCTAAAATAACTATGCTTTGCTGTAGAAGTTAGTTTGAGTCAGCAAAAAAAAAAAAAGTCATGCAAATTTCACAGGAACAGAAGTCATTTGAATATTTTAAACTGAATAGACTGATTTTCTAAGCATGTCTGAAATTCTCCGCACCTTTTTTTCCCTCTCATTGAACAATTTAATCAACACTGTAGTTCCTCCTAACATGAAAAATAAAAACGTCAAAGCTTTGTGCAAAAACTATATATTTTTAATGGAGAGCCCACTTGAAATGGCCCCCAGGGTCCTGCTCAGACATTGCAGCCTCACAGCAATGTTCCAGTGATTAAGCCTCATGTCTGCTTTTTTTCAGAAGGTTCACTGAGTTAAGTTAAGCAAGTTTTATTTTAAAAGAACACATTTAAATACCGACATTTCTTAGCAATGTTTTTGATATTGGGGAACCCAGAGTTTCCAAATGTCCAGATGTGACGGAGGCTTGAAAATGGGTAAAGTTCTGATCAATGTCTGCGGTTATGTCACATTTCTGTACTCTCCATTCTTAAAGCTCCCTCTTTTTGTTCAGTCTGTTTAATTGATTTGCAGATTATATAACCAAGAAATTACTGCTTGGGTATGGCATATGCACAGTTATGCAGAAGTTCTTTTTTCTCCTGGGAGCTTCCCCAGCAGTGGAGGCACCAGAGCCTGTGACAATCCACATCTCTTTTAAGTTCATATAAGAGGAAAAAGCAGCTACCTGCCACTTTAATTGCATTTTTTTGCTTTGGTCTAATCAGAATGGACAAAGAAGCCCTCTGGGCAGCAAGCCAGCTGGAGCAGAAGGACACTGTGTCATATTTAACCCAGAAAAATGTAAAACAAAAATGTAACTAATAAAAAAAAAAGATCGGAATAACTAGGACTCCAACCAACGCAAGACTTTTAGGGAATCTGGAGGCCACGGTTTGTTTGTCTGATGTATTATCTTAAAAATAAATAATTAATAATTGCAGATTGCTTAAGATATCACTGTCATTCTATCTTCAAGAAAGGAAAAAATAATTAGTGAAAGAAAGTAATTAAAACTGTCACTTTTCTGTACATTTTCTATTGCACAGCCTTCTTTTCATTGTTTTACAATTGAAGCTAAAATAATAATAATAATAAAAACATCAGCATTGAAAATAAATGTAAGTTGTTTTGTAGCTTGTTTTTTATAAGAAATATGAAATAAATTGTATATGTTGATGTTTCATGCATTTTTTTCTAAAATCACAACTGGAATGTTGTTTTTCCAGATTCTTGTCATAAACAGATGGTGAAGGATTCAAAATTGTTGAACATCAGGCTGACGGGAATAAAATTAATCAACTCAATAAAAATGTTTAAATTCAAACATAAATTCATGAAAAAAAGGAGAAACAAAAAAGGTTGACAAAGCAGCTGAACTGAAAACCAGACATGAATACGCTGAAGACGATTAACATGAATGGAGATAGCTGTGAAAAATCAGCTAAGAAACCAGGTAAGACTGTGTGTGACAGAGGGAAAAAAACACAACCGCTGCTAACCAACCAAATCAAAGTGCATTTTCGGTATTTTTCAATTTTACTAAATCGTTTTTTGCCTCTTCATCACATCTTTGTTGCTGAAAATACACATTTAACCAATTGTTGATTTTCATTTTTTTTTTTGTTTTTACATACTGAGTACTTAAAAGTATAGAAATAAAAATGCTTTAATATTTTTAATAGGAAAAATAAAACAACTGACAATTTAAAAGAAGTTTGGGACTGTAATTGTTGCTTTGACTTTTATTTTACATGCAATTATACGAGATACATTTACAGTTAAGTGAGGTCTTGGACACATAATTATATATAGAAGGAACCTAGAACTTCTGGTTCTGTAACAGATGCAGGGACAAACTTATGTCCCCAATTTTGATTTTATTTTCAGTACTCCAATATTTTATTTTATTTTTTTTGAAAGTGCATCAGAAGTGCATGAACATGTTCTCTCTACGGGATAAACTCAGCAGTCTACGACCTTGGTATTGCCTTCTTGTCACCTGCCTGAGCGGGTGCGCAAGGCTGCACTGCTACAGTCTGTATCCCTGCACACATGATGAGATGCAACCTTCAACTTGTGCAGCACAGAATCCGGCATGCGATCAGCCAGCTATACCGGTCATGGCCGGTCAGGCCAGAATTCGTCTTATTCCTGTCACTCATGGATCGATCAGCGTATCTCTTCTCATTGATTTGTCTGTATAAGGTGCATCATCTTTTGGAGAACTGCTTAAGATAAGTCTTTCATGTAGCTGCATGTTTTAAAACTGTTTTCTAATGAAGTAAAACAAATCAGATCTAAGCATCTAAAGTAGCAAAAACTAGAAAAGCACTAAATGCTTTTTCATTCTCCTCCATTGTAGGTGTAAATATTGTTGGTGGGATCAAAACAGCGAAGGTGACATTTAAGTTTTCTCTTGATCTGCTTTAAAAACATAACCGTAAGAAAAGTTTATCTCCTGCCATCTGAAGTCAATATTGAAGAAATGGTTCAATTTAGTAAAGCTTTTATCTTTCATACTAAATTAACCCAAACACTATTGGATTTTTTTCTAAAGTGAATTTCAAGTCACAAAGTGATGGCATTAAACGAGATAAAAGTGAATCAATGTTTACTGACATCTGTGTCCATCAAGAGCTTCATGCTGCTAAATGTGGATCTGTAAGTATTGGAGTTAGTTTGCCTCAGCGCTCTTTTCATTTTCCAGCTGTGATTGTGGCATGCTGGTGCTGCTGCCTGGTTGCGATGTACTGATGGGACAGATCTCAGACTGATATTCCCCAGCTGCATGCCTGGGGAGTCTGATCCATGTGGTGGGGGGTGGCGGCTTCTCCTCTGCTCATCTTAAACGCTGGCCTTGCAAAGGAATCAGACATGGAGTAATCTCTCAGCCGAAAATATTCTAAGGTGCCAAACCTCATGCTGCTTTGGTAGCAAAAAAAATGGAGCATTTCAAGGTTTGATTGCAGCCCCCTCTCTTCAGGGATGGGGTCATTTTATGGAACAGGAAAAAATTGCTAAAGCAGCTTCTGCCTTTGGAAATGGACATTGCAGTTTAGCATACATAGAGAGGGTGGATGGACACCTGATATTTCTAGGTTATTGTTAATTAATCATTTGGGGGATTTTCTTGGTAGTTAATTTTAAGCTTCTCATTATTGTGCCACCTCAAGGTCACACTAATAAACCTTTAAGTGACTCGCCAGCAGCCCCTCCCTTGATGCAGTCAACTAATCATGGCTGCAATTTCCTAATTATGTTTACCTTTATTATTCCACAGCCAAGCAGTAAAACTGATCTCCTGTGTCAGGATGGATTGAAAGACCACATCTGAACATATGCAGAACCCTGAGACTGAGTTTGTGGGTCCAAATCCACGATGAGACGATGGAAGAGGCACCTAGCTGCAGGTAATATGGCGAATGGATTCATTATGTCGGATGGATATCTATTAGATGCTGGAAGTGGAAGTTGGTTTTGTTTTAGGAAAGATAAACAGCCTCAGCTCGAGGTGATGAAAGAGAGCGAACGTAAGTTAAATAGTATGTTAATAATTCTCTATATAACTGTTGTTTTCTTGCTGTAACATTTTATGAAGATGACAATTTAAAGAACTAGATGCCTCATAAATTTCTGTCTTTTTTCCGCTTAGTTTTTCTATCTGAATGATTCAAAAGGCCAAGTTAATGTTAGCTTAGCTTAGCTAAAGAATGAGTCCGTTGTCAAACTGGAAACTTCTCAAATTTTTATTTTCCTAATGCTTATACAACATACCGGTATTTGTAATTCCCTCTACCAGTCAAACCCTCTACTGTCCAATAGAAAACAGAAAAATCCAGTGTAATAACAATAATAAATGAGCATCTTAGCAAATAATAAACATTATGTACATTAAGGAACAAATTAAGTATTTCATAAATGGGTGTTTATTTTTATCTACAAATTTCATGTCACAGAACTTGCATGTGATTTAAAAATGGTTGTCAACATAAACGCATTAATGCACCCGATTAATTAAAAAAAATTAATAACGTGTTAATATATTTTAATGCTTATTAATTACACTCCGCAAAACAACCGTCTTCTGCTGGTTCAGGCTTCCGTGGCGTGCATCAAATTCGGAATGCACACTATGTAGAGGATGTGAGGAACCATCCCGTTATCTTCAAGTGCAGCATTGTTTGAAAATGAATAAAGATGTACACATGTTTAATGTACGTTTCTTCTGCAGCTGGTGCCTCTCGTTTTTTACTCTTTCATAGCAATAAACGTAATAATTGTCGACAGGTGTGATTGTTTAATTAATATTGAAGTAAATCCACTGTGCCAGCTCAGGATATTAGGTTATAGTTTAAAAGTGTATGTTTTCATGAATACAAATATTAAGATTGCAGCAAAAAAAAACATATTTACATTTGATCCAGTTTAAACACAGCAACCATTAACTTGCCTTAAGCTGAACAATGTTTTCCCTTGTTCTCTTTTGAGGTTTGCCCATGATCTTGATTGCAATTTCAAAAATATTGTCACACTACATTGCTTATCCATAACATTTTGCTTAGGACCCAGAGGAAGGTTTAGGGTTTGGATTACAGTTAGGGTTAAACCACCAAGTGGTTCCTGAGTGCAGCTGTTTTTACTGCTCACCGCTTCCCCCAGGGGATGGATCAAATGCGGAGAACGGATTTCGTGCACATAGGTGTGTGACAGATAGGACCTTAACTTTAAGTGTAATTTTAAATAGGTGTGCCAAACAACAAAAATCCAGCCTTGGACACATTTAAAATACGTGCAGCAATGCAGGAAAGTGAATCTTAGCTGCACGGATTATGTGTGGCCAACATAAGATCTGCAAAAAAAAATATAATAATAATAATAATATTTACCCTAAATAATAATAACATAAAAGTACAACAAAAAATAATAAAGAAACAACAAAAAAAGTAATAACATAAAATTACAACTTCCGTTTTCGAGATCAACGACTCCCGCCTTTTAGATAAAAAATAACTTTTGCTGGAGATCCATCGGCTCCATTGGGTCTATCCATTATTACATCTGTCATATTACCTGCAACTAGGTAGTCTTGCAAAAGGGGCCCAGTGCTTAACACTCAGGGTCCTGGGGTATGTGTGTGTGTGCAAGTGTGTGTGCACATGTGTGTGTAAGGGTAAGATCATTGAATGTATATGAGAACTGAACTGAATGACTCCTGCCCCCTGGCGTTCCAAACCTGCTGGTTCCAAGTATCGGAAATTATATAGAGAAATAAACAGCTAACACTCAGTCATTCTATTGGTCAGAACAAAAATGTTTGCTTTAATACCTTTTTTAACACATCACATCCTCATTTTTTTTAAATTATTTTTGTTCTGCAGTTCAAGTTATTCAAGTTATAAACTGATCAAAAAGATGCCTTAATAAAAGCAGGTGGATTCTGCTGGCCTGTATGTCCAGCCTTCAAAACGTTTGCAAGTGTAGCCCGCTGTAAATAGTAGAGGTGTGGACTTTCAACAACTGACTATAATCAACTCACTTCTGATTGGAGAGAGTAGTTGCTATAGAAACTTTCTCAGACCAACTCGGACCAATCACTGCTTAACCTTCTATGTCTGGTTCAAAAATGGAACATGGCAAAAAAAGGCAACTACATTCTAAATTCATTTGATTGGAGCTGAAAGTATATCATTTTTTTAAGGATGACGTCGCATTCGCTCGGTCCAGTTCTCAGATACAGTCAAAGGTCAAGATGGATTTAAAGTGTACAAATGCATGGTAAAGTCATTCCAAAGACTCTAAAAATTGGGTTACAATGCTCGACACTCAGCATTAAGGGATAGGATTGGGGGGTTTAAACACCTTGAGATGCCTGCAGCTCACCACTGCCCATAGGGTTTGGTCAAATTCAGAGAACAAATTTTGCATATCCAGGTGTGTGATAACTAACCTTAACTTTAAAGTCCAGCAGAGCTAAAATAGACAGTTTCTGTTGAACTTGAGAGACACCTTATACATGACTTTAAACAGGTTTTGACTCAGAAACAGAGGAAGTGCTTACAGCACAGTATTGACTCAGTGCTTAGCAGAGTTCAGGTTTGAATTCACTTTGATCTCCCTCAGAAGTGCAGACAGGCTTTCATAATTACTCTAATTCATCTACATTTCAGGATGGTGAGAATAGGTATCCAGCACACTTGCAAATGCAAATATGTTGTTTTCTTCCACATGTAACTGCTGACTCTAATAAGCAAAAGTGTCAGGTTTTTAGATTCTGTCAAAAGCGTTCTTTACTTGTTTATATTTATTCATTGATTTTTGCGGTGTGTATTCTTTTAGGGTGGTTTTGTGCATCAGACTTGTTTATGCATACACACTTGTTCATGAATTTAATGTAATTTATTGAAACATGGTTGGCTCACTTTTTGCTGAAGGCTAATATTTTGTGACTCATGGAGAGAAAACAGCAAGACTTATGATTCACTGGAAAATAGTCTAAAAATATTTGTTGAGCAACACTGGGAAGACAACTCTGGTGAATCTGTTTTATGACTACATAGTTTTACATTGATAAAAAATGAAGACTACCTAAAAAAGGAATATGCTTTTTATTTATTCTGAAAATTAAATATCACTGACCATTTTAAGCTCACCATTCATGTTGAGTTCACGAGCGAGTTTAAAGGTTCAAAGAGTTCACAAATAATGTTTGTTTGTTTTTTTTCTCTCCCAGATATGACCTTTTTCTGCTAAGCAGACTTTTTTTTTTAAAAGTCTGTTGACGAATGACTGAATGAAAGTCATAATTTGCTCATTTTATTGTTTTGTTCTCAAATTGTCTTTTTCAACAGGCTGTGACCTTGCCCATTTATCTGTAGATCCTGTGGAGGTGTCACAGCTGGTGTCACATTTTTGTTTATGGTAGTACTTTAAAAAATTATGTCAACTTAAATCTTTTTTAATAGTGGGAAATGCAGATTAGGCGTGTAATGAGTAATCGATTAATAGATTTATCCAACCAGATTGATCTGTCTGAAGCAAGTTGTTAATCGAATTACACCATTAAAAAATTGTTTCAACATGAAAAAAATTGGTGATAATTGATCTTGGATAATGGATAGTAGGTTGCTGCAAAGTGTATCACAGCAAACAACAAACATGTGATGCAGCAAAAAATGATAAAGCTCTCCTTATACTGTGTATATATATATATATATATATATATATATATATATCAGATGGATAAATGGCTATATACAACTCAACCTGCAAAAGTGTACGCTCAGAGGCGGAGTCAAAACGGCAGAGAAGACCCACCATGGCTGGAAGCTGAACAGTACTGGAAAAGTATGTGGGAGAAAGAGACAGCACATAACAGCAATGCGTAATGGTTGGCTTCCCTGAGAAAAGAGCACAGCAACCTACATGAACAAAATCCAGTGACCATCCAAGTGGCAGACATCCAAGAAAGAGCCGCAGGTATGAAAAACGGGACAGCACCGGGCCCTGAAATGATACATGCATACTGGCTTGAGAAACTCACAGAACTCCATGAGGGCCTGGCGGCACAAATGAACCAGCTGCTAAGAGACTGGACTCATCTTGAATGGCTAACGGAAGGCCGAACAATCCAGACGGATCTCTCAAAGAGTGCAGTCCCATCCAACTACCAGACAATAACCAGTCTCTCCACAACATGGAAGCTCATGTCAGGCATCATTGCAATAAAAAACATTGGCATATGGATCAATTCATGAGCAAGGCACAGAAGGGCATTGGTAGAGATTCCAAAGGAGCCAAACACCAACTCCTAGTTGACAAAATAGTCGCTCAAGACTGCAGGTCACAACACACCAACCTGTGCACAGCCTGGATTAATTAAAAGAAAGGCTATGACTCAATACCACACACCTGGTTACAGCATGCTTGGAGCTGTACAGCATTAACAGGACTCTAAGAGCCTTCATAGGAAACTCAATGAAGCTGTGGAAAACCACCCATGAAACCAATGGTAAGTCAATTGTACAGGTGTCCATCAAATGTGGCATATACCAAGGCGACACTCTGCTGTTCTGCATAGGTCTGAACCCCCTCAGCCAAATAATAAACAAGACTGGCTATGGATACCGACTCAGGAATGAGGCAACCATCAGTCACCTCCTTTACATGGATAACATCAAGCTATATGCTTAAAGCGAGCGCGACTATGTCTCCTTTTGTACCACCAAACCATAACTGTAGTGGCTGATATCAAAAAGTCCTCCCAATGGCTAGAAAGGGCTGGCCTACAGGACAGCACATAAGTGCTAATACTGGCAGCACAGGAACAAGCCCTGAGCACCAGAGCGATAAAGGCTCAGATCTACCACACCAAGACCCAAGGTGTAGGCTGTGCAAAGAGGCGCCTGAAACAATCCAGCACATAACTGCAGGGTGTAAGATGCTGGACAGGAAAGCATACATGGCGCGCCACAACCAAGTGGCTGGAATAGTATACAGGAACTTGTGTAGAATATGGAGTGGAAACCCCAACGTCAAAATGGGAAACACCTCAAAAAGTGGTAGAGAATGAGAGAGCAAAGATCCTGTATGACTTCCATATACACACAAACAGGATGGTAATGGCAAACCAAAGTGGTGGATAAACAACAGAGGAAAGCTGTTGTGGTGGATGTGGCAGTACCAAGTGATGGTAACATCAAGAAGAAAGAACATGAGAAACTGGAGAAATACCAGGGACTCAGAGAAGAACTGAAGAAAGTTTGGAAGCTAAAGGTGACAGTAGTGCCCGTGGTAATTGGATCACTCTGGGCTATAATCCCAGAATGGAGGGGTGGCTACAGCAGATCCTAGAAAGAGCTCAGACATCTCAGTCCAGAAAAGTACAGTACAAGGAGCAGCGAAGATACTGTGCAGGACCCTAAAGCTCCCAGGCCTCTGGTAGTTGCTTTGGGTGAGGTAAGTTGGAGGTTTCTATTAGCTGTAGACACACAGAATGGAATAAAAATGACTCAAAAGCCTTTTGTACAATGTTGTTGTGTTTCATCTTAACTTGCAGAGTCCTTCTGACTCCAGAATGATTCCACCTTAACAAGCACTTAATATATTTCTACGGCAACGTACAACGTTACCTTATACTTAAAGGGAACTGTTGGCAAGAAATAAAATCATACTTATAGAATGAATGAATGTGTGCTTTGTGCTGCGTTTGTTATGAGAACTGAGTAAGAATTCTTTTTTGAAACTCACACTTACTCTGTCAGTTATTTTTTGCCAAACTAACTCTCTCTCTCTTAAAATGACCTTGAATTCTTTGTAAACCTGAACAAGAAAAGAAAAAAAAAAAAACTTCCAAATCTGCCTCTGTGACATATGCAGCACATTTCTTCTCTTCTTTAGTTTCCACTGCGATCAGGAATTCTGTGATCAATTGAGAGGGTCTTTGTGTTTTCAGCATGCACGTGCTTTACCTCTAAATAACCAGCAGGAGGTTGATTGTACTAACACTTATCAGGTGTGTTGGAGCCACACACTCAGGATCAGCAGGTGTGGAATTCATCAACCCTGAGCTCAGGGTTTATCAGATAAGTTTAACCTTGTTTCTGTAACAGGGCCCTGGATCGTTTTTAGGTCAGTGAATTGGATCCAATTAGATTGTTTAAAATAAACCAATATCAACTATAAATCGTATTGCCAACCACAAATTATGATGCGAATCGAATTGTTGTGTGTTGAATGAATTGTCACAGCAGATAAATACAGTTGAGAATAAATGTTGACTGTTAAAAAAATGTAGATGAGGCTTTGTGGAAACATTATTTTAATTGATCATTGTAATAAAGAACTCGATCTATGCAGGAAATGCACCTCCTTCTTTCTCATTTTCTTCTCCTCTGCTAACTTTAAATCGTACATCTTCATCTGCGCGTGCAATCTTTCTCTTCCGCGCATTGTTCTTTTCCCACCATTTAATATAAATTAATTTATTTGCTGCATGTTTCACTTCTACCCTTACATTAGGTTTTCTCTTGAACTTTTAATCACAAAAGTGTATGAATCATTTATAGTTTTTCTTGTAATGTTGCAAACTAACCAACCTCCAACTTGAAATACAGTGTATGTCTACTTGACTTGACTTTGAATGAATTGAGCACCACAAGACAACAAATAAAAACGTATCCTGTAAGACACGCATTTTCAATGTGTTTGCTTAGAAAATCGAGAGAATCGGTGGATAACGTCAGGAAAGGGTTGCAAATTACATTTTGTAGCGATGATAAGACACTTAAGTCCACACAGTCACAAAATCGATCAATTGCTGCCTGGTTCACAGCTTTAAAGACATCATCCGGCAGCTGCTTTTAAATGTTTATTAAAGCAGCAAAGAGCGGACACACAGCTGATCTTCCATCTGGTACAGCTTTCTCCCACCAGATCTTAAGGTGCATTCACGCTGAACGCAATTCATGTGGCCAATTTGCGTGGTCCGCCCCTTTCTCGCTGTGCCGTGAATTCACTGTGTTTTACTTTTTAAATTTATAGTGGCATTGGATGTGTATTCTACCTGCTGTCACTGAAACCATCATGTGCCCAAAGTTTAGTCCCTGGTTGGTTGACACAGACTTGGAGACTTGGGGTTGGATTAGGAGGTTAAATCACCAAATGGTTTCCAAGCACAATTGTGTCTGAAGCTCACCACTTTGACAAGGCATTCAGAGAACAGATTTCACTCACCTTTTCTATAGCAACTAATGGCACTTAAACCTTAAACCAGCTATTTAACACTCAAATTTTAACTTCATAATGCTTTTTTGTGTTATTACTTTAAACAAATTTAAAGTTAAAGAACAAAAAACACTTCAAACACAAAAGAAAAAAATGTGCAAACCGAAAAGAAAAAAAAAAAGATGGTAAAGGTTGGCACTTAGAAATACATGTCTCAGCTTTGTGAAGCTGATCTGGTTTCTTCTGTCAGTAATGATCTGCCCTGCTCTGGAGGAGATTTAGCCCCCCCCCCCCAGTATTACTTGTTTCTCTTTCTGTTAAATGGCGCTCTGTCTCTCTCCCTCATACTCGGTGCACACATGCTGCTGCTGCCGTAATGAGCTTTCACACATCCCCTCCTCCCACCCCCTCTGCTCAGCGCAAAGCAAACACATATTGACCAATCACGTGCATTTTGGAGATTAAAAAAAAAATAACAGAGGGTGAAATAGGCAAAAAATAAAAAAATACGGCTCCCAGTAAGGAGATGCAACATATTTAATGCCAAAACAATGAGATAGTGAGACATTGCCATGTGGGGAATGCTGTGCTGGCTGTGGCTGACTTGCTTAGATAGCATGTTGGAGAAGTTGTTGTGAAGTAAATGTAGATAATATCTGCTGTTTAGCATTAATTTGTGGTCCTTCTGCTTATTTTGAATACTATACATCCAAACAGTTTCTGTGTGAGGTTTTTAACTCTGTCTGCTCCGTCTGCTCTCAAGTCACTTAAAAATGCCACATTAGATCACAGTCCATCAGTTCTGAGATGATGTCTGGTTGTGCTGATACTGCTCTGGTGAAGTGGCATTGACACATTGAACAGAACCGACAGATGCAGAAGATTGTGGCATTAACATTTTCCTCTTTTGTGTCTTTTACTTTCATGAGCTCAAGAAAGATTATTTTTTTTCCAAATAAAAAATTATGAGAATATTTTTAGAGCTACAAAGAATGGTTGAATGTTACCCTTTGTGTTGTCTTTTGCAACTCAGTCTTTATTGTTTGAAGAAGCATCTTTTGCTTAAGACTGATGTAGGCTGATGTATAAAACTCTGATTCTTGTGAAGCAACCTTTATCTTTTGTCTTAAACTGAGTGAACAGATTTCTGGGAAGGTTATTTAGAACTTTGGAGTTTAGATGTAAACTGTTCAGGTCTGTTGCACTTTTCCCTTGATAGAGGCAAAATATGTCTTAACTTGGGTAGTTTAAGGTTAGTTTCTTTTAACAGAGAAATGCTAGGTGCAACAACTGTAATAATAGCATACAGAATTGTTCGTTTTTTGTTTTTTTGTTTTTTTTTTAAGAAAGCCCTAACTTAAGTTGAGTTAGTGTGCACAAATCAAGTGTCAGAAGATTGTTGTGCCATGGCTCTCAAATTTTAACAGTAGTCCTAAACCCCCTGAGACAAAAAGGAGATGAGATGAGAACTGATATTATGCTGTTTAAAGAGCTTCTTTCTGCTCCATTTGCTTGTTTATTTTTTTATTTTTTGTTTTCCATGTTCTCCAAACTGCCTTTTTGTCAGGATTGTGCACATTAGTTGTTTTTTTTTAGTTTGTTTTTTTGTTTTCTTGTCTCTCTGTCAGTAACACCACATTCTGGTTTATCATCCACAGCTGTTTTCATTTCAGTTAATGACCCTCAGTCTATTTAAGTCTGGTTTTCAGTTGTTTCTTGCCAGGTCACCTGTTTGATATTATTTTGTTGCTCCCTTGCTTTTGGCATGTTTTGGTTTGTTTATTGAATATTTAAGTTTCCACTATCAAGCCTAGTCTTCTGCATATTGGTCCTTCACTTCAATGAAAATTGTGTTGTTGGTGTTTTCACATGTTCTTGTATTTTTGTTTTCTTTCATGATGGAGGGCATATAAAAAGTTTATGATCTGGGTATTTAATTAAGTTGTGGTGAATGAGGAAGTCTCTAAATGCTGTTTGAAAAATGTGTGCATGCGTGTGTGTGGACTACAGTTGGCTAGCCACCATCTTCCTGCTCCACCCGCCCCATTCTGATGCATCCACTTGCAGACAAATAGATTCAAGTACGTGTTTGTTTTCCTCATCTGAGCTGGCATCTGGATCCGAACTGTACGACTGGATAACTCAAATATTGCTCACCGTTTTTCTTGCACCATTAATGTTAGGTCAGGGTTGTAAGCTAGTGAAAGGGAGCGTAACCAAAGGGCTGATGGAAAATGAGTGCAGGCTTACTTCTTGCCAACTGTCCTGCCCACAATTCAGAGGCGATTTTCTAATGAACCCCTGCTGTCCCTCAGAAATGATGTCCTAGAAAGCAACAGTTTTTTTTTGTTTTTTATGTATTTCTTTGTTTTTGGGTGGGGGGCTATAAACGGCATAATCATAATTAAAAGACCACAAGGAACACTTTGAATGTAGATCAGAATCATCAGAGTGGGACGGAAGAGTTTACTAAGGTGGTTTTACAACAAACTGAATAATGTTATTTTTAAAATTGATTTTACAGCAAATATTAAATAGGTGTAGATCCCTAAAAGCATGAGCTGCTCAAGTAACATTAACACTGTGTTCACTTATACCAAGTACTGTTGCATCCTTTATCTTTACTGCTGGTTGCTTTAATGATTTGCTCTCATTGGTCTGCTTTGGTCAGGTCCTTGTGTCTCTCTAATAACACCTCTGAGAGAACCATTAAGTACTGCCATTACTGTGCTGAGCATCCCTCTGTGTAACATTCTGTCAAATAGCATCTAAAAACAGAAGCCAAATATTGTAGTTTAAATCGAATATGCGTTCTAAATGGGCAGGTGTCCTTCTGCAAACTAGCAGAATCCATGATACTTGAACATTTCAATGTGATTTAGCTGAGTGTGATGAATTAATGCATCTGTGCTCATTATTTGATTAGTAAGACCACAACCTATTCTAGAAGAGAAGACATCCCACATTTCCAAACTATATTTTGTTTAAATGTTGACATTTATAATTGAGCCGGTTTGTGGTTACATTGTTTTACATCCCCATGAATCCCCCGATCCATAAAAGTAGTCAGGCTTTTTCCCTGATGAAATTTAGCACATATGTTCAATTGTGATCCACCAGTTCATCCGCTGGGCTGTGGCTGATAGAAATGTTTTTTAAACCACTTAAGCAATGTAATTTGAGGCAGATGTCGACACAGCCCCCGCCATCTGGGCCAGTTACATAGTGACACACATCGCTTTTCCACAGTAACTCCATTTGTGGAGTTGAAGGGAATGTCATCACGTGTCAAGCATTTGAGGCAAAGCTTTAACTTGACCAGCACATTCAGAAAACATGAGGTGTGAATACTCATCTTATGCCCACTCCATGGTGCATAAGATCATCAACATGGTGTTCCTCCATTCAATCAAGTCTTTCTGTAACCCACAGTAGAGATGCAGGAAAGGACCCTCACTGACCTGAATGATAGCTATTTACCCTGCACCCCACAACCGCTAAGTCCCTAAGGGGTCCGAGCCTTTAGGTTGTAAAAGCCACATGGCTGGGCAGATGCAGCAATGAGACACACTCATGCCCAGGGCCCTAAGTACACCAGGGCCCCCTGGGTATATGCCCTGTTGTTCATATGCTGTCCTTGAGCATAGAACACAAATGCATAGATGATTACATTTTGTAAAAACCTTAAAGTGCATTGTGCTGTGTTAAATATCAATTTAAAAAAATTGTAGCCTGCTTAGATGTTAAATATGAATGCAAATGAATATAAATACAAATCTTGCTAGGTTATTTTTAAACTGTCTAAATATTAGAAACTGTAGAGAATAGCTAATAGATGTGAAAACGATTTGTTCATTTTAACCATTCAGATTCCTTATTCAAATGAGTTTGTGCAGAAATTCGTATCATGCACAAAATCACTTTTATGTTCAAATCAAAGAGAATCTTTGGTTCTACCATCACTTTCACTGAAGAATGTGTCATGTTTGAGGGGAAAGACTGGTGATTTGAACCCACGGAAGCTTTCTTTTGATGGTCTTAGATTTGCTGCTCATTCTGAATCAAATGATGGGAGTCAAGGACAGCAATAGCACATCACAGTTTTATACGTGTAGCATTACAAAGATTTTACACAACACATGATGGGAGTTATTTCTTTATCGCAGGATCTTATGTCATCTTGAATACAAGAACAAAGTGGAGAAATCTGTGTTGATTGATTTTCTTGTGAAATAAAAAGGACTAAAAGTGATTACAAATCCAAAGGAATAAAAATATTTTTTGTATAATTGTCCCATTTATGAGATTTTTAACCCTATGTATCCATGTATATCATATTTGTTACATGCATTTCTGAGACCCTTTCCGCATTAACATGATCAAAACATTTCTTAAATATTGAAGCGAATGTGACACATATTTCAAAATAAAAATCAATACCGGAAATGCTTTTTCATTTTCACAATATCGCTGAGTCAATTGACTCAAAAATTAAACGAAAAAATAGGAACTCAACTCTCCGAACGGCTTTTTCTTCTTCAACACTGCTCATCCTGTAACTTAACTGCAATGATAAAGAAAATTGCATTTGATATTTCCTTTTCAAAAAATTCTCTAGTAAATTTTTACCAAAATTCAATTAGAAATCTTAAATTTGACAATTAAAATTGATTAACAGACGTCAGTCTTCATTTTCACAATGTAACTGCATTACTTGTCTCTTAAATAAAATAAAAATCAATTCTCCAAACTGCATTTTCTTTTTCAACACAGCTCATTCTGTGACACAATTAAAGTGACAAAGCCAATGAAGATTGCCTTTTCATTGTCACATCTCGCCACACAAAAAGTGTCTCATGAATCAATTCCGCTTAGCAGTTCCAAGGGGGGCACCACCAATAACGTCAATGCTGGTTGATCATGCTAACGCTTTAGCTAAAGTCTCCAGCAAGCTGCTCCAACTGCGGTGGACAATTTACATAATACATCTTTCTCGGTAAGTAGTTGGTGTTTTACATATAATATGTAAAGTGGTACATGTGATGTTTAGGCAACATAAAAACATGTTTCCCGTATAATGTTTTTAGTGCGAACTGAACTGCCCCTTTCTTTAAGTGTGAATATTTAATTTCTTTGATCCTAAAGATCCTTTGAGCTAACCGTCTACACACACACAGTCACAGGGCCAGTTAAGCAGAATAACCATTACAAAATAACAATAACTTGCTTGATTGTGATCTCAGAGTTTGGTTGGTCAAGTCAGAAGGTTGATGGTATTTCTGAGTTGCTCTGCTGTCGCATCAGCTGAACATCAACAAGGTGTCATCCCAGACCTCCACTTTTTCTGATGGATTAGACCTCTAAAGCTGTCGCCTAATGGCTTCCCATTCTGTGTGCTCTGAATGAAACAGCAACCAATCAGGGATGTTATGATGATGACCAGCACATCTGTTTTCCAGAGTAAAAACTAAAAATAAACTGGAAACGCTGCAGAGAATGCCTTCAGAGGATAATGGGGCTTTTGAAATTACAGTAGCTTATTCAACAATTTGATGAGTGGTCTAGCATGAAATTAGATCCTTTGTGAACCCTGTAACTGCATTATTGAATTTCTGTGCAGGCAAGGCTCTCCAGCCAGCTTACAGCCAGATGTGTGGGTAATGTAACTGATATGGTACGAGACTGCAGACAGAAATTAACAAATCTAATCAAGATAATCAAATAAGGCAAAATAAAGGCAGAACTGTCAGGATGTATGCCCACATGCAGAGTGGAGCTGGACTCTTCCAGTCAAGGTTTTAGCTCGAGCTATTATTTCTCTCTGCAAATAATTTTCACTTCGAATTTTTTTTATTTTTTTTTTATTTCAGACAGCATGCTTGGTCATGTAGCTTGCCATTTCTCTGCCATCTGCCATCACACCCCCACTTCAAAGTTGATGAGCAGAGCAGTCATATTTGTCCTCGCCATCGGTCCCGCTGTTGCAATAGTCCTGTACAGAGGGAGAGGCGAGCAATGTTAATGGGCGCAGATTGATGCACAATGAGTGACCATATTATGCTAATGAAGTGCAGCAGCCCCTTTCATATGTTCCACAGAATGGCTTGTGGTTAATGCTAATGACTAAATTTTCCTTCAGCTGATGTAGAAATCCATAACCGATGTCCCACTGCAGCAAACAAAGACTACTGATCCATCTGTAAGTTCATTACATGACTAATTATTCTTACAATTGAGTATTTATTTACCTTGTGATAGCAAGTATTTCTTTATTGCCTCAATCCCAGGTTGTTGGGTTAAGTGAAGCTTTTTCTGAATTAAACAAACACGTGCACTTGGATTGCTGTATGTTTTTGTCAGGAAAGAGTTTGCTGCATTTGTGTTTCTTTTTATCTCCTCCAGTGAAAGAAAAAAGTAAAAATGAAATCATCTGACTCTTTCAAACTTTTCTCATCTGCAATTAAACCAACCTTGTGAGTATTGATATTTCAACCAGGAAATGCTATACTCAAATAACAAAGAATGGAAATTATGGATGAAGCTAAAAATGAAGTAATACTTTCCAAATGTGTTTAAATAATTTCAATTTGTGAATGCTTGTCTAATACTTGTATGCTACTTAAAGAAAACAAGATCTGGCAGATATACATTTTAAAATTTCTGGATAATCTTTTTGTACAGTAAACCAAGCAAAAGGTGGCCCTTATTTAGAATCAGAAGTTGACAAGCAAGCAGCTGAAAACAGAACAGCCTGTAGAAAATGTATTTCTGACTTCAAAGACAAATGACGGTCATAAGAAAATGAATCACAACGATGTGCACATGTTTTCGGCTCGCTGGTGAATGGCTCTCACTGCCCGCCTCACACAAATAGCCCGTCAATCACACCCAACCAGACATGTCAGTCAAAACATTCATGCTCCCAGACATGAGTGTTTTTCAGAGCCAACACTAATTTGTCGGCAGAACCCTCAGTGAGGCTGAGCTTTAGAGTGGGAACATGTTTTTCAAACCATATTGCTTTGAGTCTACCTCTGTCTTTGGTTTTATAAAGGCTTTCAGTAAAACTTGACCTCCAGTATTTGAACACGTTGAGGACATCGACTGGCACACTTCTTGTTCAAACTGAATTTAAGCTCCTCGTCTTTGTTTGACCTTACGTTGTTTTGCTTAGCTAAGTTCTTGTCAGTATTTACACTGACAAGAACTTTTGTTTTTTTCTGAAACAGCCATCTGCTGACCTCAGCTTCACCGAGGAGTCAAACCACCTCATTCAGTCCATTATATCCTGCTGGTGATACATTGTTGAAACAGAAGAATGGAGAACATCTTGACACAAATCTGTCAGATATTTTCCCCTGTCACCTTTTTTGTGCACAATTATGTGTTGGAAATGAATGGATGACAAAAACCTCTTAAAAGTTAAGTAGATCTGCTGTAATCAGGTCACTGATGAAAATCAGATCCAGTGCACCTGAAAAAGATGCATCTGCTGCTTTATATTGTCTCAACTTTTTTTTGCTTTTTGCTTGATGCACTCACGTTTAGAGCAGAGTTTTTCCAATTAGTATTCAGCACCACTGCTGTATATAACTCATTTCCTGAATCTTAAACAGATATGATATGAGGCTTTTATTAAAAATAATTTGGCTCAAGCTTTAGGGTCAGCCAACTAAAGAACATCTACTTTCTCCTCATATCGAGGCCTTCTGTTCCTCCAGCTGCCCAGCTGCCTATGGCTTAGACAGGTGTCAGCGCAAAAACATGAAACACCTTCACTCTTGATGCAATTATCCCCTTGGCTCAATAACTTAACCTGCAACTTGGCTGTGCTTACTCGGTGTCTGTGCTGGGGTGCTACAACATGACTGATAGCATGGATGTGATAAACTGACTCCCAGTAATGTAACCGTCTTTGAAAAGTGCTTTGTCAAGCGGAGACCCACTGCAGTAAATCAGCTTTTATCCACTTTCTGTAAAACTGGCTTTGATTGGTGGTAGGGGCTAGTGATGGGTGACACCACACTTTTAAGATTCAATACAACACCGATTACTTTTTTTTATACCAATTACTGATATGGATCACTGGGAACTTCTTCTTGGTTTTTTTTTTTCCTGCAGCATATTTTGTTATCCCAAAAAGGCCTGGAAAAAACTTTAATGTACAAAGTTAAAAATACAAAACCCTTTCTAAAATCACCCAATCATGCTGTGTTGTATTGTTGCTAAAGGTAACACGCATAACTTGTGACTCCTCTGGTCACGTGACTAATGGAGCAGTTCAAAATCCTGTGGTCTGGGGGGGATTCAGTACTTAACACTGGATTGGTCAACTAATAACCAAAAATATGGTACATGCACTTGCATTTTCTCATTTATTAATTTATAATATATACTTGCATAGAGTAATTGATACCAAAATAAGTGCTGTATTGGCATCTTTTTTTGATACCTTGATATTGATACTCCCATCAGATGTGAGGGCATGTGTCCTCTACAAAAAACATATATTCATATACTCCAATTGGATTCTTCAAAACAAACTTTTGTTGTTTAAAAAAAAAAAAAGTTAATAGATATCTATATTTTTTTATTTAGAACTGAACCCCCAGCTAAAGTGTGAATGGACATCAATCATTCAGTAAATGCTGGGAGAGGGCAATTCCACTTTTGTGTTTTTAGCCCAAACTCAAGCCAGGTCAGAGTCATGTGACTACCACATGTCAGGATCAATGCTTCTGCCTTGTCCATCTGAAGATTTTTTTTCTGTCATTGTCACAAACAGCTGTGGCTGGCACTTTCACAGAAGAGACCAGTGACAGACGGAGGGACAGTGGGCAGCTGCCACTTCTCATTTCAGCTGAAACCCTGTTAAGCAGTGAAAGTCCTGTGCAGCACTGTTTTCTGCAGGACTGGGTTTACTTTGGAACAGGTTTTGACAGCTTTTCCAAATAATACAATCTTTCAGGATGCGAATTGAGCATCAAAAAGAATTGTCAGGGTATCAAAGTCTTAAAATGAAATAAAACAGCAGTAATCAAAAGGGAAATTAAGCTTGTTCAGTGTGTGAATCTGTCAACAGATTTTTTTTTAAACACATTTTTTTTTTATCTTTGAAATTCAACTTTTAGCCTTGAGACAATTTAAACGTTATGTTTTGAGTGGGAACGACCTCCAGTAGAGGTTCTCATTGCAGCAGGGCTGAAAAAGCGTTGGGCTAAAGAATTCATCCGAGAAGTTCGGAAAAAAATGTGCTCAGTATTGCTTATTATATTCAATAGTTCCTGTAACATTCTTCCTTTCAGTGTCAGCTACAGGGGCTCCTTGGTTGTTCTCAGAACAGGGCTGGCCCAATTTATTAGTGTGTGTAGTTTCTCTGAATGATTGACTCTGACATTGTTGCTCCCTTACATGGTTGTATATACAAGAAGCACTCTGCTCAGACTTATTAAAGACATGAAGGTTTGTGCTGCTCACACAGAAGCATGTCAGCTTCCACAGGACCCACCGTCTGCTGTTGGCTTTCTTGTAAACACTGCCATATTTTCAGCCCATTGTTCATGTAAACACAACACTGTCCCGTGTTTCCTGAAATCCATTATTCCCACGCCATGACATGGTGGTCCACCTGCTCAGTGCTCTGCCTGCTGTCCAAAACTCGCTTGGTTCTTAGGAGCTGCAGACAGAAGACTACGTCAAGTCTCTACAGCTGCAGTACACACGCACTGAATGTTTTCAGCTGCTGACTGAAATGTGCAACGGCAGAAAATCAAGTAACCAGGTTACCTCCATCATATGACTCATTGCTTGACCCTTTCTCCCAACTGCCCTTATAGGTGGATACGGGCTGTCTGCGGGGGGGAAAATGGTCGAACCAACGGGGTACGCAGATGCTCTGCACAAAATATCAAGGTGGTAGACCCCTCAATGAAACCGTAGAGAGAAAATGTTCATGTACATTTTTTATATATGCTGCGAGCAACAGGTTGTGGTTAACATCTATATAACACGTAAGATTGTAGTAAGTGAGACGAAGGTGTGTCGCACAGATTTTTCTGTTTTTCAATCCCTAAACCCTGCAGACTGTACAAGGAGCCTCTTAGTGCTATTCATGTGATACGTGCATGCTCCTTGCATGCAGCCTGACTGTTAGAGATAAGAAAACTAGATGATCAAAGTGCAGTTTGTCTGGTCATCCTACGGGAGTCCAAAAGGCACTGGAGTACTACGTTGTCCATGTGGTTTTTGAGTGTGGTCAGTAAGAAGCCAGTACTCACACGTTACTTATGACTAGAAAATGGCGAAAGGAGACCTTACCGCAGCATCACCCATTTGCCATAAGTTCATGTAACTTCCCTTCTCCTTACAAATACTTCACAATACATTTATCACACGCATAATGATGGTACATTCCATTTTCATTACATCCCTTGAGGTGGCCACACAAGCCTCAAGAAAACTGGAAGACGCACCATCACTTAGATGCAGCCGCTCCTCTCTATGACCCTTCACAGATTGGCACAACCCAAAAACCTGCAGCATCCATATGGGTCAACCCATATGTATGTGCTTGTGACTAAGATTTAAACAACAATTTATTATTAAAATCTAAAAAAAAAAATGTACATTGTGTTCTGTAGGACTTAAAAAAAAGTTCAACAAAAATGGACAATCATGAAGGAATCTTCCACTTCATGTACCATTGTGTTTGTTTAGTAGACCATAAGGTGCTTTCAGTTGTTAATAAAGTACATTAAGTGCATAAATAATTCATCCTAATCTATTTTGCTTGAGGAAACAAAGCCTGAAAAGAAGAACATAGTGGAGCAGACGTCATGTCCTCCCTGATATTTGGCTTTCTCCAGAGTCAAGCGTGGATATTTTACAGTTTAATCTACTCAAAGAAACACTATTTACAACAGAGGTTGTTTGCAGCGCTTTACTGGGGAATTCCTGTTAAAAAAGGCCTAAAATGCAGTTTGTGGTTCCAGTGGGGCTATGAAAAATCGTATAAACTGCCTGAAGCAAACGCCACTTGCAGACAACACATTTGAAGATAAAATAAGAAACGCAGAAAGCCAAACTGACTCCAGCACCTCTCCTCTCATTTCTGCTTGAAGGCATGCCTCGGGGCTACATTACTGTAGAAGCTGTGAGCATCAGCCTACCACCAGAACCAGAGCAAGAATAGTCCTGACCCGAAAAACATTAAATTGAAATTAGAGAGAAAAAAAAAATTTTTCACACTGCTACTTGAAAATATTGTTGGAAAATGTTGTTTGGTTGGTTAGATATCTGTAAACAGGAAATTCTTAGGGCTCATTCTGCAGATTTTAACAGTTCTTCTGTATTTTCATCATGGAGACAATCCTTAATTTATTTAGGAAGGGAAAGAATTGTAAGATTATCTCCCTTTTTGCTTCTCATTATTTGGGATGTTGTTGTATTCCCCTCCATATGTTTAATCGTCATAATGAAGTTGTTAGGTGCAGGTTGCTCAGGACTCCCAGGTGGTGGTATGCCCCTTACTTATGGCTGTAGGGACTCTTGGCTGGGTGGGGTCCCATTCTGGACCTTGGGCGGGTGGGGGAACTGGTATATAGCTGAGCTAGTGCTTTTACTCTCTGTTCTCTTGTGCCCCCCTGTTCTTTGGTGCTAGCGTCCTCTGTGGTGGTCCACTTGACTCTGATCTGTGTGGTTGATGTGGAGTTGGCCAGTGGGTGGATTTCCTCAGTCTACTACGCTGTGGGGGTGTCATGGGGATCCTGGCTGCTTCTGCTGCTTTGCCCTTGGCCAAGGTTCTCCATGGGGATGACCGGGTGCTTGTCCTATTTCCTTTTTTTTTTTTTTTTTTTCATTCTGCAACACCATTATCCACTGTAGTACATGGACCTGCCACCTGGTGTGCCTGCTCACATTTGCAAATAAGGATTTATGCATCAACACTCTCTATCTGAACTGTGTCAATATTCAAGGTTTTTGGAGCCAAAAGGCATAATTTAAGTATTTGAGTGTGTACAGTAGATGAGTGTATTTGTGAACAGACCCAACACTGTTTAAGACCCATTCCAATGAAAATGGGTCTTAAACAGGAATGAAAATGAGCTGGACTCTTGATAAACACCTACTTATGAAACTTATAATGATAAACTTCCACCAACTTGTTTATAATAATAGTAATAATAATAATAATAATAATAATAGATAATAATAATAGATTGGAATTTTCTGCACTCTGACACGGTGCTTACAATCTTTGATTCAGTTACTCCTCATTTATATACTCGGGGATGGTAAGCTACTGATGGAGCCACAGCTGCTTTAGGGCAGACTGACAGTGGTGTGACTCCCAGTATGCACCTACGGACTCTCTGACCATAACCAGGACATTAAAACCCATTCACACACCAGTGGAGCCACACTGGAGTCAGGGAGGGTGAAGCCTCTTGCCCAAGAACCCAACAATAGTTGACTGAGAGGAGTGGGGTTTGATCGCTGATCCTTCAGTCATTGGTCAACCTGCTCAATCACCTGAACCCCTTACCCCTTTGTAACCCCCCCCCCCCCCCCCCCCCTGTTTTTTTAATTATCCTCCAACTTTTTTACTCAATTTTTCCTTTCTTGTCTCTTTACCTCCCTCTCTAACATCCCACTCTCGCTGGTCCTAATCAAAATGCATTTAAATAAAATACAATAAACGTTCACCTGAAATACCAAAGGGGTTTATACAAATATACTTTATGTGTGTCCAAAGCTACGTAACCCTATATTGTAAAAGTAACATCGGTCTTCCACTAGAGGCCCTCAGCTGTTTGCGCAGCTGATGGTAAGTTAAAAAAACAAAACAAAAACAATCAGGATTGAGCCTTATTAGTGTCAGGTCAGACCAAAGATTGGCAGTGTTTCCAGCTCACACACAAACTCCTGAATTTCAAACCTTTCTAAAGGTGCAGCAACATTAAAGTTGGATTCTTGGCTGTTATGCTTTTACACTACAAAGGCTCGGTCCTTCCCCTCCTGCCTCATACAAATGAGCACATGTGTTTTGCTGTTAATTAGAATCAGGACCATGTTGCATGATTAATTACCGTCTGCCTTTCAGTTACCTTAAACATTGATGACTCTTTGCTTGTACGTCACAGATACTACTAGCACCATTCATCACTGTGTAAGGTCATGCTCAATGTTACATTACATCCTATAATTACTGCTCTCTTGTTCCTTACGCCATGTTCTCTTAATAGCTTTGATTTTGACAAATGTCTTCTTTGTGTTTCACCTTTGGATGTCGATCAGTGTTCTAATTAGACACTAAGCCAATATTTGCTTGTAATTTGAAAGCTTTTTGTGGCTTAAATCACAGCCGGAGAATGTATACAAAACATATATAAGGGAACACCTAGATTTGGATGTAATAGAAGAAACAAAAATGGTCTTCCCAAGGTTACGTAAATCTGAAAAAGCTGAAGAGAAGAGTTCTGAAATATTCTGCACTGATGATGTACTTCAGACAACTGCAGCAATTTCCTTCATGTCTCTCTCTGGGGAAAATGCAGTATAACACACCTTTTTTGGCTTTGGAGAATGCCAGTGAGCAAATGTGTGTCTCTTGACACCTTGAGTTAATGATCAGGGAGCTTCCAGAGAGGCAATGTATTTTGAGTTACCAGTGAAGCATGACAATAACCTTTAACATTATCATTTACACACATATTATAGTGCGGTACAGATTGTCTATAGGCTGCCTTGCAGCAATAAGTCATCCTCCACTGATGGGGTGTCGTCTTCATTTTTTTTCCTTCCACTTTTAAGGTTTGTGACTTTGAAGTGGTTTGCAGGCTGCAATCGTCCATCTTGTAAAATGTCACTTTTGTCTTTTTTTTTTTTTAAATGTCTTTCTCAAGGTGAAATATATTCACACAGAAATGGGCATAATGTTCTTGGGTAAAAAAGAAAAAGTGTAAAATTGAATTACATAAGGTGGATCTTATGCGATAACTTGTCAAGCAACACTTGTGTGCTGAGAAATGTGAATGATTACATGTGTTTTGACTGCAAGGAAACAGTTTCAAGGTCACTCCATTCTCTCAACATGAGATGAATGCAATATTTGGGAGAGAATGCAGGTTGACAAACACAAAGAGAATCAAAGCTGCTGAAAGGCAATGACAGCTTATTGAATCATAGAGTGCAGAGCTTGACACCATCCATCAGCAATGGCGTCTGTTTTGTCTCCGCTTTATGAGAAAATAATCATATGGTTCAATATTTGCATCAAAAGGAGCATGAGAACATTAACATGTAGACATGTGCTCCACATATAAAATAGGAACTGAAGGATTTTACCTTTGGATTCTTTCACATAAAAACAGTTCAGAAAAGTCAACACTGGAATTTTAATAAGAAAACACCCAAGGAATTCAAGTAATGATTTAACAGTGATTCAGAAAGATCTTTACAAAATAAGTCCAAAATTAGGGTTGTGTATCTTTCCTTCATGTTATTTGATCCACATCTCCTTGCATGATCAACAAATCGACAGATAAAAGGTTCAACTAACTTTGTGGCGACACAATTCAGTCCAATGATTTTACCCAAATGGAACATTTTGTGACATATCTTCACAGGGGTCACCACAGCAAATGAGCTTTCACTGATTCGCATATTTGGTTTGGCAGATATTTTAATGCCCCATGCTACCCTTCCCGATACAACCTTCTGTTTTTTCCAGGCTTGGGACCGGCACAGGGAGACGCAGACTTGGGTCCCCTTGTGGCTACATAGTTAGGCAGTAGCACAAATGATCTTGTCAAAGGGCCTACTCTGGATATGATCTACCTATTTATTATTTAGGGACATAACAGCTTCAAACATTAAAATGTGTATTTTGGGTCATTTAGACTTTAGACTACTACTCATTTAGACTACTACTCAGGTATTGCTTTCAGTGCTGTAAAAAAAAAAGAAAGAAAAACACGTTTATCACTTATTTAGTGAACACAACACACATCCCTCACTGTGTTCACCTTCAGTCCATTGGAACTGACCTGACTTGGTAGAAGTAAACTAGTGATTAGATGTTTTTTTGTTTGCATCACATGAACATAAAAAGGTAAAGACAGTTGAGACACAACTGGAAGAGAAACGCACAGTTTGACAAAAACAGATTATTTATTTCACAATAGATTTGAATACTTTTGACCAACATACTGCAGTCTTGTTTGGATCTGTGGTTTTCAACCGATAGTGCTGTTACTCTCAGTAACCATTTTTTTAAAACATATCTGTGTTCTTTACAGCCTATCCCAAAAACCTTTGGCTGTTAGGCTCTGGGCCGGTGATGGTGAGATAAGTTTTGACCATAGATGAATAAACCCTAAAGCTTAGACCCTTAAGGTCATGTGACGATGACATCTGTACACTGATGTCTCACTCTTATTGCTTTTCTTTTTCTTTTTCTTTTTTTTTTTTTTTACATAAATGGCTTTTTTTTTTTTCTCTGGATTTATTGGTTCAAAACAGAGACAAAGACATAATTGTTTGCTGCCTTTCTTTACTGTTTTGTAAGTTTCAAACCGACACCCAAACAGAAATTATTAATTCTAACAACAAACAGATAACTCATTGCAAACTGCATAATGAATATATCAGAAACAAAAGACAGTTGCATATATTTGAACAGTTCAGGATATAAAGACCTTGAAGTTATTTTTAATTTTGTCCGTTTTTATTTATTTATTTAAAATTAAACTGACTCTGCACTCAAAGTAACAGCTAGAAACAAATTATTTAATGCACGGTCATCTCTGACATGCTGTACATTATCTGGACCATTTTCAGAAGGATGGATTAAGATATGGAAAATTTGGCACCACAATAAAGTTGTAAAATCCTGTAGGTTTTCTCATCACTGCAGTTTCCAAGGCTGTTTTCACAGGTTTTGTCAAATGTTCAGTATTGTAAAGATGCCAAGATAATGAATCTTTAATTTTAACTACTTGAGGGAATATTGGGTCCAGGTGTTGGCAGATGTCGGATTTGCTGCTTACGCAGCTGCCTCAGCAGGAGAATGAATTACTTTACACTATTTTAGGAAGAAGCGAGCATTTATGTGTCAAATGGAAGGTTTTTTTTTTTTTCTTTGCTGTAGCAGCTGCCGCTGAGGTGACATCCGTGGTGACTGTGAGCGTCGCTAATAAATGTGAAGAAGAATGAAGATAAACAATTTCTGCTGCCCTGTTGACATTTAGTGATTTAAATGATTCATGTAATAAAAATATGAGAAACATTAAGTTGTGTTTATTACCATCATTTGGAGGCATAAATGCAGCAGCTGAACTGACTATAATGTCTGCAGCTATAAGGATTCTACTGAACACGATCAAGTCTGTGATGGTTCCCACCACAGTTCTCTTTCTCACAGATGCTTAAAGTCAAAGCAAAATGTTTAACCATGTGAGAATTAAACAGCTTTCAGATTTTTCTTAAGGAGGAGTCCCTAATTTGAAACTTTGCAAAACTGTTCAGTTTCCAGCAGTCTCTTAATGTTCAGCGTTCCGTTTAAAACTCCAAGATCTGTATTTATAAACTGTCAAACTGTTAATATTTCTTTATCCAAACATTACATCTAAAAGGGATTAGAGCAGATGCAAGGCATTCACACAGTAAAAGGTTTTTTTTCTGTTTTAACATAAGACAAATATTGAAAAGTTAAATAATTCAGAGGCAAAATGTTGAGACGGACGGTGAAGCAGCAGCAGCTTCTACTTATACTAACAGCTAATTCAGTTTTAAGTGGACATGTTCCTATATATTTATTTTTGTTTAATTACTAGCTGTTGCATGTATGTCCTAAACAAATAAAATAAAATAAAAAATCCTACAACGTCCTTTGATTTCAACAAAAACACTTGTCTTTTTAAAAACAAAACAAGTAAAAAATAAAACATTTAGTTTTAGTATTTTGTGACATCTGGATGTAAGTGTTTACCCTAGTACAACAGTTGTGATCAGAACTGTGCTGTTTGGGTGTGGGGGGGCCCTGGTTGCCGGTGCTGCTTCGGTGGGGGTCCTGGTGTAGGGATGGCTGGGAATTCTACCTGCTTATTTCATTTATTTATTTTTTTTACATTCCATCATCCACCTCAGCTTAATATGGACATTCACCTGAGCACAGGTGTTGGCTCACCTTTGCACAATTGGGTTACATGACGGAATGAAATGCTTTACATGTGTTGGTTTGTATTCATTGGTGTGTGTGTGGGAGTTATGGTTGTGTTGTGTACATGTTGACAAGTTTGTGTGTGAAGGCTCTTGGAGCCAACAGGTATGTTTGAAACATCTGAGTGTGTGAACAGGCCCCGCCCATTTTAGACAAAAAATCACACCTGACTGTAATGATTAGAAACTTCCAGCATCTTGTTGCTTGTTGTTTGATGATTCTACCCCCCTCTCCCCTGGAATCATCCTCCAATTTCTTTAGAATTAATTTTTCCCCCATCTTTTGTGCCATCCCCCCCCCCCCCCCCCCACCACCACCACCACCACCACCTCTCTAACATCACTCTCTCTTCTTCCCCCTTGTTCTTTTTCGTCAAGTTCAACAAAAAAGGACACAAATATAATCAATATGAATAACGTTTTGTCTAAATTACAAAATATACACCTTGTGTGTCCAAAGATTTATAACCCCCTTTTGTAACAGGGAAATCTATCCAACACAAGAGGCTCTCAGCTCATATCTGATTGGACAGGACAAGTTTAAGAAAATAAAAAAAAAAACATTCACTATTTTAATGGGTATAAGCTCCAGCATTTTGCTGCCTGTAGATTTGCAACTCTACTTTCCCTTTCCAGTAGTCATCCTCTAAAATCTATAATCCACCGTCCCCCCGTCCCCCCCCCTTCTTCTTCCCCCTTTCTTTTTCCGTCCGGTCCAACAAAAAGAACACAAAGAAAATTAATATTAATAAAGTTTCTTTTAAATTACAAAAGGGGCTTATACCAACATACATTTTGTGTTCGCTATGATTTATAACCCCCGATTGTAAGAGTAAAATCTGTGTAATGCAAGAGGCTTTCAGCTCATATCTGTCTGCTCAGCTGTTGGATAGGACAAGTTGAACAAAAAAAAAAAAAGAAAAGAAAAAAAAGAACTGTGCAGTTTGCTGTTCTGTGCATCGCTGTGGTCTGCACTGTCAGTCAGTATCACTAACAACTACTTTTGTTTATCTCTTTTCTTGCTGTTTTTTAAAAGCAAACTCTGTTCCACTGATGAAGCCGTGCTTGAATGTGAATGAACACTTGCAGGTGTTGCAGAAATGATCCAAACCCCTGCAGAGTTCTGTTGTCTGGACGCTTCTTCTTTAAATGCATTAATAATATGTGAACACATTTAAATTAAACAAATAAACTGTGTTGGTGGTTAGCCCAGTCGCCTCACAGCATGGCGTTGTAATCCCTGCTGGGTTATTTTTTTTAAGGTACTTGTTACCTTCTGCTTCTTGTGGCATTTTGGTTGATTCAGGTTCTGAACTGGCCTCAGGATTGAATGAGTTACTGTGATTTTTATTGTCTTTAGTTGACCCAATGAAGGTCTGCTACAGTGCACACAAAATGTGTTGCGGGAAACAAATACTTTGATATGATGAGTGGGTGTATCTCGGAAAAAATCCCATTTCTTCTTTTGTTTTGCTGCTTCTTCCTCAGCCTCTTATGATCATATATTTAAAGACAGTTAGATCTTTCCCACTGCTGCTATGGACATGGGTTGAGTGGGTATCTGACTGTGCTGTGACTTTGAAGACAAGCTACTTGTAATATTCCTTTTCCAAAATGTCTTAAACCTCAACGAGGCGCGGTCTAGAGCTCTGTAATGTTACTGGAATTTTTCTGAAATATCGCAGCTCACAATTTATTTTGATTGAGAATGCAAGAAATGTGAGATGGCTTTGAAAGATTGATGAATTCTTCAAATTTAAGGCGGTCGACCCCTGATCGGAAATTGCAGATTCAATTCCCACCTTGCATCGCTATGTACCCCGCTTTGTGTCGAAGTGTCCTTGGGCAAGACATCGAACCCCACATTGCCTGTGGTGGAAGGTTGGTGCCAGTGTTCAGCAGCATAGCCGCCATCGGTGTGTGAATGGGACTGTGACTGTGAAGTGCCTTGGACCTTCAAGGAAGGTACAAAAGCGCTAAACAAGTATACACCATTTACCCTTTAAATCCCAAATGTCTTGAGAGTTAAAAAAAAAGGATCTGAGTTTTTGGATTCAAAAATTTAAACCAGATCTTTCTTTCTTTCTTTTTTTTTTTTTTTTCTTGACATCTGCTTGCTTGTGGCGGCTTTCAGGCTGCGGACCATTCAGCGTCTCCTCTACCGTCCCATCTCCATCTCCATCCCGTGACGAGTGAGTGGAGGACGGAAGTAGACTGTCCGAGTGTTCTCCGGGTGTTGTTTGAGGGGTTGGGGGAACGGTTTACTTTGGTTTGTTCTATTTACGGCCCTAAAAGAGTGTGAACACACTGCTAAACTTCCTTTCAGCTGAAGCTAAGCTGGCTGTTTGGATGTCCCGGAAAAACCGGATCCAAGGGACTGGGTCCGATGATGTCCTGTTTCTCTTTAAGAGACGTTTAGCAGCTCGGTTGGGAATAGAGTTCAGTTTTCACAATCTTACTAATTCAGTTGACGATTTTGTTAAAATTTGGACCATTGAAAATGTTTTATGTTCTGTCAGCAGAGACTCTTTGGTGCTGAATTTTTGAGTTCAGATGTTTTTCTCTTGTGCTGCTTGAACTTATTCCCTGTTTGTGTAATTTTTAATGTAAGTGCTGATCAATTATTAGAGGTTTTTTTTACAACTCTTTCTTTCTTTCTTTCTTTCTTTCTTTCTGTGCCTTAAGGAGAAAATATTTCTCCCCGCGCATACTCAAATGCTCACCAGAATTTGCAATATAATATAATATAGCCAAAACCTCTTTTAGGGCTAAAATAATATCTTTCACAATCCACAAAACACACCTGTCAGAGATAACATTATTATGGGATGGACGCATGACCTAGAGATTGGCAGCCCATACATCCTTTTACTAAACCTGTTTTATCCATACAGGGTCACAGAGCTGCTGGACCCTAACCCAGCCTCTGTTGAGTGAGGGCATGGTGCACCCTGGACAGGTCATCAGTCTGTCTAATGACCACAATTACACAATGATGGACACTCACACTTAGGGACAATTTAGAATCACAAGTTCACCTATGAAGCATGTTTTTGGATTGTGGGAGGAAGCCAGAGTCTCCTAAGAAAAGTCACACATGCACGGGGAGAACATGCAAACTCCACACAGAAAGGTCCCAGCTGGAACTTAAACTGGGGCCTTCTTGCTATGAGGCAAGAGTACTAACCACTGCACCACTGTGCTGCCTAGCTTGGCAGCAATTTGGGGGAGAAAAAAATAACCTTTTGTTTGAATGATCTTTACATAATTTCACACATCAGTTTAAGTCTACAACCACAACCAAAGTTGCATTGACCATTGAACTTGCTGCCATCTTGAATAAAAAAAAATGCCATTAGTATGACATATATTTTAAACTACAAGGAATTTCAATCCATCTCCTCATAACCCCTCGAGCATCAATGGAAGCTGCTTGGGAAAAAATGTTGGAATTAAAAGTTGTAGATTTTGAACAGCATTGGCGTGGTGGGCTCACAAAAGTGGCGTTCCCATGTTGTTTGCACATTTTACTGGAATATTGTGGAAATGTAATACATGAATCCCTCAAGATGAACAACACAAAATGCAAAACATTACGTTTGCCGATTCTTCTAAAAAAGTGACCAAGACATAAAATGATTGCTATGGAGATGTAACCTATGGTAAAGCCACCATTTTAAAAAAAAAGTTTGTTTTTTTGTGAATTTGTTAAGCGCAGAATTAGTTTTTTTTTTTTTTTTTTTTTACAGAGTATACGTACTTTTTCTTGTTCAGGGTCACAGCTACTGTTGGGGTTCACCCTGAAAGTTGTTCTGTCCATCACACAGAGACCACATTGACATTTAAATGACCATGTATCCGATTCAACTAACCAATGAAACTTTTGCTTTTTCTTAAAGGCTTGTGTAACTTGTTTTGATGTTTGTTACATTGGTTTCACTTATACAATTAGAAAAACCCCTAGTCAATGTCTAAATAATAATCACGCAAAACAATGTGGTTTGAAATCTAAATTTTTTTTATTGCCTTGGGTTACTCCTTTGTTCCTAATAATAATTCATAACATGTAGCCAGATTAATATATATTGTAACCTGAGGTTGGGAGAGTGCTTCCTGCAGAACAGATAAGGAAAACAGTCTTCTGAAGTGTCTAGGGGCTAATTTGAGTTTGAATTAAAATACGTTTATTGTTTTAAGCAACAGTGCTTTCGACCTTAAAGCAAAGACTTGTCATAAAATGTAAAATGCAACTGAAGTTACCTCATTCTCTTTTGCATTTTTCATCGCAGTTTGGGTGTGTACCAATCTGCAAGCAGCGCTATCTGATAAATTGGAGACATAAAGGGAAGCTCTGAAGCCTTCAGTGTACCCTGTTTGATTGCTGATAATAAAAATGAATTATTCTCCCATTTTTTGGCAGCCCACTTGGGGCAACATATCTGCATGTCAGTGGAAGGATTGGAGTTCTCTTTTGAGCCTTTCATTATTATAATTGCCATGTCTGTCCATCTCCTGGGTTCTCCCTGAAGAAGACTGTCTCACAACGCAGTAACATTTGAGATTTAACATGCAGAAAAATTGACTTTTTCATCTGGAACACATGTCACATTATGCTCTAAATTCACCAAAGTGTAGTCCACGATGATTCAATGACAAGAAAGCAGACCATTTGCATAAATCTAATGTCTTTTCAGCTCATGTACTTTCAGAACAATAGTAAAATAAAAACCATCAACCAGCTTTCAGAGGAGTGACCTGAAACACTCAGTTATCTTTAACTATTAACAAAAAAAACTTATATTGACTCGGTCAGTCCTAAAGATTGTGTTCTTAGCTGTTCATCTTCTGATACAAACACAAGTCCCAGAAAACGCACCTGATGTTTGTCCACAGGGAAACCACTGAGCTGCTGGCAAGTTAAGCTGAACACTGAGCATTGCTCTGTTTATTTATAGCCTTCTTCTCTGCACCTTGTTGTCAAGGTGACGTGAAATGGAAAAATAAGCAAAATATTTTTGAGAGTGTGTCATACGGCCCGTGGAGCAGGACAATAGCATCATCAACCTCTAGCTAGATGAAACTGGAGGTAAGTGTGAAGGAAATCCAGCTTCCACATCACTTCCATGTGATGTCAGGAAGGTTTTATGACAGACAGTTTATCAAGGCGTTGGTGGGACAAGCTTTGATCAAGTCAGAAGAAAAGCTGCATTCCACTGATGTGTCACAGAGGAACCATTGATTTCTGGGAGTTTTTGTTTCAAGGTCAAAACTACTGACCTTTTATGGTCGCTGTGAGATGAATTAACTGTTTCTTTTTTATTCTTATTATTTTGGCACTGAAAATATGGAGTTAACAGTTCTTTGCTTAAGTTAGAATGTGTGTGTTTTATATTCACAGGAACTGAGTCTTTATTGAGACTGCAAACCGCATACTAGTAACAAGTTTATGCTTATTTTGAAACAGAATTTGTATTGATAAACACTCAAGTAGTCAGGGACAGGAACCAGGTGATTTCCATGGAACCGGCACATAGTTGGCCCAAACATGGTGTTCCATATTTTTGATTTTGAATCTATATTTTCCTCTTTGTGCATGCATGTATGAGAATTAGATCTCCTTCAGCTGTTGGTGAAACTGTTGGCAGTTTAAAGGTCACAGACATGCAAACACATGTTGTAAAACAAGTACAAATAATTGAAGAGCCAAAAATCACATTTCCCATAAGAGACACTACGGTTGCTCTAATGCTCTTATTCTGAGAAAAGTGTTTACTCAAAAGTCTGCATCCATTTGAGTAAACACCGCTTCCTTTTCTGTCTCATCAGAGCATTAGTCAAGAGTTTTTGTGGATACTCCACATGATCCTTTGTTCTTGCAGTGCCATTCTGGATCCACGTTTGTCTAAAAGTTTCTGACTGTTGTATCATAAACACGGACCTGAACCAAGTCAACTGAGGTCCTTAATTCTTTTCATATTCTTCTGCTTTTTTTCTTGATCTCCTGGATGAGTTCTTATTTTCTTAGACTCTTATAAGGTCGCTCACTCCAGGAGAAGTTCTCCTCTGCCCAGTTTTCTCCATCAATAAACGATGAATCTCTAGAATGGAGAATGAAGTCTGTAGAATGGTTTTGTTCATTTGTCTGGACTAGGGCTGTGGATTGTTACTTGGCGATCAGATTTGACTCACGAATCAAGCTCAACGATTCACAAATAAAACCATAATTCTTACTTTTTAATATGTTTGTTGTTTGTGTATGTTGTTATTATATGTATGTCTTTTTACTGGATGTTTAAAAATTAAAATTATTTGTATAAAAACACCATATTTTATACCTTCATTCAGAACAGGAGATCAGAATCAACAAAATGAATACGAAACACAAAGATTTAGATGGAAAGAAACTGTGTTTGTTACTTTAAACACGTTTGTTTGTTTTTTTCCCATCAACCTTCTGGTTAAGTTCAGCAGTGACATAACTTACATTAAAACATAAACATCACTGTTGGTTTGCATTATTTAACAATAACACTTAAAAATGTTTTCCACAGTTTTTCCATCCTCAAAGTTCGGCAACACTTTAAGCTCTAAGCATCACAAATTGGTGAAAAGCCGGTATAAAAAGTCCCTTTTCTTCACTACAGAATCAGGTGATTGACGTTGATTACATTCACACTTCACTAGTGTGCAACGCTGCATATCAGCTGGTTTACTCCACTTCAGAAATCACTGGAATTACATTAATTAACTGTTGAAGAGTTACCATGACCAAGGGAATGTAAACACTGGAGCTAGAGCTTGTTTTTTCCAGAACGTATGTCAGTGAGTCTCAATTTTTGAACAGAAAAAAAAAGCACCTAAATTCATTATTATACGTAGACAGAAACACAACCCCCTCCCACCTCCTAATGCAAAAGGGATTTGGTTTTTACTCATAAGCAGAGCTGCAGCAGAGAATGTTACCTCGACTAGTATGGATCCATTTACATGATCAAGATTCGGTTCTGTCATTAATCATCTAGCAGGAAGAAAACAAACTTAAAAAGCTAAAGCAATGAACTGCTGCTTTCTGCAGAACGCTCCATAATCAGGCCCTCTTGTGATTTTCCATTTAAGACTCCAGTGACTTTTGTTGGCATTTAAACACATATTTGTTTCAGCTTGATGATTTAGGGATGTTTCACTTCTACTGCCAGCACCAGATGATTGTTGTGCACATTCATGCTGTTCTTGTTCTGATGAAACAAAGATCCACAGGAAGTTGAAAAGTTGTGCCTGTTTTGCTGTTTTGTTACGCCACTTCAGTTGTTGCAGGAACACAGACATATGTTTGACCTGATAGAAACATTTTATATAAATAAAACACCTTTAAATGTTAATGAGTGTTCAAAGCACTTCTGTCAGCTTCAGAACAATTTCAAGTTAACCTTTTTTATGTGGTTTTGACTAGCTGGCTACAAAACAAACAACTTTGAATGCCCTCAAGTAAAAAAAGTCTGTTTTTTTTTTGTTTTTTTTTTAAGTTGGGAGCAGCTCCAAAAGCCGTCTTCTTTTTTCTCCATCTGCCAGTAGAGAGCAAGCATTGGATCTTTGCAGGTAACTGATGGTCATGCAAATCAACACTTTGGGCTACTGATGCTTTGGTCATTGTGGAAAATTCAAACGATCTGGAGGAATGGAAATATACTTTAACCAAAATCACAGCTTATTGTGCCATCAAACACACTATTAGGTTGGAAACTACAGCAGACGTCCCCAATCCCCAGGCCACATTCCAGAACCGATCTGTGGGACAGTTAGTACAGGGCCACAGAGAAAAAACACAACCCACATGTTTTCTGTTTTATTTACAATCTGGTTTTGAAGGAAGTTTTATTTTGGAAAACTCCTGGATTCTCTCCACTTGACACGTGTCAAGTCGCTCAGTCACATGTGGAAAATTGATCCATAACTTTTTAAAAGCAGCTGCGCCGACTGCTATATTGAAACCCCCAAGCTAGTATAGTTAACAATAAACAAACATATTCGGGAAGTTTCTTCTGGCAGACAAGAGGAAAGAAAAGAAGAGCCTTCCACTTTAAAATTAGAGAAATCTGCATGTAACAGACAAAAACCAGGAGTATTGACTCTGTATATAGGTTTATTGTGACAGTTGTTCCCATAATAACATTTCCAGCTGTCTAATGTTTCAAGGATGTTGCCAATAAAGTTGTCCAAATGGTGGATTCATGTTTATTATCATATTGAGAAAAAAAAACATTTTTTATGACTTTTTTTCAGGATGTGTCCGTCGCACGTTAACAGTTAGACAAGGCAAAAGGCTGCTAAATCAAATTTTAATGGATCCCACACATGGCCGAGAGCACAAGTAAAGTTTAAAGAAGCTGCATATATATTACAGAGGATGAAGATAAACGTAATGAAGATAAATGTCATCCTCAAAAGTTAACAGAAACTAGAACCTAAAAAAAACTTCAGACTTCAGACTGACTTCAGTCTCGTACAGGCCGGTCGTGAAAATGTTGTCTGACATTAAGCCGGTCTTTGGCCTGAAAAAGTTTGGGGACCACTGACTTAGATCATCGGACAGTGTAGATGCAGTCTGACTGGCTGATGCTGGTGTTTACAATTGAGGAAAATTATTCTGACTGAAGCAGAGTATCCCTTTCAACAAGATTCACGGGACCTGATACAAGCTCAGCAGTGCTTCATGTCACCTCGTCAAAGTCAGTGGGAAGCAACACTACACACTCCACACTCCAGCGCTGCAGTGTGAACCCAACATAATGTTTCTTTTTTTGTTTGGCGTTTGGAGCTAAAAACTGAGGAAATATGATTTTTTTTTTATGTCTCTACATGAATAATTGAGTTTTTCATTGTTGCAACATCACACGTTTGGTGAAATAGCAGAGATAATTCTTGAATGTGCCAAATTTTCATCTCAAACTTGTTGTGCCCTTTTTACGAGAGTGTTTATTCCTTGTTCTGATCTCCACACACAGATGTGGAGGTGTACTCTGAGTTTTAATTACAGAGTTGGATCTCTGTGAGTATGTACCTGCTTAAATTCAAAAACAAACAGCCCACATTTCTCCATTGACAGGATTTCAATATAATACGGTGTATTGTCTGTGGAGAGCTACCACTTTCTCCTTGATGGGATGGTCCAATTAATGGCTAGGATAATTAACTGGGTCTCATTTTATTGGACACAAAGTGCAAGGCAGCAGCCCCATTATTCAGTTGATAACTGGAGTGTCCTTCCTTTCATCTCCCATCTTAATGCCATCAAATACCATTACTGATTGTCCAATTTACAGAGTGCTGTGGGAATTGGCTGCTTGTTGAAGCACGGAAGTGCATCACAAATAGGAGCTGATGCTCAGTGAGGTGCAATCAGCAGTGGGCATCACATACTGATGCATTTAACCATGGTCTTTCTCTGTGTGTTTTGAGGTTGCATGCATCAGAAAGCATCTATAGGATCCTATATCTGCTACTCGTGTTATTTTACACGTATCAGGGTGTGAGGCGAAGTGCATTTATCTGAGATTAACTAATATGCGCATTGGATTGAGTCTCTGCTGAGTAAAAATTCCAAAGAAATATTCATAGACAAGATGCCTGCAGGAATCATATCATCCTGGTAGACCACTGAAATAAAGTCCAGAGTTAAAGAACCTCAGTAGTTCCAGCAAAAGTTGCAAAAACAAAGTTTCCTGAAAAATATTTGTTATATTCCAAGTTGTCATGCTGCTGAATTGACAAAACATTCCTGCTCTGCATCAGAACTGAGCTGCTGAAACACAAACGTGACTTTTGCCCCAACATCAGAAAGCAAAGACATGTTTGCGCAGACATCATGGGGAATTGGACTGAGTAAAATGTTTCTGATGCTCCATTTTGCTAAATAAAAAGTAATTAATAAAAAGGAGTCTACCACTGAAGGTTTGTGTGTTGATGAAACAGTTCTGCAGAAACATTAGAGTGGATTCTCACTCTTTGGGGATTATGGGAATCAACACAGCTGCGATGAAGGTGGCGTTAACAGAAGCAGATGTTATTTGTTTTGGTACGCGGGGGGGGCATTGCGGCACAAATCTTTGCCGGGCTGGAATATAACAAAGCATGATCTAATAAACATTATGGTAAACATCTTTAGTTCAGCACAGAAGTGTAAACATTTGTTTTCATTCATGGGACTCAGTTTGTTTTCCATTTGTTTTTGCTCAACTAAAAAATATATTTTAGCATTTTTCTGCAGACTTTCTCCTCCTGTCACCAAACTAATGTGTTCTGTTGCTCTGAAGTGGCTCTCATTGGAGCCTTTGTTATGAAATTGAAGTTACTTCCAACTGGACAGATATTTGGGTCATTTCTTAACAGCCCAAGTTAGCCTTTCCAACAATTAAAGTCAGCAGGGGGCTGCTTATCAAATGAGAAAGGACTTTTGAAAAGTAATAGACAAATATTTCTCAACTTTTTTGACATGATTACTTAATGTGATTAGTGTTTCAAAAAGATAAAGATAGAAAGAAATTCTTGGAGGAATATAATAGAAACTGGCAGATGACAAAATCCTGCCTTACAGTAGAACTCCACCTGAGTTCAAAACGTTTTCAAAATATTTGCATAATTAACATTTGTTTATTTCACTTTCTGTCCTCTGATAGATGTCTTTCTGTCTCTGACTCAACATTTTGGTTTAAATGGTAAAAAAAGTAAAATAGATGGTGATGGAAAAAGACTATAAATGGACTTAACCTTTGAAATTCATTCCAACGATTCAGGAGAAATTATATAACATGATCACAATTTCCCTGGATCTTCTGTAACTGTAAATAATGTATCCTGCCTGACATGCCTTTCTTTTGACAAGAACAAGATGAGTGTTACAGTTGGGATCGAATGTTTGGGCACCACAGGTAAAATGTTATAATATTGTGCATAAAGATCCAAAGGAAAGATTGAAAAATCTCCTAAAGCACCAGTTTACAGATGAGACATTCTTTTAATATGTCAAAAAAAAAAAAATGTGGCTTTATGTCCATCATTTACCCTTTCAAAATAACAGAACACAAAACAATAGTGTGTGAAAAAGTTTGGGCACCCTGCAAAATTTATAGTATGTACTGCAACCTGACAGTGTCGTTGATTGTTCACAATCATCGTTTGCAAAGACCAGGTGATTTCAATCTTAAAGATTTAAATAATCTGAGTCATCTGACCTTGCCCCAACAATCAGCATCGTGGGTTCTTCCAAAAAGTTGTCCAGCACAATGAAACTGAAAATAGTTGATGCTCACAAAGCAGCAGAAGTCTAGAAGAAGATAGCAAAGCGTTTTCAGATTCCAATATCCTCTGTTCAGAATGTCATTAAGAAATGGCAGTCAAAAGGAACAATGGAAGTTAAAGCAAGATCTGTAAGACCAAGAAAAATCTCAGACAGAGCAACTCACAAGATTTTAAGTAAAGCAAGTCAAAACCCATGTTTGACTGCACCATCCCTCTAGAAAGACCTGCAGACTCTGGAGTTGTGCTACACTGTTCTACTGTCAAGAGATACTTGTACAAATATGGTCTTCATGGAAGACTCATCTGAAGAAAATTTCTTCTACGTCCTCACCACTAAATTCAGCGTTTAAAGTTGGCAAACTAACATGTAAACGACCCTGGCGCATTTTGGAAACAAGTTCTGTGGAACATGAACTCAGTAATTAAATAAAAACAATAGCTGGTTGCTAAACAAACTAAACAGATTAGGCTAAACTGACACCCCTGCCCTTAGACCCTCCTTCTCGACGAGGAAAAACTAATTTAAGAAACCCTTTCTTGGGGAAAAAAAGAAGGATGGTTTGTATTTTCTCTTAGACACCAGATAGAGTTGAACTGGACTTCTGCTTAAATAACTGAATATCAATTATTTCATGAATACTTTTCACATTAATAACACGCACTTTTGAAACGTAAACCGCTTCTGATTTTTAAATCTACTTGGTTTTGCTGGGTTAGCATGAATTATTTAAATTTTAATAAAATTAAGTAACACCTAACATTATAATTCAAGTTGAGATAACTCAAAAAGATTATGTCAGATTATATCTAGCTTTGTTTCCATAACGAATACAAATCTAGTTAAAGTGCATCTTGATCATCATGTTACAACAATATTAGAAAACATTGTTGCACCAACATACTTGCATTCATGTCTCCCAACACACATGTTTTTTGCTATAATAACACATTTGGTTTAGATGGAAATACTTTTCCAATTTTCTCATGTTCACCCAACAAATTATTTTTTTGAGTAAATGTATATTCCAATAAACCATTTATTGTATGTTTTTCTTTACCATCTGACCTCAACATCACTGAAAATCTATGGATAGACCTGAAAAGAGCAGTGTGTAACAGACATCACAGAAATCTCAAAGAACTGGGAGACTTTTGTAAAGAAGAATGGCAGAAGATACCACAAACAAGTATTGAGACTCTTGGCTGGCTACAAAAAGAGTTTAAAGGCTGTGATATTTGTCAAGGGGGGCAGTACAAGGTACTAACTTTGCAGGGTGCTCAAACTTTTGCACACACCATTATTTTCTTTTCGGTTATTTTGAATTGGCAAATGATGGAAATAATGGGTATTTTTTGACATACAAAAAGGATGACTGTAAATCTGTAAATGGATGCCTTTATATTATAACATTTTATCTGTGGTGCCAAAACTTTGATCTCCACTGTAAATAAATAATGTCCAAACTGAGATAATATACTTTTCTCATTTTTTTGCATGCTCCAGTGCAGAGCAGATATGTTCTGTTAGCATTTACACCGACATGGTATGGCATGGTTTCCACAGAGGTGCTTAATTTCTGCCAGCAACACATTCACGTTTGTTTCTTTCATACCTTTACTTGCAATTTATCCAGACATGAGTCATATTCACCTGGACACGTCTGCTGGCTGTAGCCTGGCAAGAAAGCTATGGGACATTACAACAGTGATGGCACTGCAGGGAAAATACATGTATGCCCCTATACTGAGGACCATTCACAGGAGAAAGGTCATAAATCCTGATTCAGGACTGTATTACTGACTTCCACATGTGACCTCAGCTCAATCCCTCTGAATGTAGAAAAAAAAAGGGCTGCAGTGAAGCTGTTGTCTTTTTACGAACTAGGAGATAATGAAATGTCTTCAAAATAATTTATTGTCTGCAGAATTCCAGCATGAAACAGCTCAAAACTGAAAGCACAGCATGATTCCAACTTCAAATGCTGCGTCACTTTTTAAGCACCAACTGAGATGCATCCCAACATTTAGGAATAATTGTGTAAACTTTTGCTGAGCAGACACAGGTAATTGTTCGTCACAGTGAGGATACAAAAATGAACATTCGCCAGACCTTGGCTGATGGGCTTGAAGCATTTATAAACCTTAATGTGTGTCTGTTACTCTTAAAATGAATGCTGTGCCCCCAGCTAGTCTACATCTCTACATGAATATAAAGGCGACAAGACATCTCGTGTTCTGATTACTTAAAGAGATAAGGCATGCATTAGGAGGATCTACCTGAAGCCTAACCAAGGTCAGACCTGCATATAGCAGTCCTTAAAATTGGACCTGCTGTTTAATATCCAAGAAGCAATTTGATGTGGTTGGTGATAACTGAGCTTTGATGTATACCAAGTGCCAAGCTGCTTTGTCTGACTTGTTTCACCATTTTTTATATCCTGTTTCCAATAAATCTCATATTGACATGGCCTTATTGTGGCCAGGTTGAAAAATGCACGCTAGTCTCGAAGAAGACATTTGAAGATGCGCCTGAAGAATACAACCGAGGCAAGAGTTCTGCCACAGAGCAGGGAGACAGATTCAGGTAGGGAAGCCCAATGTTTGAAAAAATGCTGATCCTGTTGTAACTTTGACAGGTGAGGTCTCTGGGTCTGACACATTAAGGTCATATTACCTCCCTGCAGCAGAAATGTTGCCCTGGCTGTGCTGAGTGCCAAACACAGCACTTTACAGACACACGGGCTCAACTGTTACAACATTTTTTTTTTAATGTTAAACATGACAAGGATCACAAAAACTCTAAGGCTGAGCTGCTTACAGATATTTTTTCATGCAATCAACAAAACATAAAAACTCTTTTTTGTTGCTGTACAGCATCAATATTGAGCCTGAACAATGGAAATTGATTTTTTTTTTGTTAGTTTAAAACTAATGATACTTAAATAATCATTTTTAGTTAAAGAGACAAACATCTTCTGAGAATTTTGAACCAAAATGATTAGCAAAAAAAGGAAATGAGATGATGGACATAAAACAAAGCGGTGTCAAGGCATTAACATAGAATTCTACTGATATCAAGATTTTACCAAAATACAACTCTGCAATAATCGTTAAATTATTTACTTTTTTGTCACATTCTCAACAAAAATTTGATTAACATTGCTGATGTTGGTCAGTTATGGATAGTGATTGATGATCTTTAAAAAAGTTCTCAAAGCATCTATGGTAGTGTCCCTGCAGCAATAAAGTATAATGAATCAATCCTTTTCCCCATTTGGTTATTTTAGATGATTAAATTAACCATTTCTGCTCTACTCTGACTGTCAAAATCAAGAAAAAAGAGAAAAAAAACAGCAAGTTGTTAACTCTATTTTCCTTTTAATTAAAAATAAAGGATTGGAATAAGTGAAGTCAAAGTCACGCCATAGCTTCTGAGCTATACGCAGTTTTTTCTCCTATCAATGATATTGTATTGGGAAACTCCAGACAAAAGAGAAAGACAAAAGGCTTCACACTCTGGGACCCATGTAAAGATACAAGTATGCTTCACAAAGCAACTGTAGTTACACAGTTCAATGCCTGTGAAGCAAACATACACAGATCAGACAGAATATTAGCAGCACTGACAGGTGAACTGAGTGGCACCAATTATCTCTTCACCATGGCCCAGGTTATACCATGTGTCAGATACGGGACAGGAAAAATAGCAGCCTCCACAGAAATGCAGCTGCTGAGATGGTCCAATGAAAGAGGCAATACATTGGTGACAGGGTCATGTTAGGGGGCGTGAGGGATGAGAAAGGAACTTTTCTTGGAAGAATGTCTGCCTGTCTCTTACATGGAAAACCTTCACCAGGATTTCATGAAGCCTTGTTCTGCTGGGAAACATGGGGTTGGGATTTTGAAAAAATTCCCACGTCCTTTTAAAAGTGTTTAGCATGGAGGCTAACGCCCCCTTCAGAAGAATAATGCTTCTGCCACAAACCAAAGGGGGGTGGTCAGGAATGGTTTCAAATCTGCGCTCAGCATCATAATGTATGTGTGCATGTGTGTGTGTGTGTGTGTGTGTGTGTGTGTGTGTGTGTGTGTGTGT
>BSAI01000108.1:27107771-27238663 GCA_036245035.1 Adrianichthys oophorus
TGTGTGTGTGTGTGTGTGTGTGTGTGTGTGTGTGTGTGTGTGTGTGTATGTTCAATGTTCTAACATCCACTAGCGGCAACTGCTATCACGACTTGAGATTGACAAAGTACAACACAATTGTAACATCACAGGAGAGCTAAAACATCAGGTCAGAGAGGATACTATACCACCTCCCAACCACAACTTGGGAACACAGCCACCAAACACCACTGTTAACATGAGCGAGGCAGCGACTGACCTGAAAGACACGATCATGTCTAGAATGAACACCAGGCAACCCCGACAGCAACTTACAAAGGTTACTACAAGAAAAGAGAAAGACGGGGGAAAAAAAAACAAGTACAGTTTAACAGGAATGAGATGCAGTAAAGATGCTTCCATGTTCTTAATAAATGAATTATCTCACTAACAATTGAGTTAATAGTAATAACAATATGAACATTATTTTTATTGTAAAAATATTTAAAGCAATAAAAAAGAAATTATGCAATTTACATTGATATCTGTATTTTTTGCTTAAAATAGAAAACAACTGTTTAAAAGTGATCCTTTAGGTTAATGAAAAACATGACAGTAGTAGTAGTAGTAGTAACATGGGAAGATATTGAACACCTCTTCGGATGACCTTTTTGCTGACTTTGCAGAATGCATCACAGCTCAGCACCCCCCACCCCTCCATTATGTTCTTTATTTAGTCTTTAGTGGGAGAAAAAAATGATCTTACCTTTTATTGATGAATCATGCTTTTTTAAGGACACTGGTGTCATGCACAGCAAATTATGGTTTTTCACAGTTCCGACAGTGCGGTAATTTCTCTGTCACTCACTGTTTTATCCTCCACAGCCTCCTGCTGTTGTCCTGCCAACCTCTGACTGAATCTTTTGACATTTTTTTACCATCTTCTTTTTGGCACCAACATTAAACCAAACTGTATGTTGTTTTTTCTAAAAGAATAGTTTTTAATTTGATACAAAATTATGGAATATTTACCTGCATGTGCGATGTTCAAGCCAAAAAAAAGGCAGATCCTACTGAGGAAATTCAAAAACTGTATTTCAGAGACTCAAAGATTTTTATAAAATAGATAACATCTTTATATGAAGCAAATACATGATCTTTTTCATCCGTTATCCTGCCCTTTTGGGGGGGCTTGGGTGGTGGGGTCTCAGCAGTCTCAGATAAAAAGTCCATCTTACCTCATCCAGCTCTTAGAGGAAGATGGACATCATCTTTCCAGTGTGTTCTGGTTCTGCACCACTTCCCCTTTCGGTTCCACATTTGCATAACGCCTCACTAAGAACCAGCATTCTCACCAAATTCCAAACCAACTGGAATCTGGTAGAGAAGCAGTGGGTCTACCTCCAGTTCTTCCCCTATGGAGTGGTTCTTATTAAGGAAGCCCATTTCTGAAGTATGTCTCTGTGATTGAAACTGCCCACACCTCATGGTCCCAGGTGGAGGAAACTGACAGGTAAACTGAGATTTGACTTTAGACTCAGCTCTGTCTTCACCACAAAGGACATGCATAGTTTGTTTTAGGTTAACCTACTTAAATCATTGAGCTCTGCAGATGATGACAGTCATTGAAGGCAGATGAGTTTAAGCAAGCAATGATACAGGATGGAGGCTTAGAAGATCTGAGAGGAACCTTGACCTTAGCTTTTTTTTTTTTTTCCTTTTCTAAGCTTAATTGAGAAACGGGGAAAGTAAAGGAACGTTTTTTTTCTTCCACAATTATCACCATCAGTAAGAACATCACTGCTCTGTGCAGACCTGTTCTCAGAGTACTCTAAAAATGCTGTGTTTTTAGCCAGTTTTTAGCCAAAATCAAAAAGCCTGTGTTGTTTTTAATACATATTTTCATAGCAGCAGGAGTTAATGAGAAATTCGCCTCTGGGTTATGGATGGGCCTGTTGGTGCGGAAGTAACCCAACAATGATATCCCAGAATGCCTTTGTTTACACTCTGTTCCATCAGCTTATAGCTCCTCACAACCCTATGCTAACATTAGTGCAGCAAAAAGAGGGCGAACAATAACAAGGATATCCATCCAGGCTGTTCTGTGCAAGGTGGCAGGTGAGGAAATTGGGGTTTATGGATCGATTTGGCTGTATGTGGAGTATTTAAAGTAGGAACAATGATGGGAAACCTTGGCCCGCCCATGGTAGTTGCTTTGTCACAAACCTGACTACCTAACAACTGTTATCTAACTTTTAAGTCCACTGGAAAGTTGTGCAAGCCAGTATATTTTTTGACAACCGAAGGCAGTACGCCTTTGAGCTATGCTAAAGCTAAAATGATAATGACAGGCTGTTAGACATTCAAAGATGGGCAGGGCTTTCGTTCTGGAGCTGCAGAGCATGACGACATCAAACTTCTGAGATAACGTGGACTTACATCAGTTCAACTGTACTACCTCATTTCAACCTTTAGGGGCAGAACACAGACAGTTTTAGACTATAATTTCAGGAATTAAACTCATTTATTTTTCATTGTCAAATGTTTGGCTAGTACCAATAGTCAGCACTTTTACAGCCCAATTTGTACAGGTCAACAGCTAACCAAAAAAAAGTTTATTTACTGTTTAGTTACCCTTTAAAGTGAAAAAAATGCCTAGATTTATGTACACTTGAAGTATAAAAATGAGGGGGAAGACAAAAAGGTTGTGTTTGTAAAAACTTAGCAAAGCAGTTGTGTTTCATTGACCTGTTCTTAAAACGAATCCAGCAGAAATTGTTTTAGCTAACACCTCTATTTGAAAATGTGTCTGTAAAAAGCAGGTCAAACTGTGAATCAAGAATGAACTTTTCCTAACGATTGGGGACAGTTCTCACATCTCTACATCAATGACAGGTCAACAAGCAGCGAAGGGATTTTAGCTCAGGAATGTGACACTTTTTAGCTGTAAATGTCACTTACTGGAGAGGAAGTGTGAATTGTCAATTTGTGTTTTTGTGCATGTCACCTTTCTTTTTTGGAAAGATGCTTCATTTTCAGCCTTGTGTGTCTAGAATGAAGTGGTCCCTCTGTCACATCCTGCTTCATGGGAAGCAATGGGGATGGTTTTGGTCTGACTTCAGGTTGCAGGGTTGCTGGTGTAGTGTGAATGAGTTTAAATGCAGCCAGTGTTTCTGGAGTTCTGCTAGATTGTTTACAGTTTTTGTTGATTAATTTTAATTATGTTAAATTTGTTATAAAAAGGGACATATTTTCTGTTAATTTAATCAGTGTTAATCATCTTTTTTTTACTAGAATTCTTTGGCTGAAGAGGTGACAGTTTTTTTTTTTTTTTGTTTTGTTTGTTTGTTTTTTGTTTAAGCTCACCTGGATGGTGCCACATTCAAATTGTTTGTGTGATGTCTGATAATAAAATATGACAAAGGGAATGTGTTCAATTGGCTGAATTATGAAGCCCTGCCACTCACTAATCATCCAAACAGTAATTGATTCTGAAGTTTTGAGTGGTAGCTTTTCTGGCTTTTCTGTCATTTTGCACATCAGAATGTGAAGTTGAATCGCCTGGATGGTCGACTTTGATCTGAACTAAAATTTTTTTTTGCGAGTGTTTCCTCCTTGTTGTTCAGTTTTCCTTTGGGACACAGACAGTAGATGTGTGGACACCACAGGGAATGTTATGCAGTATCTGAACAACAAATGTCAGAGTACTGGCTTTGGGCATCATGTTAAAACAAAAGCAAAACTTTAAATTTTTGATTCCAGTGTTTTGTCAGCCCAGAGCTAAACTGTTATTTTCACACCTGGGTGGAGTTCTATCAAGATCACAAGAGGATTTTTCGGGGGCTTTCCGGAGTTTCAGGACATTTACTTTGCTGTGAGGAGAAGAGGATGCTCTGCTGTGGGATGCCTGTGTTGTTACAGGGGAACCTGCAGAGGATTTTATCTGGCCTTGCAACCTGGCTGGATGGCATTCTCTTGGCATGCCATCCTCGTTCCTGTCCGCTTGGCAGGTGACCCAGGGATATTTGGCTCACTGCTCATAGCAGAATCACCCCATCCCCTTAATTCCCATCTTTAGTCCTCTCTTTTTCATTGGCCATTTGCCTAAAGCCAACTGCAGTACTTTGTGTGGCCTAGCGGGTCTTTTTAAATTGGCTCTGTGTCCATAGATGGCAAGAGACGCTGCCATGATGGCCGCACCATGATAAAACAAATTCAGTCAGTGACTGCATGGAAGTATTTGCAATGCATGAGGCCCTATCAGCTGTGACTTACCAAGTCAGCGGTGTAATTCAGTTGTGCAGGATGGCCTTGGGTGGTGCAGAACCAGGGGACACAAAACAGCTTATTATCCGCCTCTCTGACTGTCTATCAAATTGATAGCTCACTTTTAGTGGCATCTCATTGACATTGTGTTGAATGTCCTGTGTCTGCCCTGCTTAATTGAACACAGAATTACCCAATTTGGACACACTTAGCAGAATGTAGCTTAACGAAGGCAGAAAATGGAAGATGAGATCAGCGCTGACCTCTGGTCCAACCCGACTCAAAAGCACGAGGCTGCTGACAGATACAATCTGAGAGGGAGGGATGAACATTGGGATATATGTCAAATGCTGGCACATGTTTGATGATCAGTTCTAAAACAACTTGCTTTAAGTAGAGCTTTTTTTAATTTTGAATGCCAGGATGTAGCAATGTGTAGTTCTAAACACATCAAGCACTCTAAATGTAGGACAGAGGAAAATTATCCGCATGGTTTTTACCTTCAGTTCATCTTCATCTGTGCAGCCTGGAAATGTCAGCGTAGAAACCATGTCATTTAAAAGCACAGGGGACTATTACATATCAACACAAAGTACATACAACTGGAAAAACATGGACACACAAACACACCATTATAAGGAATGAAACTGACAGCTATCGTATCTATTGTAAATAAATAAAAGAGGTTATTTGCCCCTTTGAAGGCAGCTTAATATAATAAATATGAATCAGGCTGTGATGCTTTATTCAGGGATTTTGTTTTTTAATCTGCATTTGCTGACTATCTGCACACAAATAACCAAGAAAAGACTTAGAACCAAAATGAAAAGCTGATGCAGTTTGGTCATGGGGGAGATGCAGCTGACCTGCTAATTAGGCTGTTCTATATGCAGACTTTAATTTACATGCAAACTGTCACGCTATACACAGAAATACCCATATCAGAATAAGTTAGGAGGAGTTTTTTTTTAATAAACTGTTGTGCTGTTTTGGTATATATATATACTCATACTGAAATTCGCCTCATTAATATCACAGGCAATTGTATCAAGGATTTGTTTGTCTTTTTGGATACTACATCTTATCTGTGCTCTAAACATCATCAATTTGTCACAGGATATTATTCAAGTGATTCTGCATTTTTTTATATTTTTTTGAAGATCATTCAATGTATGTTACTACGTGTTTATGTCTGCCAATTGCCGTTTATTAATAAGTATCAAGGGCTTGTAAGGGCTCCTTACCATTCCCATTTAAATTATTTGATCACCATGTGACATGTGAGACTCAGGTCTGAAGTAACGAATGCTGCATATTTCATCAAGTTTTCTTAATGTGGTAAAGTGGTGGTTCTGGGGACCTTTCTCAAAGCTGTGAAAGTGATCAAAAGTCATGAGAAAGTGACCGTTGGCTCACACATGTCCACTGTGACTTGTTCTAAATCAAAACCATAGTAAAAGCTATCCCACTAAGCACCGCAACACATACAGTGAGTACGGAAAGTATTCAGACCCCTTTAAATGTTTCACCCTTTGTTATATTGCAGCCATTTGCTAAAATCGTTTAAGTTTATTTTTTCCTCATTAATGTACGCACAGCACCCCATATTGACAAAATACCTGCTGCACTTAAGGTTCCTAAGAGTACAGTGGGCTCCACAATCCTTAAATGGAAGATGTTCGGCACGACCAAAACCCTTCCAAGAGCTGGCCATCCGGCCAAACTGAGCTATCGGGGGAGAAGAGCCTTGGTGAGAAAGGTAAAGAAGAACCCAAAGAAAACTGTGGCCGAGCTCCAGAGATACAGTCGAGAGATTGGAGAAAGTTGTAAAAAGTCAACCATCACTTCAGCCCTCCACCAATCAGGGCTTTACGGCAGAGTGGCTCGACGGAAGCCTCTCCTTAGTGCAAGACACATTAAAGCCCGAATGGAATTTGCTAAAAAAAAAAAAAAAAACACCTGAAGGACTCCAAGATGGTGAGAAATGAGATTTTCTGGTCTGATGAGACCAAGATAGAACTTTCTGGCCTTAATTCTAAGCAGTATGTGTGCAGAAAACCAAGCGCATCTCATCACCTGTCCAATACAGTCCCAACAGTGAAGCATGGTGGCAGCATCATGCTGTGGGGGTGTTTTTCAGCTGCAGGGACGGGATGACTGGTTGCAATCAAGGGACAGATGAATGTGGCCAAGTGCAGGGATATCCTAGACGAAAACCTTCTCCAGAGTACTCAGGACTTCAGACTGGGCTGAAGGTTCACTTTCCAGCAAGACTATGACCCTAAGCACACAGCTAAAATAACGAAAGAGTGGCTTCACAACAACTCAATGACTGTTCTTGAATGGCCCAGTGAGTTCAAAAGGGCAATATTGTCCCAATTTGGAACAGACATTTTTCATTTGTCTCTTAACACAGTAGCACATTTACATTTCGGGTATCTGGTCCGGATGCCTCCGGACGCCTCCCTGGAGAGGTGTTTCGGGCATGTCCCACTGGGCGGAGGCCCCGGGAAAGACCCAAAGAACACGCTGGAGAGACTATGTCTCTTGGCTGGCCTGGGAACGCCTTGGGATCCCCTCAGAGGAGCTGGAGGAAGTGGCCGGGGAGAGGGAAGTCTGGGCATCTTTGCTTCGACTGCGGCCCCCGCGACCCGGATGAGCGGAGGAAAAATTGAAGGATTTTAGCAAATGGCTCTAATATAACAAAAGGTGAAACATTTAAGGGGGTCTGAATACTTTCCATACCCACTGTATATTAACACTGTTAATTTTCCAATGTGGAAACCAAGTTTCTTAATGGTGAAGTGAAAATGCAAAAATAGTATGTACAGTGACACCATTTGTGGTACCTACAAATGAGAAAAAGTACTAATATGCGTCAAGAGTCAATTCAAAGATGAGGAGGATGTATTTTGCAAACATTGATGGAACCCTCATGTGAATGTTTCTGTTTCGTTCTGCTTTGCACATGTTAGCTTAAAACTGAAAAGTGCAAAAAAAAAAAAAAAAAAGCCCTGATGAAATTCAGCAAAGACATTCCAGTTCTCCTTTGCAATGAAAGAAGTTCCACACAGGGACTCCATTAACATCTTGGTCTGGACCAGGACCTCCTTTCACTCCTGAGAAACCTTGTAGTTGTTGGCTGGAAAAACAAACTCTCATCTAAATGAAGCTAGAGACTCTTTAAAATTTGGTGTTCATTTTCTGCGGGCTCACTTTGACATTTATTAGCCTTGTTCCATTAAATTTATGGACTCGATTTCAATCTTTCTTATTTTCAAACTGCTACTTGACGTCCTTTGAGTAAAGAACATTGTCTTTCCTTTTTTTGTGCAATGTTGTTTTTTAAAGTGGATCTCTGATCTCCACAACTTTGAGCTTTCCTGTTCTTGCTACCCCACCGTTGGCCATTGTTTTGCAATTGTGCTGCAGTGACCCCTGCTGGTTCAAAAGGGTACTCCTGAAGCCCTGTGAGTTGATCAGGAAAGCTACCCCAAGCTCTTTTCAGATCAGATTGAGTTCTGTGGATGATTCCTGATCTGAGTATTGTTTGTGACAGGTTGTAAACTATGCAGTTATTTTCCTTCCAAAAGTATTTTGCTTTTCAAATAATGTTTGCATCAAATGTTGTCATTTTATTTTCCAGGTTATTGGGGTGATGTAGATGCTTTTGGTTCTGTGGGTTCATGTCCTCCCAATCAGTGAAAACAGAGAAAGAAAAAAAGTAGTTTTGGAGAAGCAAGTTAGTATTCAACAGACATGGAGTCTGTAGTGAAACAATTATTTTAGAATTATTTTTTTCTGCTTCATTTTACAAAAGGTGTCTCAGTGTGAAGCCTGAACAACAAGAACAAAGACAGACTTTGAGAAGATCTGTGTGAAGTTCTTTCATTTCTAGAAAACAGTGAGAAATCTAGAACCGAAAGTTTAGTCAACCACTCTCTTTATGTTTTTACATTTTATTTCATTTATTTCAGTTCTTGTTTTCATACTGGTGTGCAGTAATTGTGTGTTAAGATTAAAGTATCTAAAATGGCTAGTGGAAAGCTGCATGCCGAATTGCTGCTGACAAGAGAAATGAGCTGATTGGTTGATCAATTCAAATGGAACTTCCTGTCAATTTAGAGGTTGTAACTTGTAACTTAAATTCATGTCTGTAGGTCTGTGTTTAAATACTACAAGAAAAAAAAAAAACTAATAAACAACACAAAACACGTGTGTGATCTGAGGAAATGATTTCTGAAAACAGCAATGTTTTTTTTTTCCCCAAGAGTGCGAAGCATTCTACATCTAAAAATCTTTTTTACAGGTGCTCAAATATTTTCACAGCCTCTGATCTGTCTCACACAAAGACAATGAGGTATTTTAATAGCATAAAATTATTCCACTCTTGCAAATATTTTACAGTTGCACACATTTTGTCCACAGATGCAAAACATATTCACATGTGTGGACATCATTTTTAAATAACAAAAAGCCTTTGAAAAAAATACAACTTCTTGCAAATCCTGCAAATTGTGTTTTTTGTTGTTATTTGAAAAAATGACCTAAAACACTGTAATGATTATTCTTCTATTTTTATTTTGAGTTTGACGACACGCAAAAAGGAAATAAAAAGGTAATTTGCATTTCTAAACAAAAAAGCTGACAGAATCCTAACAAGCTGTTGCACCTGTATGATAGAAAATAACAGGAGAGCAGTTAGCGGAAACAGTGTAGGAAAAAAAGACCTTCGAAATGTTGATTCAGAGCATCTGAAAAAAACGCCAGATCCAGTTAAAAGAAAAAAACTACAAAGAACATCTACAGGACAGAAAAGAAGCTGACCATGACATTTCCTACAGCCCCAAGGCAAAGATTTCAAAGAAAATAATTACAAAAAAGAATACATAATAAAACAATAAATAGTAATAATAATGGGTGATAAAAAAGACAAACATGTGAACCACCATTTCATCCTCAAATAGAGATAATTTTGTATTTGTAAAATATAGCAGCTCATTCACTTTTTAAACAATATGTATATTAATTATTATGAAATTATTTCCACTTTAAGAATAGGCTTTGGTTAAAGACATATTGAAAGTCTTTGTAGAAAATGTTTTTCTTCATTGAAATAGTGTCATAGTGTGCATGCTTTTAATGCTGTCATCCTGCAGATGGAGCCAAATACTTACTCAAGGGCGTCTCTGTTTGGTTCAATGTGTGGTCTGGAAACTGTGGAAAAAATGTTTTTAAGGGACCTGAAAACCAAAGGGAAAAGTTTGTGTTTGATTGAATGAGCATGACTAACAGAGCTGCAGCCCTGCAGCATCATGCAGTGACACGGCCATGAGCATAGGAGCATGCAGCTGAAGACGCTCCTGTTTTAACCTCTTAAGACCAGGTGTCCACATTCGTGGACATCACAATTTGGGTTATATTACCACTGTAGTTAATTTTGCTTAACTGAGGCCCTGTGACTACATGTTTATAAGGTTAGCTCAAACATGTAATCATAACAGAGGATTAAGTCATGTCACTGGTCCGATGGGCACAACTCATTCTCCATACTTAAGAAATAAAAATGTTAAAATAATTGAAATGTTGCATCGGTTTGTCAAATGTCTTCAGTTTTTTATATTTTCCCAGAAAAGTCATGTCCAGGCTTTGTAAGGAGCTCATGGGGGAGGACATGCTGAAGGTGGAAGAAACAGGGCAGGTGTCATCACATTTCAGGACCCCAGGATTCATTAAGCCTTCTAGTCCACCTTATAATGCCACTCAAGGGGGGTGGGAGTGCCTTGAATGTCTTTCCAAAAGTATCCAGAATAATAAGTGATTTTGAGAGTGTTTTGTAATAGATATTTGTATAAAACTGTGTGTTTTTGGAGGACCACTGTTGGTGCCATGTGACTGTTTCAAATGCTTATGGTCATTTAGTAGTAAAATCTATGTTGCACTTGGGGGGGGAGGGGGGGGGGGGGGGGTTGTCAGCCAAAGCTGTGGCCAAATGGACAGTTATGCAATTGCCCCATGCTAAAAAGAGCGACTGCTCACTTTCTGTTAGCTGTGTTAAGCTGATTTGTTATGAAAATGGATCTGCCTGTGATACGAGCTGGTAACTTGTTTGGGAAAATGTAGAAAGAGGAAAGTCTGGCAAGCGGAGAGGAGCTGAAGGTGGTCGACTGCCGCTGTCACATCTGGTTTGCATACCAATATTTCATCTGCATTATTGATTGCACTACTTTGTGTCTCTTAAACGTTTTTTTTTTTTCAAGGTACAATACACCCATAAAAACATCATGCATTATGAACTAAGACAGGAGGCTTGTTTTGTAGAAGCCTTGTGGAGAGGTGGGCAAAAGTCAGCCTGGTATGCTTCCCTCCCTGCTCTACCTCCGGTATTTTCTCTGTGCCACATCAGCAGGATAAAAGGCTAAAAAGGGTCAAATCTCAGGAACGGCGTGAACCATGTGTGACTTTTGTTTGAGCAAACGCTTTGGTTTATGGCTTGGATGTCAGTTGAACCTGTTTATGAGAACAAAAGCTTCCACCATTCCTGAGGATATGTCAAAACATGTGGGAAATTGGAAGATTCAGTGGAGAACCAAAGTGTAACACAAAAGTGCTGCACAAAAAGCATGTTTTGAATAATGCATCAGTGGGTTTTGTTGCACTCTGATGTATTTTAATGGTGAGGGTTCCTTTTTTAGAACTATCTGGTAGCTGTTTTTTTTATCAGATTTGCAGATTCTATCATCTGAAGTGAATGTACTTACCCATTTGTGACAGAATTTGGACAAATTAGACTCTTGTCTTGGTGGCTAAGGCTGTGCTTCTACAATATCTTTTTTTTTTTGGTGAATTCCAGTTCATGCTGAGAAGATGTGATAGTGCCATCCTTTCTCCAAATGGTTTTTACAGAAGGGATATGAGGTTGGTCTGTGCACCAAACCATCTGGCGTGTCAGGTTATTGGATAATATCACAAAGCTCCCAACAGGCTGTCAGGGTGTCAGTACAACCCAAGCTTTGGCTGTAGCCGTGTACCACCATGTGTCAGTGATAAAAAAAAAACATCAAATGTTTGTCTCCTTTTGTCTGCTCTCTTCTTTAAAAATGACTATAGCCTACAAAGCTTTAACCAACCATAATTATGCATTATTCTGTGTGACATGTAGATACCTCTGCATATTAGATTTCCCTCACTGGTGCTATGCCTACAGCCCACAGGGTTTGTAAAAATCTTCTCCCTATCTGCCTAGAAATCCATCAGAAACCAAGGAGAGCAGATGTCCTCCTCCTATGTTCTGCTCTCAGGACAGGTCGTTGCGGTCAAATTAGCAGGAACACATGGAACCTAACTGTGATGCAGCATCAATGCTATGATGAGAGATTAACACCTCACTCTGAGCTCATAGGTCCCTGCACTCCAGGTCAAATAAAGCACATTTCATCCAAGCCATTGAACAAAAGCCGGCCTGTTCTAGAACTAACCCAAAACATATTTACTGTGTCCCTTTTTTAGGGATAAATGTTCAACAAAACTGTTTTTTTTTTTTAATTTAAACATGGGTTTTTGCTGGATTCTAAAGATGTATTCCCTAAGCTCGCCGCCTCGTTTGCGTGTGGGAGGAGCTATCAGCTACTGTTTTTGATCACTACATGAACCTTTGTCTGTATTTCATTTTACAACGCATGGAAGACACGGATGATGTTTCCAGATCCGTTTTTTTTTTTCTTTTTTTGAAGAGCTTTACAAAAACATTGGTGATCACGTCTCCATGTAGATCCGGGGACATCAAAAAGTAATTAACAAAAACAAGAGTAAACTTAGGGGACATTTTTGACTGTCTTGATGAAAATAAGAAAAAAAAAAACATCACACAGTTCAAGAGGCAGGCAGTGTCTCCATCCTGCAGGGGATCTCTGTTTGGCCGTCAGCCCATCTCCCGGTAGCCGGCATAGTGAGTATGACCGCTCCAGCTCCATGGGCCCTGCGATAGACTGTCACCCAACAGTAGCGGGATGGGTTCAGGAAACTCTGCTGTCCAGAAAGGGATACAGCAGGTTAAGAAAATGAATGGAAGTTCAGGAGATTCGATCCACCATATTGGATGTGTATTCTACCCGCTGTCACTGAAACCGTCATGTGCCCAAAGTTGACTCCCCAGAGTTTAGATTTTTTTTTACTCTGGCTCCCCATGCCAGATGCTGAATTTGTGCTGCGCTGCTCAATTCGCCCTGTTTCCAGACTTTCGCACCGCGTCGGCTGGTTGCACTGCAGAACCTCAATTCGCGTCTAAACCATTGACTTTACATTGAAACTGTCTGCCTCCACCGCGCAAATTGCGTTCTGCGTGTGAGCAACTTTAGAGATAGAAAAACAGGTATTTGTGAGGACTTCTTATAATAGTCATCTGCAAAACCATTCGAAGTGATGTTTCCCAGGTGTTTGTATGCTGGAAGTTTGAATCTACTGATTTTGGTTGATGCTGTCTTGGTCCTTTCAAACTGGGAACTGGTTGTCCTGGATCAAAATGTTAGTTTATTTCAGGTTGGCTTTTTTCAGTTGCAGGTTACCTCTAATTTAATGCAAACATTCATCCATTTTAAATGCAGCCATAGTTCACAAAGAAAGGGACATGCTCTATTAAACCAGAAATAATTAAGAGTAAAAACCAATTTAGAAAATGTTTATAAAGGTTACAAATCCACTGGAAATTATGCTTTTTCCGTAAACATTTTGACTAATGCTTTAATGCGTTTTCTGATGACTGGGTGGTAAAAACTTCAGAGGGATGAAATGTATTGCTTGGCCGTTATATTGGATACATTAACTTGTGGAGGTGTAACTAATTACCACTTAACACCAGAAACTATATTTCACAGAGTACTTATTCAGCGTTGCAAAGCAAGTGCCATTCTCCTATTTTTATTCAATGATTTCTTGTTGAGAGGTGAAAAAAAGCTGAATGAGTAAAGCAGAGGTGTTTTGACATTTTCTTCAGAGGAGATTGAAATATTATGCATTAAGTTGTGTGTTTGACATGCTCCATTATAGGCTCCCATGCTCATCTGGCAGCAGAAGTGAGGCAGTTTGTTGTTTTCAACATATTCACTGATGACATTTGCCATTAAAGCAGTATTGTTTTGCCTGAGATCCACTTTTTAATTAACACAATTAAGAGCAAAAGCCAAGTATGCTATTAGTCTGGGTAAAATTGCACAACACTGTTTGTGTCATTGACATATACAATAGCCTTGAACACAAGACCTTCTCTATTTAATTACTTTCATGCTCCTGCCACAGGCGCATCTGGCCAATGAGTGAACATTCTGGGCGTTTCATATAACCAGTAATATTACCATGTGGTTTTAACTTTATCCGATTTAGCAGCAAATTAATGTTTGTTCAACAAAAGATTCAAAATAAAATATTGTCCCTTTTCATATGCGAAGACATTTTTTTATAGGCCAAAAGATTATTTGTATTTGCAATAAATGTATGATATAATGCAACAAGATAATCTAATTGCAGCTCCATTGTGTCAATCTGGTAACATGATGCATGAACAAAAGAGTAAAGAGTGATGAAGAAAAAGTCAAACTGACTTGCTGCGCAGTTGTTAGAGCCACTACTGTCTTTCAAAAACAACAGAACCAATAAAACATCCTGTGTGTGGGGGAAATGTTTTAAATCTTGCTTTGCTAAGCTCCAGACACTTTATTAACCAAAAAAGTAAAAAGACCAAGTCCATTTGAACTGAATTTTAAAGAATATTTGTAAATAGATAATAGAAGCATGAACCGAGTTGGTGATCGTGCCTAATCTACAGCTGTGAAAGGTGGTATTGTGCCCCACCAGCTGTTTTTTAAGACAGAAAATAACAGAGAAAATAACCCATGAAACATAAAAGAAGATCAAGAAGAAGGTCAAATTCATAAAGTCTTCTTAACTCCTTAATACCAGAGCTGTTGCAGGTGACTCCTAAAAAACAAGCTATTTGACATACTGTAAATCTTTGATCCTTTATGCGATCAAAATAAATCACCTGATTCTGAAATGATCTTTACGCCGCCCATGGCAATGCATGTTCAAGTGGTCACTTCCAATGAAGAGTCTTTGTAAAACCCTGTAAATGTGTGTTTTCAGCTTCAGCGTTCAAAACTCTTGTGTTCATGTGTAGCTACTCACGTGTTATGTTTTTTTAAGGGGTCCACATATAAAACGTGTGGCCGTTGAATATGCGTTGAAATTACAACCAGGTTGAATTTTGACAAATCAAGGACTCAGATTTGGTAGTGACATGTGGATGGCATTTTTTTTTTTTTTTTCACAGAAGTGCCACGGAATTATGAAACCAAATCTCTGAAACATTGAAATAGACATTTCATACTAAGACTCTTCAAACTGTAGGTGGCTGACATGTGCTAGTAACCAGTAGAAAAAGAAAAGAAGTCCAGTGTGTCCAGTGTGAACACTATGGGCTAAATGCATGCAACAATGGGCGTTTAGCGCGTTCGTGAGAGCATCACACAGTCGATGTGTCAGTAGCTTCACACGGAGATAAGCAACTTTTAATATTGGCTCTGTACCAGGTTAGTAAAATGTTGTGATACTTTGAGTTCCTTTGTGCCTATGTCTCCATGACAGAATCAGCAAATTTTCGTAGATTGGGTAAGCACTTCACTACTGTGTAGTGATGCATGTTAGCGCAAGGCTGCTAATTATTGCTTCAGGATTAGCTAGAATTACATTAATTGCCTAAACGATTTAATAGTCGCAAAAGATTGCAAATAGCTCCAGTGTTTGCAATCTTTCGTGACTCTGAACTACTTTTAGATCCAGTGTTTAAGGGTTAAGTATTGTCAGTCTTACCGTCAGAAGCCAGTGGTGACGGACCCATCAGTGGAAAGCCAAAACTAAAGAATGCACAAAACTGCAGAATCCTCACACTCTCAAATGATTCATCACTATGCTCAACAAAATGTCAAAACATACAGGAAAGTACAAATGTTCCATTATTTTTTTCTTTTTTTTTTGCATTTTCAAATCACTTTGAAATAACATGCAATCAATCACAGTATATTCATAAATAATTTCTATTATTCTATTATTCTTGGACATGTAGAGGAATGTAATGAAGACAATGTAGTCAATTGACAAATAAAAGGATTAGTTGTGTTTTTGGACAGAAAATCAACATATTGACCATAAATGTGGCAGCTTTTTTACATATTATTTTATTAGAAAAATAAGTATAAAAATATAAATATAAAACAGTATGACCTGGCATTCAAACAGCATGAAATCAGTGTATGACAGTTTCCTACAACATACACTTTCCATTACATGTTACACTTATATGATGAAATGAATTCACAGTTTGACAAATAAACTGCACCAACCATTCAAATGAACATTGCTTGTCAAACAGAGATAGCAAATATTATTATAGGATGTCCATCATTTAAAAACACTATGTACATTTACAGCAGTTAATGGAGTTGGCTGGAAAAGCCTTCTAACCCCCCCCCCATACCAAGCCAGTACCAATAAACACTGATAGTATACAATACTACTATCTCTCAGGTTGAATACAAAACACATTGTCCACACCATTGTACACAAAAATCCTAAAGTTTAAAGGCATCTTTACTGATTATGAACCAAAGACAGCAAGATTTATAGATTTAGTCAATGAATGAAAAAATCAAGCTCAGTTCAGGTCTTGGTTTCCATCCACATGTAGGTCGCAGAGTTACATGTGTGTGCACGCCTGTTTGTGCATGTGCACACACAACTATGTAAATCAAAGAGACAGCCCGTTAACTAGCGAGCTAGCTAGCAAACTAGACAAACAGATAGTTTGATAGATAAGTAGACAGACAGTCGACTAGCTGGCTAGCTAACTAACTAGACGCAGCTAGCTGTCATGCTAGCAAGTTAAACGGACACTGAAGATGGTTTTGGCCAAGAGAGAGACTGATGGCTGGTCTAGGTCTCTCTATCGGGGCTCCTCCCTATGTACAGCTCTGCCAGCTTTTTGAACTGCGGTCCCCAGTTGCTGAGATAATCGTAATCCTGGTCGCCTTCAGTCGCTGCAGACTCCAGCGAACTGAGGGATTCAGCCAACGAACCGGTGCCCTCATAAGCATACGTGGCCAGGGAGTCATAAGGGGGTGCTGTCGGGTCAGAATCGTTCTCCTGAAGCCTTCCATTGATAAAGTCTCTCACATCAGCGTTATCTTTTATGGGCGATGTCCTCCGAAAAGGAAACAGCATTTCGGGTATGATGTCCCTGCGTAGCTTGTTAGTTTCCATCACCTCTGGGTTGCGCAGCGTGCCGATATCAAAGGCCTGCGTGTCCTCCTCTCCTCCGCCTTCATCGTTGTAGCTGACAACGTTGTCTCTGACATCCTCTTTGGAGATGATCAGAGGCTCCTTCTTCCGCTGTCTCCTCAGGGCAGCAAACAGCACCACGATCACTGCTCAAAAACAGAGGGGGGAGAGCAGCATAAGTTTTGTGCCTCCTAACATGTCATGTATATTAGGGAGGGAGATTATAGTCGTATAGGGAAGACACATTTGCTGGCAGCGACAAATCCCTCACACTGCCTAAGGTCTTCACCTTCTTTTATTAAAGAGTCAGTGAGAAAGCTTTTCCTGCCTGTTCCTCCTGAATGGCACATTCACTTTGTAAAGTGCTCTGTGGTTGGAGGATCCCTTTTCATACACTTCAGCGATTCAAGCCTCATTTCATCTGGGGCATAAAAGACAGTCATGTGGAGCACATATGTTCTCAGCGTGCAATGGCGTGATTGCACATTCGAAAATAAAGCCGTGATGTTTCGGTAAAGAGGACACAGCTTCTTATTCAGCACCAGCATAAATCCTTTTTTACCTGAGGTCTTCTTCTTCATCGTCATGTTTTGTTCTCACAGCAGGTGTACCAGTTACCTACTTACCTCCCCACCTGGGTGCTGATTACACTGCTTCCAGCAGGGGTTGGAGATGGCTATTTAAAATATTCTTTAAAAAAGTATGGGACTGACCACTGCCTGGTTTCATACGGTGTAAAAGCCTGCTGTGAAATCTGCCAGATATGGCGAGCCGTTTCAGCTCAGCACCAGCCCATCAGAGTCAAACAGAGGTGAGAGAGACAGTCTGTCAGGGGGCTACAAGCACAGACAAGCATCAGATAATGAGCAGATGTCATGATATTTTGCTCAAAAGGAGAGCATGAAGTGTAACCTTCAGTGCACCTACATGCTGATGGAGATCTACTTCCCAGCAGATGCAGAGCTATGTCTTTTGAAATAAAGATGGGCAGATGGGAAAAATTTAATTTCTTGTGTCAGTTCTTCTGTCAGTCAGGGAGAACGTCAGACTTAAGTCAAGTTTCAGTCGAAAGAGGTTTGTTTAACCCAAAAGATGTACTGATTTGACCAAAGATTAAAACTGGACAATTTTCTACATGATCACCAAGCAGCAGCACATATTTAAGATGTTCAAGGAGTTTGTCCATTTGATCCTACCCTTTGTAGGAAAAAAGCAAACATTGTTCAATGGAAGAAAAGACCTCAAAGCTTGAAAACATACATTTTCAAAACACAAAGAGAACAAAAAAAGGAGTGTGTATATTTGGAAAATTCATTGTAATGCCAACATAAGATAATTGCGTCATTTATTTATCGAGATCAATAAAATGTAGGACAGACAAAATGTATAACTTTTAGTAATTCCATCTAACATATACAATATTTTTAGATATTTTCCATTAGCATAGTTACGTGTGTTTTTTTACTTTGAACTCCTTTGATTTTTTAACAATGACCTTACTCCTAACATTTACAAAACAAAGGTAATATCTAGTTTTCTTTGCATCCATTTTATAAACCTGATTTTTTTCTGTGTTTGGGGTCACAGGAAGCTGGAGACTACCCAGCTACTGAAGGACAACAGCGGGGTAGATCCTGGACAGTTTGCCAAAGTTTGTCAAATCGACATTAATTTAGGGAAGTGTTATTTTGTAATCTTACATACTTTACATTTATGGTATTTATTGGGGTTCAGGAGAGCTGTTTTATTTCAGGTAAAAGCACTTATTAAATCATTTTTCGTCCTTGACCAAAAGCACTTTTTTTCAGATTTTAGGTGAGAAAAAATTAATGGAACATTTGCTTCAGCAAAACAAACAAACAAACAAAAAAAAGTTTGAGGAGACTAGAATATTTACATTTCCATTTATAAAAAAATCCAAGTTGCAGCAAAAGGTTTTGTGGTAATTTTGTTATTTCAGAGTACTTGTGGTGCATGTAGAACAGTCATTTTGATGAGAAACTGCTTGCAACCTGCTATTTATTCTGTCAAATTACACCATCAGAGTTGCAAATTACTGATAGCTTGCCCACACCAGTGTTTCTAATGATGCTGGTTAGCTACTTTAAACCTGGAGATTCAAACCCTCAAAAATGACTGCATGTCACTTATATGTGTTTTTGTTATTTTATTAACAGCATGCCAATAACTGACGGTTCTGACCATTGTAAACTAAAGTACATATTGAGTAGGTTTGGTTAATTTTGCCATTTAGTTGTAACTGCTTCACGTTGAGAATTGTAGGGTCATCCACAAGCCAACAACTTTTGATTTAAAGTTTGAGTGACTACATTTAAAAAAAAAGATAAATATTTAAAAAAGACAAATTCAGAACATTAATAAAGGAACAGTACATCTCAGTAAGAGAAGTTGATTTAAAAATGTATTTCTTTAATTAAAATAAATGAAAGATGTTGTGGTGCTTAAAGAAAAACTGAAGAGGGAAATGGATGGATCATAAAGATAATAAAAGTTTGCTTCTGTCTACTCTCTCTTAGACACAAGTTGCATTGCTTTGTTTTATGCTGTCAAAATATTTTAGGTATTTTATCCTGAATTGTGAACGAAAAAAAAAAAACGAATTAAGAAAAAAGGCAAAAATCTGAAAGTACTAAGATAGAGTTTATTTGACAATTCTGCACATTTTTTCATAAACTCATGAAAGTAAATAAAGCTTTATGTGAGCCTTGTGAAGCATCTCCACTTTTGCTCCCTTTGATTAATCTTATCATCATTAATTTACCAAAGAGCGATATTTTCTTTGCATGCTGAAATCATTTATGAGTGCTGTGATTTAGCGTTGTTTGAGGGCTAGATTTCTTTTCATCGTGTTGAATGTTTTAATCATTGTTTTAATTTACTCCAATGCTGCACTTCTATCAGCCACAGCAGCAATCACTGACAGAATCACATCTTTTCACTAGCATTTCTTTTTTGATTGCAGTAAGTTGGCAGTCCAGGCTTTTAATCGATCGGCTGATTGTAGTGATAGACCTTTAATAGCAAAGATTTACCCTCCATGTGGCCACTCAGCAGCAAGTCCTCGAGCAAGCAACTCTCTGTGGTCCATGTTATTGACTTTTTCACCCTGAATTGGCTGCAAAATTAAGCATATGGAAGTAAGTCCTGTCTAGAGCGAGCAGCAGCTTGGCTTGGCAATCATTTCAGCCATGGTAATGCTGGTTAATGTGCAGAGAACAGATGACTGAAGATCTAAGCTATGCGAATGCAACTTGTTTTTAGACGTATTGCTCGTCTCAGGAGGCGGAAACACAACTGATCACTTCTAACCTCTGACCATTTTGACCATTTTGAGGAACCTCACATCATGCATACCATCAATTCAACTATCCATCCATCAGTTTTCCAAATCCGCTAAATCCCTATTGGGGTCACTATCCCACGTACTGTTGGGGAAAGGCAAGGCTCATTGTAGAAAGCGGGCACTAGTTTGTTATAGGGCCACACAATCACACCCTCAGATTCACACCTGGAGACAATTTAATCACCAATTAACATACGACGCATGTTTTTGGACTATGAAAGAAAACTGGAGAAAACCTACATACGAATCAGGAGAACATGCAAACTTCACACAGAAAGAACCCAGTTGAAGTTAGCAGTTAAAGTTCTTGATAATACAGAGCTCAAACAGAAACAATTCTAATTTTGTGCCAGAAGTTACTTCCCTTATGGCGGACAAATAAACGTCTTGGAAAGAGCAAAGGTCAAAGGTAAACCCTGACACTTGAGTGGACTTACTCAGCAGAATAATGACACAGAGCAAGATGGCCACCAGAGCTCCAGTTGTGAGACCATCTGAGAAGGGTAGGACCTCAGGGTTACACGACTGCATGTTTCCACGGCTGTCACAGGCACACACACGCACAATGAGTGTACTGGTGCTGCTCTGGATGGGGTAGTCGTTGTCAGAGATCACTACTGGGAGGAAGTACATGCTCATCTCGCGGCGGCTGAAACCTCCCCTTCTGGTCAGGATATTGGCAGTGTTGTCTGTGGAACAGTGCGGAAGATCAGAGCTTAAAGTTCAAGGATTTCAAAATAAGAGCTAGACAAGCGTAGAAGCTCTGCAGTTAGGTGATACATCAAGTATGTCATGTTTCATCATTCTGGTTGGAATGATTTGGATCAATAATTGGTAGATGTTTCTGGGAGAAGATCAGATCTTACCTTCTCTGTCAACAATTGTAAAATTTGGGTTGGAGGCACTTATACTGAAGACAAACTTGTGTTGTCCAACAAGAGGCTCATCTGTGTCGACAGCACTTATTGTTTGAATGAGCTGCAAAATGTTAAAAAAAAAAAAACCACATAAATAAATAGTTAGATGTCAGAAACGAACTGAAGGTCAGAAGTTCTGCTTCTTCCATAAAGCACTGAACAAAACAGACGGCACATTTACAATTTATTCTGCTGTTCAGATGTTAGAAACATGAAAGTTTGAATATTATAGTTTAGAATAGGAATGATCACATTTCCTATTTAGATTCACAAATGGTTTAAAGTCTTCACCAAAGCTACAACTAAGTTCTACTACAGTCACGGGAATAGAAGTATAAGAAGTAAATACAGAAATCAAAAGAGGCTCAACGCAGCCTGAAAGGATCAGGTCGACCACAGACATCGACATCTTACCACAAACTAGGATATCTAATATTGATATGCACCCCTCTCTCACTCACAGAAAGCCCCCCAAACTGAACCTGAAGACACAGAAGAGCACGGATCCTCAATCTAAGCCAGAACAGCAGGCACAGACTCTGCTGCAGCCGCTGTTTTTACTTACTATCGGTCAGTGCTGCTTTGATGTCATCAAGATTTTTAACACTAAAGAGTTACATGATAGACATTAAGTGGAAGTGTGTCAATTAACTGCAATAACTCCCTCTAGAAATTATAGACACTTTTAGCTGGACACCCTTCTCAAAAAAATGCAGTTAAAGTAAATCAATGTATTGATTCATGTTCAGCTGTCGGCACATTTTAAGGCGTTTGAAAAGTATTTAAAAGTCTAAATGTGCCTTTTATCTTTCTGACCTGTTGGTAAAACATGAATTCTCATGGATTCTGAGTACAGGTAACTATTCCCATCAAACCTGTAGAGAGGTTTTCCTTCAAGTGTTAGGCCCCAATTATGCAGCAGCCTGGTGGAGGACCAGAGGACTGCTGAGAATGTGGAGTTTTTAAGATTAAGCTCAGGAGAACCTTTTTAGTCTAACCATAAAACATTATCCTTATTATGTGTGTTCATTTAAACTTTAGGTTTAATTCATTCGAATGATTTACGCAATCATATTTTAAACATACCATTCATGCAACAGTTTTAAATGTGTATAGTTCTATTCAATCCTCTTTTGATCTATTTTCAAATCACTCACGGTTCTTTTAATTATGATGCAGTTTTTAGTCAAAAACAAAAAAACTGTGTTGTTTTCTAGGACATAGTTTTTGCAGAGCAGCAGGAGTTTATTAGAAACTTACTTCTGAGTGCTAGATCCTCTCCTCTGGAACTAGCTGTCTGCAAGTGGATGCATCAGAAAGTGTGGAGCTGGGAGTTTGTGGCCTGTCAATTGTAGATTTTATGACACAACTACAAGGTTTTTCAAACTGAATGTTTTTAGTCTGCTCCTGATTTACAACAACCTGAATAAATTAAAACTCAGAAATGCAAGTTTAATCTTAATTTTCTTTCTAATTTTCTATGTCCTCTATTATTAGAAAAAAAAGCCATTAGAACATGTTAAAAACATCAAAACCACAATTTTCACCAGAGCGGGTCATTGTTCTAACCATCACATTTTGTTTTAGTCATAATTTATATTTCCAGAGCTTTTTCAGTTGCATCCCCCTCACTGTTCCAGCTGCTGTAGCTCTGGCTGGGGACCTGGCTTGCTTGCCGCCTTGCTGTCGAGAGGCTACCCTCCCCGGCTGCTGCACTCAGCTGTCTGCACATCTACCCCCAAAGGAAGAGGATTTAACTATTAGCGTGTCCACCTACCTACTTTATTTGCTTTCCTGTGATCAGGCTAATGTTCAATGTTTGCCTCGTGGTTTCTGGATTCAGGGGTGGAAGGTGTGTAGGGATGGCAGTGTTTACGTCTCTTTATTTATTATTTTTTTGTTTGTATTAAAGTGTGTTAAATGTGGTCTTTCAAAAAAAATGTGTTGATTGATTTGTATCGCTGCACTGGTCAGATGATTTGACGTCCTTCATTCATGTGTCTTTTGGTCATGAAGGGGGGGGCACACTCTGATTTTTCCTGCAATGATCCATGCTCTCCCTCCTTTCAACAAGCCTTTATTGATGTATTTCACACAGAAGGCTGTGAGTTTCAAGCACCTGTCCTGCTTTGACGTTCTCACAGACAAATGTGTCATAGGACATGGCGAACTCGGGAGCGTTGTCATTGACGTCCAGCACTTTGACGAACACGGGCACACGAGTGGTTTGTCGAGGGTTGTCTGCAACAAATGGATGCATAATTAAAATGTACTCCTCAAAACTCAGTATGTTTGAAATGTTTGTTTACTTATTTCTGTGGCCACCACAGAGATGTTGTGCCATTTGGACATTTCTCTGTCCAATGCCTTTAGTGTTGTGATGGTGCCGTTCACAGAGTCGATGTTAAACAGCCGCTCCAGATCTGTGTGCCGATCAATTGAGTATCTGCAGCAACAACATCAGAATCATTACTTCCATGAATGCACTTATATATGCCTCTTCAAGAAAACAACATTTGTTCTCATCAGATCCTTCATTGGTTATAATACTAAACTCTTTCTAGCCTCCCCATCGACCAAAGAGGCTGTGTGTTTCCTTGAGCCAGCTCATTTGTCATAGTCACCCATAGTCACTCCAAATGTGAAGGAGGGAATATGCATCACAATGCGCCGTGCATTAAGTGCACAGCTCTGTGTTGGAGACAACGGGCGCCATATGTGCCGAATGGCGTCTCTGAGCTGTGTGGACCGATACAGCAAATTAGAGTCTGACTTTGTGCAGAGCCACATTGGGCTTACATAATCCTGGAAAATAAACAGTGTGTGTGTACACACTTAACAGGACTGCCGGCATGTTCCACGGGGAAATCACCAGAAGGGACACATGAATAATATGCTTTTCTTCTCTTTTCTGCACTCACACAGCTGCCTGATGGATTAGATAAAGCAGTGTGCGCACATTTTTATTATCGCTCTATAAAAGCGTATGAAAGACTTTCTTTCTGTACAACTGCTCTCTAGTGTTTGGATTGATTTTATACTTGTATAATTAAAGCTAGAAGAATAAGCTTTGAAACAATCAAACTGCTGTAAAAACACCTACTTAACTCTTGAGAAAATTTACAAGCTATTCGTCTATTTGTTTGCGTCTGGCACAGTGTCGGGTTTAACACTTTCAATTGCAACGTACTTGACGGGCTTGTCATCGGCGTCAGGGTCCCTGGCCGACACCACCCCCACGAAGCTGCCAGCAGCTGTATCCTCATGTACCTCAATGATGTAGGGGTTCATGCTGAACAGAGGGGGCTCATCCACGTCCTCCACCGTCACCTTGACCGTGGCGTAGTCTTTGAATTGTAAACCATGAATGAACCTTTCATCCAAATAGGTGTTTCTCACCTCCACTCTAAACTCATAGTCCCGCTTGCTTTCATAATCCAGTGTCTAAAGATGAAAGAACACCAAAAGAGAAAAGCTGCAGACTTCAGGATCAAGGATTTTGACATGTAATTTACCACATTTCATTTGTCTGCCTTAATCTTAGTGTGCCTCTAAGTTCAGAGCTACAAATCCAAGCCAGGATCTCAAAGATCTTGGAGAAAAATTAGGAAAAAAAAAAGTCCTTCCAAAAGACTCATGCATATTTTTCCTTTTGTGGGCTTATAGTTTCAGATTTTAGCCCAGAAAGAATATCAAATAAAAAAAAAAAGGTTGTTGTATGTTTTCAAAATTAAACATTTTCAGGAGGGACTATTCTGGTCTTAGGAAGTGTTGTTCTGTCCTTCCACTGATTTGGAAGGTTACCCAAAAGGAAAAAGTAAGAAATGACTTCAGTTAAAACATACAATGAGTTTGGGCTCAATTCTCCATAAAGGGAATAGGCTTTTTATAACACGTGTTCCGGACCAATAATAGGTGGATGCCAGAATGTTCCTAAACAAGGATAAACAGAGAAGAAGATACCTTGACTTCTGACATGACCTAAGGCACAGAAAATGCTTTTATTTTATTCCATGTTTACTAAGAAGCTCTTAAAAAGCATAAAGGATGCTCTTCACTTTAAATTCTAAAATATTTTTCACAAAAGTAACATCTGTGGCTGGGGCACCTTTAGAAGTCCACATCTTGTTTGATGAATCTTTTTTGCAGCTTTGTTCTGTGTCAATTTTACAGCAAATTACAGAAAACCTGGTTTTAAAGAAACAAGGGGGACGTACTTTCTTAATGATGACAACTCCTTCTTGTGTCATTTGATCAGTGATGATGTTGAAAGTGTCGTGACCCCCAACAATGGTGTACTCCATCTCAGCATTACGACCCACATCTGGATCATCAGCTCTAATTCGGCCAACGGCGCCACCAATCTCTGTCGACTCCACAGCAGTCATGCGGAAGGAATCTAAGCATGACATTAATGGAGGAAAATTCATTCCAGACGGATCTGCCAGCAAGCTTAATGTAATTAGGAGATTTAAGAAAAAAACTCTTCAACAGAGTGGCAACAACTTGGTTTTGTGAGGGAAAATGTATGTTAAGAAGTAGCTACTCACGGTTGGCGAAACGCGGCGGACTGTCGTTAACGTCAGAGAGGGTGATGCTAACGGTGGTGGTTCCTGAAAGTCCTCCCATCTGTCCTGCCATGTCTTTGGCTTGGATCACAACCTGGTAATTTTCCTTGACTTCTCTATCCATGCCAGGTAGGGCTGTCTTAATGGTGCCTGGAAGAAAAAAACATCTCCTTGACTTTACCAAGTTAAATATATTCCTCTTTTTTGCATGTTTTTGTTTAGTGTCTAGCTGAAAATGTGATAAGATCAAGATCAATCTGTCTCCATTTCAAACTGTGTCTCCAGCAAAATTACATTTATGTGCTTCTGATTTAGTTTTAATGTTTTCAAAGGAAATCTAATTTCTGATTGGATTTAATTCAATAGCAATGTTGTGCCAGTTTCAGGATTGCTCCTTTTTTACTGTCTGCATTGACTGTCGCAGTTCTTGTGGTTGGTTTAAAGTCCATGGATTTAATTGTAAAAGTGCTTTATGCTTTGTCAAATTAAACAAAAGGGAACTTTTTAGCTTTAGCCGAAACTGCCACAGTTGAGGTATGACCTATCACCAAAATAAAAGAACACAGGGCACATTCACATTGGAAAGTTAAAGCCAAACCAAAAAGTCAATTTCCTTTCATGGTTTTTGGAAAGTCTGACATCAGTTAAAATGGCGTTTGGTCTTGGTTTAGGTAAAAGGGCCGCGCAGGGATCTAAGGGTATTTTCAGACTGGAAAAAAAAAAAAAAAGCAGACAGAGTTCGCTTAATTTGTTTGATTGAGTCCTGAACCTTGCATTTGGTCTGTATTCACACTGCTGTTAAATGGACTATCCTGTTCTGGACCAAAGCTTGTAAACAAACAAACAAACAATGCACAAAGCCTAGTTATACTATTTTCTCATATATGCTTTTTTTCACATTAAAAAAAAGGTTAGATACAACAGTTTGCAAAGCAGGAATTTAATTTTGAAAAAGCCTGAAATTCTCTCTCCCCTTTCAGCTTGCACCGTTAAAAACTCATGCAATCAGGGAAGAAAATGTGTTGATGAAATTGGCATTGATCGTCCTATTTGTGATGCGACAGCAAATCAGCGCACCTCCCAAAAAGTCAGAAAGAGCCAGTTGTAGACAATATGTGGCAAAATAACAGGAATAATAGCTTTGAAAGATTTTGCAGGCTTTTGAGTCAGATATGAATTGAAATTGTTCAATAGTGGGTGCTGTCTTTTAAGATAAGTACAGCTAAAATGGTTTGATAAATTTGACGGTAACAAGCTTCAACCATCTACTTGTTCTAGTTAAACGTTTTTTTTTTTCTCCAAATGGAAACAACAGAATTTTGATTTTGGAACAAAAACTATTGATTTTTCCTTTAACTGCCCCAGAATGTTGTAATTTAAACACACTGATTTTCTTTTCTTTACAGAATATTGAATACCACATTTGAATACCACAAACTCTGTCCCATTTCTTCCACTGAGTCTACCTTACCGTTTTCGGAATCCACTGAGAAGTAGGGCTGTCCCTGCAGGATGCTGTACACAAGCTTGGCGCTGTTCCCGTAGGTTTGATCATCAGCATCAGTTGCAGTTATGGTGACAACTGATGTACCTATCAAACACAAACATGGAATCTAATTTAATTGACTGTGATATGAAGTCCCAGTTCCGATCCAAAAACTAAGTCAACAGATTTTCATTCACTTTCAATTTCCACGGTTTGCCTGCTGGCCTGAGAGGTTTTCATCCATGCAGCAGCTCAAATGGGCAGCTTTTCAAACCAGCAGTGCCTAACATTAGTCATGTTTTCAACCGGTAGCCAGTGACTAATCTCTAACTTTCAAAGCAAACCTGTGGCATCTGAAAGAAATGTGATTAGTTGGCCAGGAAAAAAAAAAAGCTAGTGATGTCAGGGAAAAACTGCCCAAGTGAAAACATTGAACAGAAGCAGTGTGCTTTTCAACAAAATTCATTTTTTTGGCACTACTTTGGTTAAAGCCTTTGATTTTTCCCTTTGGAAAAATGTAATTAGTTGGTAAATAAAATAAGTCTGGCATTTACAATTTTAATTTGAAAGTGAACTTGTTGAATATTTGGTTGCGTTGAAAAAAAACCTGATTTTATTTGACTGATACATTTGTAATCTATTGCATGCAAAGTAATTAGCTTAGTTGTTATAAAGAAAGTATAATTTGTGATCTAAAAAAGTCAGATGAATAAAATTCCAGGTTTCTTTTGAAAGCCATGCTTTATTCACCGAAGCGTTTCACTCACTGCACTTTGCAAATACTGTCCTTGGCATTCGGGAGACCTCTGTTGTGTCCTGCTTGGGTCTGATTGTCTCTGTGAATACTAATGAACCTTTGAACATCTGTCCCACTTAGTCCCAGCACTGATAGTGTAAAGAGGAGCTGCTGATTTTTCACGGCTGACTGGTTTGATAAAGCAGCGCTCTCAGCTTGAATATGTGAGGCTGTTTATTAGTCTAGAGATGAGAAGTGGTGACCATGACCCACCTCCTTCCCGAGTCCATGCAGCAGGGGAAGCTGAGGACACCATATTATGAATTCCAATTTGAACATTGTTATCTGTCATATAGGCAATTGGGTTTTGATTTACCCTTGATTGCTACCGTGTATTAATTTGCAGCTCTATAATTGAGGATTGATTTCAGCTTGCATGCATTATTTTCATAAGCTTTGTTTATATTTATGCTAACCGATTTATTTATATTACTTGAATGGGATGGAGCGCAATGAAGCAAAAACTTAATTGGCAAGACTGTGACAATTTAAACTTTCAATATTTGTGCTGCCTATTAAAATGCCAAATGGCATTACTTGTTAAGAATGCCTAATGAGCCTGACCAAGCAAACGACAATCACAAAACAGGAAACGGCAACGTGAAAGCACTGTAAACACAACACAGTCCAGCTGGGCTTCTCTGGATCTTTTATCTACAGGTCCTTAGAGAAGTCTGTTTTACATGGACATGGATGAGGGTTTCAATCTGGGGGGTGGGGTGGGGGTGTGTGTGTGTAAAAATGTTTAAGGCCTGACATAGTGTCTGTCATATTTATGGAAATTGTTGGATGAAAATTATAAAAAATATGATGACCCCAATCCTGTTCCAACTGTTCATGGCATTATCAGCAGATAATTGCATAGACAATAAGATATAAAGATTATGTTTATAATACTCTTATAGAAATAGTTCTGCTTTAACTTTTTGGCAAAAATCACTGCGAATGCGTCGAAGTGCTGAAACGCCTCAACTTTCTGAACCCAGAGGCAGACGACAAAGCTGCTGGGCTTGTTTTCTAAAGCAGCAGTGGAGTGTGTGTGTGTTTCTCTGTGTTTGTTTGTGTAGGTTAAACTGACACTGCCAGGTATTATGTTTATGTCTGTTGGCCAACATGTATGAAAATATTGGAATATATGACAAAACAATATCCTTTAAATTTACATTGAAATATAATATTTTTAGGAAACACAAATAAAGGTAACAGAAGCAAACAAACAGAAAAATAAATAACTACAAAAATGAGAGCAAAAATACATATTAAACATTTTTAAGACAATTTTTTAAGTCCTTGTTTGGTTGCTTCCTTTGAACTTTGATTTTAGTCTTGTCACATCACTTTAAGCTTTTGATGATTTAGAATTTATACATTTCCATTTAAGAAAAGAAAAAAAAAACTTACCAACTTCGGACATTTCTGGAACACTGGCAAAGTAAATTTCTTTTGCAAATTTTGGAGCGTTATCATTTATGTCATGAATTTTTATGTTGAACTCTGTGTCTGGCTCCAGTTCGGCATTTGTGTTTCTGTCCAGAACTTTGGCGTGCAGCGTGTACATGGCCTTTTCCTCTCGATCCAGCCTCTTGGTGGCGTGGATGTCCCCAGACTTGTCATCAATCAGGAACAGTGTTCCTGCCCCGTCTCCGGTTAGGACGTACTTCACAGTGCCGTCATCTTTGTCCATGTTGGAGTGTAGCTAAAAAGGACAGTGAGCCATCAAACAGTGAGTGAGGAAAGTGGAGTCTCAGAACTGTGCAAATTCTCTTGTATTGAATGAGGTTTTTGTCATGCTGCTGGCTGTCATGCACAGAGCAGAGCAGCTCCAACCCTCAGTCACAGGTTCACTTTGAGTAACCATAGCAACGCTACACAAGCATTCAAATCTAAATTCTATTGGGAATAAATCAATTACCCAAATGAAAATTGTCCTTGAACCCAGAAAACCCTGTTTTCCTACCGCAGCAGCCAATTGAGTTGAAGTCCGTCCACTGAAGAATGATTGAATTTGGGATTATGCTATTTTTTTTTTCCTTTTTAGGTAACTAAAACCAAACCACTGCAAGTCCTGGTGTATTTCTATTTTCTTACTTTCCACTGCAGCTAGATTATCCGATACAGTATCACCTCCATCTGATGGAAACTCATGCAAACACTGAACTAACCATGCGAGTCAGGTCTTCATCTTAGCGCCGAGTAACTCCTCTGCACTCAGAGTGTCAGGTGAGACACAGCCCATTAGTAGAAGCCAAATCAGACAGAGATTTTTCTTCCAGATTGCGTCTTTGAAAAATGACCAAAACCTGACTCACAGCAACAATTGCTAAAATTAGTCACCTCTGACCCATCCGTCACACTGAGCAGCCTGAGTCTCACAGGGGCGCCATGGCAGCCTGCTGCGACAGACACCTGATTCAAGCTCATTACTGCACCTGATCTGTCAGCTGATATATCTGGAGCACTACCTCATTGGGTCACATTAGCAACGACAGGAAGTTAGGGGTGCAGAATGTGCTTCAACAAATTGTTCATCTTGGTGCCTCCGTGCTGTCAGGGAAGTAATTATTACTCACACAGTTTGTGGAGTGATGTCAACAGTGCAACTCCGGATGAAGAGCTGAAATGTATTGTCAGCTTTGCAGAAGAAGCATTTAAAAAGGAGGGGGTGAAAACAAGATGCTGTCAAGTTCAAATGAGTGATGCTTGCAGGTTCTGGCACTGCATTGGAAAGTATTTTCATGCAGATTAACTCCATTATCTGAGTCGATTAAAGAAGAATGTCAGTCTGCTGGGATTTCCACCGTTCAGTGTTTGTGGATTTGAATTCTGTCCTGAGCTTAGGGCCAGTAAAGCGACGATTTAGGACGCATTATGGGCGTGACGGCTCTTACTGATGTCGGCTCCCAGGGCCTTGATAGAAAAGCTGCACACAACTTAATTCTGAGTTTGAGCAAGTGGAAAGTGCCATGCAGTAGTCAAGCATAACACAAATGTTAGCTGTGATACTTGAACGTGCATCTTTCTAGGCTTTGCTGCTTAAATCCAGTATTTCAACTAAAGCAAAAACAGATTTTAGGGAGCACTTCAAATTAGTATTTTTCTTTACAAAAAACTGCTTAGATATGTATTCTGTCTATGAATTACTAAGATGTAGCAGTACTGGGTATTGAAGAGCGCATCCTGCAAAGCAAAGATGACAGGATTTTACTGGACTGCGACAAGCCGCGCCACATTGGGAATAACACACAATGTAATCTGTGAATAATCAACATTTTTTACTTAAAATCACAATTAACTTGTTTGAAAAAACAAACAAACAAACAAAAAAAAAAAACACCAGATGAACTTCAGATATAGTTATCAGTTAAAAACGAATTAATTATTTATAAGCATTCCCAGCATAGTTAAAGCACATGTGGCAAAAATAAGTGATACATAAAGTAGCATAGTTGCAAAAACATTTTTCCAAAGTTGTTGAATCCATGAAATTTTCCTTTTTTCCAAATAGGATTTCAAAGGGATACATTAAAGGATTGGAAGTCATCAGCAACTTGTTTAAGGGTGTTGAAGTCCCACTCTGATCAGTTTTAAAACTGTTTCCAGTAGTCTTTTAGTTATGATTTTGCTGTTTTTTGACAAAAAAAGTGTAATTTTTAGGACACAGTTTCTGCAGACCACAAGGAGTTCATTAGAAATTCACCTCTGAGTTGTGAGTGGACCGTTGGCGGAGCAACCCCAACCCTTCTTCCCTTTACCCATAACAAAGAGCTCTATGTTTACACGCTCTACTGTTAGCTTACAGCCCCTCACACCCCAAACTAGCATTAGCGGTGCAACACAAATGATAAGCCATATTAGAACTATCCAGCAATACAGTTTTGATCCAGATTCCAGCTCAGACGAGGAAAACAAAGTACTTCATGGATCTATTTTTCTGCAATTGGATGCATCATAATAATGCGGAACAGGGAACTTGTGGCTCCGCCCAGTGATTTCTTTTTTTTTTTATGCTACAAATATGATCTTTTCAAACAGAATGTTTTTTCATCTGTTCCTGATTCACGGTGATTTGAATAACAAAATACTCAGAAATGCAATTTTAAGCTAAATTGTCTTCATATATGCCCTCCACCGTCAAAAGAAAATGCTACAAGAGCATGTTAAAAACACCAAAAACACAACTTTCATTGGAGTGGGTCTTTAAATAGTATAATAAGCTGGACCAGTCTGCCACTGAAACACAGAATAAAAAAAACTAAATGAAACAAAACATTCTGGGTATGTTTGCCTAAACTGCTGCCCCTGCAACCCAGTCCCGCATGAGTGGAGAAAATGGATAAGAAAAAAAAAAAAAACACTACTTTCTGGCCCAAGATGGCACTACAATATCTTCCTGGAACAGGACAGACTTCTATTTATAGAAAAGGTGCAGAAATGTAATTTAGTGAGATGTATTTATGTCTGACAAGACAAATTATTGCAAGCATTTCTCATAATTTTATCGGAACTAGCATGACTGGCATCCTTATAAATGTTTACTGAATGTTTGCTGCTCCAATAATATTTTTACTTTCTTATTTTTGCCTTTTTTCCAATAAATTTTCACTGCCACTTTTTTGACACTTAATTATAATAATCACACTTTGATAAAATAAATGAGACTTTTTCATGGACTTGGCCTTTGGGCCAAGTTGCTAGAAACAGTTCTTAAAAGAGATCTTGCAGCAGTTTTTGTATCAGCAGTCTGAAATGACTCTTCCTCACCAATCCCACAACTTCATGGTAACTTTTTTTCCACTTTGGAACTCGTTGTTTATGTAGTTTGTGTTGTCTGTAGGAGGTCAGCTCATTATACACGACTAAACTCTTAAGCCACATGAGAAAAACATATTTCATCATTGCTGTTCAACTGTGACTGTTCAGAGTACTGTGCCAACACTATGGTAATTAGTCCAGTGCAATTTCAAACCACAGTAACTGCATTTTTTGTAAAGCTTTTGATTATACTTTTCAGCAGTTTTTTTCATCTGGTCATTACCATATTTCCCAGGCTCGGTTGTTAATCCTTTAAAAAGAAAATCTTACAGGCGAATACAACAAACAAAGATCCATCAAAGGAACGTATACCTACATATCCACAATGCCTGTAGCATAAAGGGAGTTTTTTTCAATATTTTTTTGCTTATTTGCCTCTGTCAGTCCATACGATTGCCTGCAAGACCTTACACTGTACACCAGTTATTTTCACCACTACCAGCTGTTTTCTTAATCATGTGGGTAAAACTTTTCTTCCTGTGGCCATATCTGTTTTTACCAAGTGCTGCTGCAGCAAAGGAAGAACAACCAACTATGAATTCGGCCTAAAAGTAATAATGCTGCACTTTGCCATCATTGAGACACTGCAGCAGCAATATTGTTTCAGATTATTTTGCTCATATTTGATCCAGGCAGAAACCATTCACTCAATGCACACAGTTCCTTAGAATGTGGGACAAAACAGAGAAATAACTGACAAGTGTCAGGAGTCATTTTTCACATGTAAACATGTGTGCATGATTCCACATAAACCAGCTCCTACAGCTTGAAAAGAAAAAGCCTTTATACTTTCACAAACTGTGGCATGAAGTGCTTTTTCTCAACCCCTTCCAATGTCAAATGTTTGCACTACTACGGCATATTTGCAGAGATGTAGTGATTCTCTTTTCAAGGCCTTGCAGCACAAACACAGAAGAGAGCCTTGATGAGTTAAAGCGCCTTGCACAAACACTGACGAATTGTCAGTAAAGCAGCAAAATCATTGGCAATTCTTGTCAGGTCTCTGGTAAGCATTGCTTGGTGCTGCGAAGAGGAGATAGCAAAATAGGCTGCAGAACGGTAGAGAACAATCATTCTTTCTCCTCTCTCCCTGCATCTTTTAAGCCCTAACCTGGGTTTCTCCACTCCAAGAACACTGTAGCATATTTGTGAAATAGGCAGGTTACAGTTATAGATTACTGTATCGCTGCCATGGTTTATATTTACCTTTACTGACACCAAATGTATGCAGAGACGTATCGAACAAGACCTTGCCTATTCCCAAGGCTTCCCTATTGCCCAAATATTAACACAACAAAGACGCTACCTTGAATATTTTAATTTAGGGCGCCACATTTTGTTTACAAAGCACGACACAATGCAGGGAGGCAAGAATTTAATAGGATTTAGTGTACTTCAAACACACCACTCGAATGCTCCCGAATCCAAAGTTTGCAGTTGCATTGCCCAACGTTGCAAGTGTTCACACTTCACAGCTCTGCTTAATAAGTAGGGCACAACAGCTGCAGACAGCCAGGGCTCACACTCACTAATGGCCCCGTGAAAGCCAGTTAAAATGAGATTTTTTAGGGGGGGGTTCACTTTGAATGTACCTGCAAAAAACGTGAGTGATGTAATTCTTTTTTTCTGATGTGTAAGAAATGCTGTGCTTAAAGTCTCAGTGAGTTAATTACAAATTATTTTTCTTCTGTCATTCTGTGAGGTGTCAGTCAACGGTATCCGGTGCACTAAGCCTCGGAGCCCGGTGTCTTTTGAACGCTGCGATAAGCAGCATGAACTAGAGTTATTATTGAGCACTGCTTTCCCTTCCAGTAAAGCAAAACGTCCGTTTATGAGTTAAATGTTCCTTACATCCAAATTCATTGTCATAATCAAGAAATCAAGCTGAAGTGAGGGTTAGTGAATGTGTGTGGGCTGATTGGAGAGGTTTGATTGAATGTGAAACAAACAAGGTTTCCCACAGTGCATTTCAAAGCACTATTAAGCAATTTTATTTAGGAGACCATTGAAAAATTGATGGCTTTGTTTTGAGCATAAGTTTTTATTTTTTTTCCATTTTTATTTGATGCTTCCTTTTTGTTTTCCTCACTTCATTCTTACATTCCGTTGTGGTCATAATTGAATAAAAATAAATGTAATTTATGGTTTAGACTGAGATTGCATAATACCTGAGTGATTCACTACCCAGGGAACCCTAATCAGAATAATTTTAATGTTCTTTCAAGAAAATCTCCAAAATTAACTGATTTTTTAAGAAAAGTTAATACTTTTGTATTGGAGGAATTTTCCATGAAGCAGTTGTATCAAACATTCTTGAAACTAAATTATTTTAAAGGCCATCCAAAACTGTCACTGAGGAATGGCCAAACTGGTCTGACAAGATCCAGTGTTTCACTGTTTTCCAGTTGTATTCAAATCCTAATAACCCAGCATGACACAGGAGCTCTAAAAGTGACTCTGGGCAGTCCTTTGTTTCAGGCCGACATAATCTACGTGGAGCCCGAGTACATTTGGTTTCAAGTTTTTGTGACCTTTGGTAAGTGATATCGGTCTGATCCATGCTCTTCATCTATAGACACTCACACCACAGCTAGCTGCCAGAGTGTGGTTAGGATGGAAAGGGTTGAGGTGTATTAGTTACCGCACCAGAGCACAAACCTACATATGACGTCTATCATAAGACACACACACAAAGAAATAAGCTAAATATAACAAATATCCATTTGACACTGAGTCTTGCTCATTTTGTTTATTAGGTCCCAATTTGTTATTATTATTGTTATTTTTATTTGGTTTCAGTTTATTGCACACATGTACAAACTCCTTCTCTTTGTATTTTTGTATTTTTTAAGACAGAAATCCAAAAAAAAAAACAGAATTCTTAGTTTGTCTCCTCTATTTAAAGAGTTTGATGGCACATTGTGTGGCATTTTTAAAAAAGTAAGTCAATCCCATCCTAACCCTGATTCAACAGACAGATGTTTTTTTTTTTTTCTTTTACTTGTTCGTCCAGCAGCTAAACAAACAGATAAGCGCTGAAAGCCTCTTGTGTTGGACAGATGTTACTGTTGCAATAGGACGTTGTAAAATTTACTGGACACATAAGGTGTATATTTGTCTAAACCCCTGGCACTGACGTTGAAAATTTTGAACTTTAGAGTGAAGCTAAAATCCTTAAGACCAATGAGGTCTATTGGGTATCACTCAACTTCTTTGATTTTATCCAAACATGCTGATGTTTTCAGGTAAGAAACCATCATCCCAGTTAAATATTCTTGCAAGCTGCTCACTCAACAATTTTTCATCCAAACCGGACATATGTTTTTAGAGGGAAAGCTCCTCAGTGGGTCACAAGATATTTACAAAGTAACTAACATGCTTTTTTTTTTTTTTTTTTTCTTTTGCTGACGACGCAACACTTTTCATGTTGGCAATAATTTAGAACATAGAAGAGGTGATCCAAGCAGAGCTGAAAATAATTAAACGATAGTTTGATGTAATTAAATTATTACTAAGCTACAAAAAAAAGGGAAAAAAAATCATTTATGATATTTAACAACAGACACACAAACCCTGATCTGCCCTAGATAACACAATACATTCAGGTCCATTGTCTCCTCTAGAGGTGCCTTTGAATATTAAACTTCTAAAACCAAGGGAATTTGGGATATGCATCATCACAACTTCTTCTGCAAAGCATAAATACCAGTTTGTCCCTATTACATTACCCCCACCACCATTTATTTGCAGCTTGTGTTTTTTATGACAGTTTAATGGTGAGATATTGGAAACCAGATGAGTGTGGAGCCGGTAAATGTGATTGCTGTCATGCCCCAGAAGTTGGGCAGTGAAAAGCCTCAAAGACTGGAGAAAAAAGCAACATCTCACCCATTATTTACATGTCATGGGACAGCCTCTTTTAAACTTAGATTTTGCTTTGCTGCATCATCACTTATCAGAACAAGGTAAATTCACTGGCCCTTTTGGATTGATCTGTTCCTCTCTGCTCTTTTTTCCCTTCTTTTCATCCACATCAGGATGACGGTTTCTGCAAAAGAAGTTGTCATTCCCCGACTCAACCTTTCACAAGACGCTTGTTTACTCCAGAGAATGCGGTGTGTGATGAAAGCGAGCTTCCTCCAACAAAATTGGCTGTCGACAGTCACCTCATTTCCCTGTCAGTTGATAACGGAAGCGTTCCCATCACACCTGTTTTTATAGTGGCAGCACGAGTGAGCTGACAGGAACCTTTCTGATCTGGGTGAATGGGGATGGAGTAGCACAGTACTGAAACTCTCCAGCAGAACTCTCTGTCTTTCAGGGTGTTTTTTTTCCCATTTAGTTAAAAAAAAAAGACCCGAAGCTGTTTCTGGCTTTGACTTGATTTTGAATAACCAATCAATGTGTGTAGTTTCTTCAGGCTATAAATAAATTAAAATACATGTTTTTTTTCTGTGTCAAGTCACTGCCTGGATTTGAGCAACCAGGTTTAGACCCCCTGGATGAAAAGACTCCAGCATTTATTTAGTTTCAGCTAGTGACAAGCTGAGTCATCAGGCCAAAGGAAACGACAGTCCGGGATTCAGGCAGCGTAAAAAGGCATTTTCATCTCTACAAATGGTCACCTCAGGAGCCGGATGTATTTCTGTTTGAAATATTCACACATAATGCATAGGAGAAGACTTTCAGCAGCAGTTCTGTTTTGTCAGATTTCATACTCTAGTAATTGATACAGTGGTTTTCATATGGCTGCTTTAAAGGCTGTTTTTATTCACTCATTGATGAAGATATAATACCTTTGGTCAAAGAAGTGTAATAAAAGTACTTCTGTTTAAAAAGAGGTTAGATTGTTGAAGATTGAAAAAATGTGACCATCACCTGGCAAAAACAAAAGACCACGCCTTCTTTTTGTAGCAAATGTTATAGTCAACTACTGAATAAAAAAAAGAATGAATCCTTGCAGTCCTGCTCCGATCATTTTTTGATTTATATTAAATATGTTCTCAGCAGTAGTCTTTTAATTATGATTATGCTGTTTTTTTTTTTCAAAAGCAAAAAACTTGTGTGGTTGTCTAGGACATAGTTTCTGCAGAGTGGCAGGAGTTTATTAAACTGATTGTTTCTGAGTTGTGGGCGGAACCGCTGGTTCAGAGCAATCACTCCATCCTCCCATCATATATAACTGAGCAATCTGTTTACACCACACTCTCCCACTCCATTATAGCCTCTCATACTTCCAATCTAACATTATCGGTGCAATAAAAATGGCAAGCAATGTTAGAACTATCCAGCTGTACAGTTTTGAGCCGGACGTACAAAGATGTGCATGGATCTTGGCATCTACAAGTGGATGCATCAGAATAGAGCGGAGCAGGAAGTTTGTGACCCGCCCAGCATATTTTCTATTTAACAAAAACAAGTTTTTTTCAAATGTTGTTTCTTGGTCTGCTCCTGATTCACAATGTTGATTTGAATAAAGCAATACTCTGAAATGTAATTTTTATCCAAGTTGTCTTTTCATATGACCTCCATCATCAGAAAAATGCCACAAGAACATGTTAAACACCATTTCCATCAGTGTGTCTTTAAAATAAATGAATCCTTAAGATGGATGTAAATATTCTTAATCTGGCAAAGGCGTATTTTTTAAAACTCGGTTTGTTCATTGACAGTTATACCCTTATTTATTTATTTTACTTTGGAGTAAACAAGGCCGTCTGGCTTGTTGAATAAACCCTAAGTGGTTTATTAAAAAACTGTCTTCAGTTTTTTGTTTTTTTTGGTAAAAAAAAAAGCCTACTGTGTTGTTTTAGATTGTGCAGTAAAGTCTTGGCAACAAAAAGAGTGTAACTTTATGACGTCTCATGAATGTATCATTGTAACTTGGAGATAGGATTTCTTTTATCTCTTGCTTTGTTCTTTTTTTTTCTGTACAGGAAAACACATAAAGAAAAACAAACAAAAAGAGGCCGATGCGTATGTTAGTCCTAACTACTACTAATCAGTACAAGCTTATAGTGCAAGTTGTGTAAGTCTCTTCTTTCACTGTGGAACAAGATTCTGGAAAGCAGGCATTAGAGCTTTTGTTTGCACTCATGTGTATCTGATATCTGCACCTCGAAAGGCCAGATTCCTGGCAGAGCATCCATCTCCACCTAATTTCATCAAACAGCATCTCTACAAGCTTCTATAATTAGTCTGCAGACAAAGTGGCCACACTCCTTACCTTTCCAACGTATTGGTGGTCGTTTCCTGTGTATTCTTCCAGCAGAAAGAATTGATTCCACATCCATCCACGTTTGGAGCGCTGGAGAACCCTACCATCACTCTCTGGCTTCCCAAACAGGTTTTCAATATTCCCAGTTGTGAAAGGGAGGGCAGTGCTGGGCCATAGGACAGAGAGCATCACGAGAAGCAAAGCCTGATTGGTTAACATGGTATCCAAGCTATGTGACTTCAAATTTAAGGAAAGAAGCTTCTGATAGGATCAGGACTAGAAGATTGAGTCATTGTATTCCACTCCTGATGTCCTGTGGAGCTCTGTGAAAAAAAAGAAACTGAATTTAGGAAGATTCATAAAACATAAATGTATAACTCAATCCACACAGTTGGAGAAGTATGCACACTGCATAGAAAAAATCAAGAACTCAGAAGCTTGGGGCAAAATACGGTGTGTTCTGGTATTCTTTCAGCTTTTCTGTCTGAGAATAAATGAGGAGTCATAAACGTTTTTTCTAAAGGGACAATCCTTCTAAAAGTCCTTCATTTGACGGTTGTGTTTGAGAACTAAACTATTGTCAATGCTTGATTTGTCAGCATGAAACAAACATTAGGAAGCAATAAGTATCCAAATCATACTTAGAAGCCCACTTCACTTTGTATTTGTTTTTTTTGTTTGTTTTTTTTATAATTACAAAATAATAAGAAAGATTGTGAAGCAAAAACAGCAGAACTCATAAGACAAACTTCAGAGGAAATGGTGTGATTGTAAGAAAAATGGGTATAAAGAATTTCAGGCAATTGCAGTGTATAATCAAACGGCTGCAATATTCTGAGTGTGTTACCGACAAAGTGAATGTCAAATTCCAATTAACTTTAATCACTCATGCTTCTTGTCTTGTATTAAAAATGCATTATGGTTTTGTCTTAATGTTTCATGAGAGTTTTTTATGAGATTTTTATTTTCAAGAAGCAATTATTTATCTCCTGCTAATTTATTCTCAGTACATTATTAACGTGACTATCTTAGCTGCTGCATTGATCTTTTCCAATGTAAACATCTTACAAAACTCATGTTTCATTTGATCATTACCTCTATGACAGCTTTTTATGCAACAGTCCACTTTGAGGAGGCAGATGACTCTTAGCTTAGTATGCATGTATAATAGGAGTTAGCAGCATTTCACTAATTATTAGTTGAATTAGGCCAACTGTGTGTTTCAAAGCCAGTAAGCACGTTGAAATAGTTCAGCACGCGCATCTTCGGGAGCAAAGTGCCTCTGACATGAAGAAGAGACTCCACGCTCCATGCAAACGGAATCTTTTTTTTTTATGTCCTGCTTCATAGTCGTTCAGTCACAGCCCTTACACAAAGCCACCCCCCACCCCCAACACCAGGAAATGGATTGTCATGCTGAAGGGACGTGGCTTTCTCATCTCCTTAATCATCTCCCTTTCCACACCTCCTCACAATTTTTAGCTCCACTTCATTTTTTTTTTGCATCCATTACTGACGGGTTATTTCATTGATTTTTCTGCCCATAAAATGTTGCAATGTTCTCTAAAAGAAGAAAATCCATTTGAGAATGGAGTGAATTGCCAAAACCACCCCAGGTATCCGTCAAGCTCTGTGCCTGCGATAAGCGGTTTTGTGTTATTGGCAGTCTTCTCTCAAGACTTCACTGAGACCGTGTCCCCAGCAGGACTGATCCCGATAGGTAATTTGGGTGTGCATGCATATTTTATGCTCTTTTTGAAAGTTAATCTTAATAAATCTTTTCTTTCTTTGCAAAAGAACTCATTTATAAGGGCTTCCTGTGCGAAGGCTAGAGTACGCGAATTATCCTGACAAGCACTTGCTGTGTAACTTAGGGAATGCTTCTGAAGGCGTACAATTTTGCTTTTGTTCAGAGCTTTACAAAAGTACTGTTGTGTCAGTAGAGTAAGCCTGCATGAACAAAGGATCTGCTACTGTCTATGAACAAATAAAATATATAATTATAAATAATTAAATAATATGGTCCTATTGATAAAAGTGCAGCCAAACGGATAAATGTAGGACATAATACATGATATCAAATCAGGTCATTCTTCTGATTCTAGTTAACTCTGTCATGTCTCAGTACAATCACTGCTGATTTTAACCATTAGTAAAATATTACTTTTTCAATGTCCAAATAGTGGCTCTAAGAAGATGTGTTCATGCTCAAAAGAAGTCTTGGTGGAAGTCATTCATTTCTGCAACATTTTCTTTCAGTTCTTTCCCTCCTCTGACACAAATGTGACATGCGTGTTGTCAACATCAAGAAGCGATGCCTTGCAATTAATCCTGTCTGATGCTTGTGATTGCATTTTCTAATTATCATTCCAGCCTGTCCTTGAGTTTTAATAGCATTCTGGATATTAATCTTTGATGTGGTGCGCCTATTAAGCATCAGGCCAGGGTTTCTTTTCATATCCCATCCAAACACCCCATTAAAGGATAAATGAGCCCCCGGAATCTGCACCAGATTCTACAGACCCCAGCTGAATCATTTCAACTTATTTAACCTATTAAATACTGGGGTGTAATTTGGGAAGAAAATTAAAAGTTGTTTATGATTAGATTAACTTGCAAGTTTATGCGACTTGGCATGAAAACACATGAACTAGAAGGGAGAGGATAGTTAAGTATGCTTTAAAGAGCCGTCTAAGGGTGTTATTTTTAATCTTGGCAAAGACAAATTCTGGCTGGCAACAACTTTGCTGTGCTCTAGTTTTCTAATCTGCAAATTATACATTCTTGTTTTGCTGAATAAGAATATCTTTGATCAGATATGAACGAGCTGTTCATCAGGATATGCTTCCTCGAAAAATGCAGCCTTGCACATCGGTCTGCATGAATTTTCATGCATATGCATTTAAAAATTGTACATTCAAGCTTCCTAACCAAAAATATTTTCCCTCAGCTCTGCAAATAAGCAGTTTTATGGATTCTGTGGCTTCAGGAAGACAATAATTGTAAGTGCAACATGCAGCAGAAATTCAGCCTGTAAACCTCTTTTTTGGAGGTCTTGCATACATGATAATCCTGTAAATATGGGAGACTACCTAGCATAAAAATTGACATTTGATTTCTGAATGTTGCTGAAAATTGTGGATTATGTCTGCATCCCTTTAGCATCAGGTGTCAGGTTTTGATAAATGTAATGACATACTGAAAGAAAAGCTTGTAACAAATATGGTTAAAAAAATACATTTAAAAAAATGAATGCAAATGATGTACCAGTCTCCCCCTCACACACATAAATTCTGGTTTTTCATTTTGGAAAGGAAGAATTCAACAAGTGAATATTAGGTTTGACTTGGATGCGCAGATGAAGGGGTTGACTAAAATGAAGTCGACAAGGTCACGTAGCTACTGATTAGTTCCAATAATGCTTCCGTAGAGTCCGTCCAACATTATAGCCTATAGATGCATATTTTATGTGGGAGCAAAAACAAACCCAAAGTGCCTGGTGCGTTTTAGAGAGCAGAGTTATTTAACTGGCACTTTGAGTGGCTCCAGTGATTGCCTGACGCTTTTGACAGCCCTGACAGAATATAAATCTAGCATGAGGGGCGTTGATGCACCAGCATGCAGCACCTGAGCAAACCTCCACTTGGTGGAGCCCAAGACCTTTCGAAGTCGGCCTTCAGCAGACGAGATCTCTGGCAAACCTCAGCAAGGTTTACTCATATTTGAAATCCTCAAAGCAATTTGGTGATACAGTGCACACTTTCTTTCTGAACAGCTACAGTGCTGGGGGGGGTCTTGAAAAGGGCATGTTGACAATGAAAGGAGAACATACAATTCAGCCAATGTATTATTTAGAAAAAAAGCCCTCACAGTTTGTGTTTGGTTGCTTTTTGAAAGGAGAATGCATTTTAATAGGGCCTTAAGGCAGTCTGCCCAAGTACTGCAGCCCCTTTAGGTGACCCCCCTCCCACAAAAATGCACGAATCAAATCGTTTTTAATCCAGTTTTTCTATGAATTTTCATGTCAAAGCCTGTAAACCTGCTGTAAACCTCGTGACGTTCCTGAATGACTCTTTAGTTGCGTGGGAGACTGGACTCCCACCTCTCTTCATTTCAGCGCTGAAAGGTCACTTCACAGAAGACAATAATTCAACCTGCATGTAAATGGCTAATTTGCACTAAACAATAATGGCGTTACACAGGCGGCCCAGAGCGTGCCACTGAACCCCAATAAATCAGAGAGTGAAGCTGCAGGAAAAAGAGGCGGCTTTGGATCAAGTTGAGGAGCACGTGCACTGTGAGCGCTGCCGGCCCCCGCGCCAGCAGTACCAGAAAGCATTTTAACAGATAGGAACGGTATAGCGCCTCTCCAACAAACGTGCTCCGAGGAAATCACGAGAACGGTCTACCCCGGCTGTCTTTCAGGACACACGGGTGCTGTGACAGAAACACAGTCACTCATTATGCACGTGTGCATGTAAACAGGTACTTGTGGACCAATAACTTCATCCACTGATGACACAAGTTCTTCTGTTCTTCTCAAGTTCTTCTGTCACAGGGAGGAATTCTGATGCAACTCCACAAGTTTTACTTGAGAAGAATTATGAATGAGCATTTTATTTTATTAACTCTCATTATCAAGCTTTAGAGCTGACTGCTGAGGACCAAATCAAATGGCTTTCTGGTCGAGTCAATGTTTTCTTTGAAGTTGCTGCACTTCTTCTCAGCCTTACTGCTGGCTTTGTTACAGATCAAATCTGAATTCAGCATCAAGCATTAATCTGAGGAGAGAAAAAGGACTCACCTTTGGTTTTCACAGCTTAGCATCCATCTGTGTCACTGATGTGCTGCTCCTCAGCCGTGCTTGGTGGCGGAGAATCTGCCTCCTCACGGCAGAGCTTACATTCCAGGACTGACAACAGCACAGCTGGTGTGAATGCGAACGCTTGTGTGTGTCTGTGTGTGTGTTAAAGACAGAGACTCCTGCCGGCTCCACTCCCTCACTCTTTGCTTCTCTTTTCCCTCCCTGGCTCTCTGGTTCCTCTCCCCTTTCCTCCTCTACACTTTCTTTTCTCTCATCTGCTCTGCTCTCCCTGGGTCTCTCTTTCTCTGTCTCCTCCTCCCGCGCTGTCCCCTCCTCCCTCTCTGTTTTTTCCTTCTTTTCCTAGCAGAGCATCACTTATGGCGGTGGATGTCACCGAGGCTGAAGCTGAGGCGACTCTGCCTCTGATTGGCTGCCATTCACAAGTTACTGATAAAGAAGAAAGGAGGGTGGGGGAGGGGAGCAGTGCCCTTGCAACCCAGTGAGCATCAGTTGAGAGAGGAATAGAGAAACAGGGGGGCTTAGAGGCTGAAGAAGAGGGTGGACTGTGTGACTGCATGAAAGCTCCTCTCTGACTGATCCGGCGTGAGATGTTTGATGTCCAAAACCCGTGAGCTGTCTGATCTTCTCCCAAAAAAAGCAGATCGATGGAGAAGAAGGCCAAAACTTGTAAACAAGTCCCTCAGCATGGAGTTGGGGGGGGGGGGGTCATTTTACCGCATTCATCTTCATTCTTAGTCTGGTCCAGGCACTCCGTCCTTTCCTCTCATTACATGTTGGATGTATGTCAGTTCTTCTCCACGGGGTGTGCAAGAGCGAGAGAGCATTTCACTTCAGCCGAGGAGAACGGAGGGAGAACAATTCATCACGGAGGGATCCGGTTATCCATCCTCAGCTCAGCTTAACCAGACAAACGCTCGATTGACTCAAACACACTTGTAGCTGATGAATAATTTAGAAAAAGCTGTAGTTGTACTTCCCAGCCCTGTCTAAGCTCAGGTTTTACCTCCTGGTATCAGCCTGAATAGATTATCACCCCAAACTCTCTCCACCACAGACATTCAAATGCATTTGGGGCAACATTAACATCCTAACAAGAGGGGAGGTGTCCTCCCTCCCAGAGCCAAGGCCAAGGATTCATAATTCACCCCCCCCTGTTGCATTCATGGCGCTAAGAGAGGAAGGATTGGTTCTGCACGTGTATGTGGTGGGGGAGATTCAGTGTGTTTACCTACGTTTGGTGTGAGCTCAGGGTGGATGTGCACCACTGAAGGTCTGTGTGTTCCTCACTAACAAGGAAGAAAGGAGGCAATTTTGTACATCTCTGCATAGAATTAGTATTAATTTATTTGCTGTTCACACCCCCGGGATGGTAATCACGTTGTTGTTCTGCAGTCCAAACAGCTCTGCAAACATCACAGAACAACAGCAATCATTTTAGTGAACTGCTTTGGGAACTACAGGATTTTTCCACCGCGTTACTATGTTCCCAGTTCAGACTGTCTTTATTTTTGTCTGTCTGATGAAGACTCCATTACATCAAATCAAATGTTTCCAGCGTGAAGACGTAGCTTCCTTGAGTAAGGAGACTCTCCTGGTCCTTTCCCAATTCTGTGTGCCAGCTCCCATCAGCGTCACCTCATGCTGCACTAGCCTTCACCTCCACAGTCCTTGCTGCCGCTTATTAGCTCTGATTTCCATCACCTTCCCAGAGGAATGCTGGAGCTCGGATGTCTGCCCAGTGTTTGCTGCGCGAGCATCTGATAGGCTCTTGATACAGCTCTCGGTACGGCAAGGACATCAGATCAGTCCTCCCTCCGCTTGTTAGAGTGATCATATGAATACATCTCTTATCATCTGGAAACCAAGGATACACTTTTGTGCAACATTTATTTTTAACCATCACAGCTATTTTCTTGTTCAAGTGGAACCAATAGTCAACGCTAATAATGGATTTTATCTGATTTGATTTGAGAGTTTTGTTTGCTTGAAGACGAAGAGTGATGCTTATTTTCAGCTTCATGTTACAAATGTTCATCATTGTTTCAGCAAAAACATCAACACATTTTTCCTCCTTCTGACTGCATATTGATTCACAGTTCATAATAAACAAAAAAGTCCAAATCAAGAATGGGAGCTTTGTGATTTTTTTTTTCTGTCCTTTAATTCAGCAAAAAAGGCTGAAGCAAGTTTGTGTAGCTGATAATAGCTGTTTTTGAGCTGAAGAAAAGACAGTTTTTCTTCTCAAGACTGCAAAAAGCAACATTTTTCCACCACATTACACTGAGACATCATTTTGGGTTTCAGTCACTGCTATGCCGGCAAGACGCACATTTACTCATTTTGCTTTATTTAGTTCAAATTTGAAAGAAAATCATTACAACAAGCCATAGAAAAAAACAATTTCATTCTTATTTATTATTTAAGCCAGTTTTGATATAAAAATAATCAAATAAAATGTTTTTTTTATGTTATTTTATAATGGCTTCATTAAAAGTCTTTTCAATGCAGACTGGATATCTATGAGATGACTACAGTGGCCCTGAAGTTCAAATGACATCAACATATCATGTGATGCAAAAACATTTTGAAGATCACAACAATAAATAAAAAAAAACAAAGCAAATATTTAAAAAAACAGCACTACTTTTTTTCAGAAAACAAAACAAAATTCCAGAAACCAAAACGGAAAAGACAAAAACGGAAAACATTTTGGAATTTGTCCAAAGTATCAACCTAACTGGCTAAGCTAAAAATCCTCCTTCGATCACATAGTGATGTTGTTTGTGTTCTTTCACGCTTGCAAGTTTTTCACACAAAACAAATTCCAGAACAGAAAGACCAGTTGAATCTGAGAGAATAAATAATCACTGCATCAAGTTCAAAGTCACCAAACACCATGATTCAGAGATAAATTACAAGAAAAGCCCACCATGCTCGCTGAGGCTGGATCTGTACACACTTATAAGAACACATACCCACTTCAGTTTCCATATTCTTAAACTAAGCATTTGTGATTTGTATGAAGAGTAAAGCAAAAAATGAACTGAACATTGCAAATGACTGTGTCAATTGAGGAAAACTTTAAAACTGTATGCGTGGTCATTTTGCACCTCAGATCAGCTGAGAGACGCAACTTAAACTCGCAGTGACCATCTCTTCGTCTTTGACAGCTTTTTGTGACCAAATCAAAGGTGTGAACAAATTTCATACCAAAGTTTGCCACAACAACATGGCCTTTCTTAAAGTCCTAAGTTATTTGTAATTAAGAGGAAATCTGAAATTCATAGACATCTGAAAGAAAAGGTGTTTGTGTGTGCACTGTGGCATCAGGCTTGCAGATGTACTGAAAGTGTCAGAGCAGCTCAATCCAAAATAATGAGCACCTGAACCAACATGCTGCTTGTTTGTTTGCTGCAGCTCACATACAATGACCAACACTGAAAGGGGAGCTGTATATTTTATATATGATAGCAAAAGAGGGGGTTTTGTCAAACCGGCGAGGACACAAGCCTCAGCTTTTCAAGTCACATTGAACTGGCACTTGTAGAGAGGCGAGTTTTCAGGTACTTTATTTGTTTCTTCCCCAGAGAACTCAGATTATTCAGTTAAGCAGCTGCTAAAATTCTTCAAATCGAAAAGCTCTGGGAGTTGAACATTTGGAGGAAACTATTGTTTCAGGCAAGACTATAGAGCAGAAGAAAACTGCCAGTGCCTTCATGATAGTTTCATTTATTTCCCGAATTTTCTGTATTTTCTGAGATCAGAAAAAAAAATGTTTTAACTATTTTAGATGTATTTCCCCCAGATCTTTTCTTTGGAAAAAAAATACAAAAATGCGACAAAAAGCAAATCAAAACTAGGTTTGGAGAATGGGAGTAGATGGAAAACAGTAGATTACTGGAGTCTTTGATGAAATCCTTCAGCTCACAGGAATCCAAGTTCTCAACATTGACTTGTAGACTATGTATATGAGATGACAGATCCTTCTAGTTCTTGTTTTTATTTGGTTTGAACTAAAAAACATTTTTTGTACAAAATAAAAAAACTCAACACAAGCTGTTTGGTAGCAGATATGTTTTTAAGGCATCATCCCTCACATTTGGGTTTTCTCCTCTTTAAATCTATATTTTCAGAGGATTCTCTCACAGCTAAAGCTTCACAAAACAAAAAGAAAAACCCATAATTTGAGAAAAGCAGTCAAAGTACACAAAGAACAAGTTAGATTTACAGGAGTTTGGGAATATTTACAGCCACTGCCACACCCACAGGAATGATGATAAACTGAAGTATGCTGGTCTCCACTTTTGGTCTGCGACTCATTCATTTAAATCAGAATCTTGCTGCATTTTGCTTCCATTAATGGGCGGGAGTTACAGAAGATTGTTTTTGAGCAGAAAGAAGTGTTAGATGCAATAGAAAAAAGGGAAAAGCCCAGAGGAGGCTCCTGTCAAGACAGAGAGATGACACTTCTCTCAGTCTGTCACTTATGGAAGTCTTCTGCAAGAAAATGCTTCTGTTGATAAGTTGTTGCAGACATTGGGTTTCTGCATTTCAGCAGGAGTTTGTAATCAGCAACCAATTCCAGAATATTGCAAGTTTTTTTTTTCTTTTTAAAGATTTTGAATTTACAACAGCTCATTATGTGGTCGACTAAAAAGAAGTTCCTCTCAGGTTTTTTGAGTTGATTTTATATGAAAACATTATACATATTGTTAAACAACTTTATCTGCAGCTTATAACTTATTGTCCAATAAAAAGGTGCAACCTTCCACCAAAACAGTTTCAAGGTGATAAACATAAAAGCAGAGTAAGCCCACATAATTTGAGAATAATGACAATTTCACAGATAAAGCCTTAGTCTCGTGAACCTGTACAAGTACTGCAGGTTTTTTGGTTGTCCAGCTCTGTGAGGTCATAGAGAGGAGCCACCCAATCTTAAGGGGAGTGCAAGTGTGTCTTGTAGTTCTCTTGAGGCTTGTAGGCCATCTCAAGTTACGTCATTCAAAAGGGATGTATTGGAAGTTGTGTTACAAGTGTTTTGTTTTCAGTGGTTCAATTCCACCAAATTCATTGTGCTAACATTCATTTCTCTTTCTTTGGAGTATTGACAAAAAAAAAGAGAAAAAGCAGACCGAGTTCAGGACAGCTGTTGACAGTTTTAATGTGTGTTTTACAGGTATGGAGTTCACTATGACCTGTCACCCGCAGCATGCCCGTAGAAAAATGTGCATGAGCATTTTCTATCTATGGGTTATCGAGCCACTCATACTGCCAGTAGTGACAAATGCCATTAAACAGGACAAATAGAAAGTAAAGCAACTAAAGAAAATGGGACACAATTAGCTGCTTTTAATTGCCCTTTAAAGGTAGATTGTGTGGGGATCAGAGAAAACTTGCATTTTGATTTTCCTGTTCTTAAAGGAAAATGTTGGGTTTGACAAAATGTTCATTCATCCATTTTCCAATCCGCTCTATCCCTTTCGGGGTCACGGGGTTGCCGGAGCCTAACCCGGCTACTCATGGGCGAAGGCAGGGTACACCCCTGGACTGGTCGCCAGTCTGTCGCAGGGGCCACAATCACACACCCATGCACACTCACATTCACACCTAGGGACAATTTGGAGTGACCAATGAACCTATGAAGCATGTTTTTGGACGGTGGGAGGAAGCCGGAGTACCCGGAGAAAACCCACGCATGCACAGGGAGAACATGCAAACTCCACACAGAAAGGTCCCCCAGCCAGGACTTGAACCGGAAACCTTCTTGCTGTGAGGCAGGAGCGCTAACCACTGCGCCACCGTGCAGCCCACAAAATGTTCATGAAAATGCAAATTTAGTTAAACCAAACATTTACTATTTTTTGCTGTTCATCTGCAAAGCTCTGGTACAGAGGGGTTTGGGTTCATCACTTCATTAGGCTTTCCTCCAGATGAAGCAGAATCAAGAAATCAAATCCTTTGAGAGGTTAATCTGATCACTTTCTTCCCTGACTCTCGCGGCAAATTTTTCAGCCTTAAGAAAAATGTTCAAAGTAAAGGTTTTCTGTCCAAGATTAACATTTTTGACAGTTCAACACGATGCTGAGAGTCCATTTGGACAGTTCCTGTTTCCTGTAAAAATGGACGCTCTTGAGAGCCACGTCTCAATTTTCAACTGAACGTTTAAGATACTTTTAATTGGAAACCCATCAAATGGAATTATGTTTTGGAGAAAAAATTTTCATATGAGTATTTTTTCATTTGATGAAGTTGTGACCCTGAACTCCACCAGAGATCAGAAAGATGAAACATGAGGTGTGTCTCTTGCATGGAGGCTGTGAAGGCGGATGCTTGGTCTCTGGCCCCACAGCAAACTCTTGTTCCTGCTGATGAGACTTGACGTGGAACAGTTTCCTGTTGGTTCTCTGTACGTATTTGAGACACCCATTGAAATATTTAAAACATCCTGGTGAGTGGCTGCACAGGATCGTGAAGCTTCAGCGGCAGAGGTGAGGCTGATCAGGAAAGGGAGGTTAAACCCCATGGATGAGCTTGTTGGTCTTTAACATCAATGCCAGAAAACATTCATTCTAAAAAAATGAAATAAATAGCTCACATGATGAAATAAAAGACTAAATGTATTCTGAAAGTTTTTTAGCTTGATGGAGGTTTTCCGATGTTTCATAATAGATGCCACTCCTGAATGCTGAGAGTTTCTGTTTAAGGTTTTGTGGCTTCACATTAAAGAGTCTTTCACAGGTTGTCAGTGTCAGAGTCGCTGTCTCATTAGCCCTGTTTAACCCGCAGCCTTTCTGAAGCCGTCTGTGACTAAATACATTAGTCATCACTCAAAAACCAGTTCATGGCTTCACTTGACATCTTTAGGGCAGGAGAAAGCTGAAGAAAAAAATATGTCAGACTACAAGACCGAGAGCTGTGGCATGACGAGCTCAGTAAAGGTTCCTGACTACAACACAACGCTTGACTTTATGCTCGGCTAATTTTCATGCTTTAAGTTTGAAATGGTTCAATAAGGAAGATTCTTTGATTCAGAAATGAGCTCAAATGGAAATGTTCCCGTCAAAAAACAATAGATTTTCTGATGCCATATGGCCCTCAGTGGTCTAAACATGTAATATTTTAGTTCTCAGAGGTTTCTGGTGTGTGAAATTATCAATATGTATCATATGATCTTCTTTGTTATATGTCTTTTAGAAAGCAAACTTCTCCTTTTATTTGGTTCAAAACAATGCATCATTCGACCTTGCTCTGTGACGCTCTCAGGGTTCTTTCAGGCGACGCACCCTGAACCATTTCATTTCAAGGAAACAAAAGTGTGTTGTACATCCCATTTCAGCTTTAATACTTTTGCAAAAGTGACTCATCAAAGACAAAAGAAACAGGAAGAAATAAGTGAAGTGGACTCCTTGTTGGAGGAAGTGACTTGAAAGGAGACTTCTATCTTGTTAATATATTTCTATTCTGAGAGATCTGAATCAAAGATGCAATGAAGTATGTGTTCTTTGGTTTGGCATTTTATGGTATTAAAATAATATTTAGAACTGGTGTAATGTAGACATGTTATACATGCAAACCAAAAACTGGGTGATTTAATGTAATTTGAATGTTGGAGTTCAGCTATGTTGAACAAAACGTAAAAAAAAAAAAAAAATCAAAAAGCTTACAACTCCAGTAATGTTTATCTTTAACAATGAAGTAATTGTGAGCCTTTCATTTCTTTCTCATTCATTTTTCAAAACTTTTTTCTGCTGATCAACAACAGAAGCACTAAAACCATTTCACAGGATTTATTTGACAAAAGCAGATTTATCAGCCTGTCATCTTTTCAAATGTCATCACAGTTTTCTTGCCCTTTTGGATTTGGAGACAAAGTTTGAATAATTTGTTCAAAATTATTAAGTTCAACACAAACTGATCACAGTTGTGATTTTAGAAGGCTTTGCAGTGGTACTCTCTTGTTGGTGTTTGTGATTGTGCCTTACAACAAAACAGAATTGCAAACATTCTTATGTTCTTGTTGACACTGAGGTTTTAAATTTTGAAAGTGTTCATTTCTGTAACCAAGAGTTACAACTTTATTTACATAAAACCCACTGAGACAAAAATCACAATGAAAAAGTCCATGTATTAAAGAAAGATTGTAAAACTCAGATAATTTCTCATCTTACATTTTTGCAGCACCTTTTTTTTTTGACCTGTTGGCCCGATTGCAGTCCACTGCTGTTCAGCATTCTCCAAACCAAACCTCAGCAGTTATGGTTCTGTTCTGCCTCCCACCATGAAGAGTTTTTGTCCAGATAGTAATTCTTCTCTCAACTGTGCTCTCGCCAAAACGGGCTGTTGCAGCCTTAATTACTGCTTTTAAAGCACAGAGGAAGAGGTGATTTGATTGGTCATTACTAATGGTAGCCTTAACAACATGTAGTGATAATGTGTTGTTTCACTTCTTTTCTGTACTTTGGCTGCACGCTGTGCTCTGATGATCCTTGTAAATTGAACCTAAAGAGGCTCTATTATTCATCTGCTCATCACAAGGCTTCTGCCATTTTCGGCTCAGAGTAAAGTGAGAGTCTGTCTCTTCACAGTTGATCCTCTGCAATGCAGCCATATCCAAGACTGGGTATGGGATTTTAGCAGTAAGTGAATCATGCAGCAGCTAAATGTGGTAAGATATCGTCCTTTCTAAATGTTATTCTGAAAACACACAAATGCAACCACAAGGATTTAGCAGAAACATCAGATGTGTCACAGTTTTGTACACAAAAAACAAGAAAAATAGTCACCAAAAGCACTTGATGCTTCAGGCTGGAGGTCATTCAGTCATTCAGCTTAAATGTATCTAAAGAAGAGTCTAAAATGCTTCCAGTCATTTTTATTATTAGTCAGTTGCCTGTATTTAAAAAGAAATCTTGGTCCTTAGTCACATTCATACATTCGGTGGGGTTGACCCGGACAGGTGCTGAAGATTTTTGGGTTGTCCAAGATGAAGGGGTGTCCAAATCCAGGCCTCGAGGGCCAGTGTCCCATATTTATTTCAACCAACCTGCCATTGAAGCTCCTTATTGGCTAAACACACCTGATCCAGGTAATCAGCAGCAGAGAAGACAGGGTCTGTGGAATACCAGCAGGAAGCTGACCCTCAGGGTCTGGATTTGGACACCTCTGAGGGTCATTAAGAGGAGCAGCTGCATATTAAGGGGAGTGCAGGTGTGTCTTGTAGTTGTGTCAGTGTCTTGAGCCTGGTAAGGCCACCTCAAGGTATGTCATAAAAATGAAATGCACCATTGTTGTGTGTCTGGGAAAGTATGCAGCAGTTACAAGCACCTATTTTGTACAAGTGATGCTGTCATAAGCTGTCTGTACACCACACTCTAGTCGCTCCATACTGAACGTGCCCAAAAACTGCACATACGGGGTGTGCACCTGATATGTGATGTCCACACAAACTCTGACTGTCTGATTTCTTTATTATTAGCAGTCAGGCTGCATGCAAAGAGCGCACATGTGAACAACACTAATGGGCTTCTTGTGCAGCCTGCAGAATTTGGGGATTGGAAAAAAATGAAAAATCTGGACGACCTGCCTGCATCTTACCTACTTCCCCCTTTCTTACCCCTACATGTTGCTAAAGTGTTCACTATGACCTGTTGCCCGCAGCATGCCTGTAGAAAAAAACTGTGCATGAACATTTTCTCTCTACAGGTTCACTGAGTGGCCTACCACCTTGATATTTCATGCAGGTTGCCTATATGCCCGGTACAGGTTTGACCATTTTTTCACTTGCAGACAGCCTGTAGACACTCGTGAAGGCAGTTGGGAGTGAGGTGTAAATAATTGTCACATCTTTGCACATTGTTCTGTAAATCACTAAATAGCTGCATTTTTAAATTAGTCATTTTTTTCTGAATATCTGAATTTTTTAAAAGTCTGTAAAAATCACTATGGTTACAAGAATGAAGGGGCAAACATGGAAAATGCCAAAAGTTTTGGGTTATGTCTTTATCCCGGTGTAAAGACAGGAGATTCAAACAATTTTACAAACACATTTTAAGCTTTGCTCTGAGCTTCAAGGTAAAGTCAAGTCTCTAGTTGTTGCGTTTGAGTCTAAAAGACAGCTCAAGTCCAAGTCAGTATGTAACCTAAGATATATAATATGTCACAGTAATAAAAGTTCATTTGAATTCACTTTTGTTTTTAGCTACAAATATTTGTGTGTTTTAAATGCTTTGTCTTCAACCATTATTAAATTCTAATTTGGAAGAAATTCTGCACTAGTCCAGTGTGCGGGTTTAAATGACCCACCGTGTTACCAAGCATTTCATTTTAATATTTCCTTCTGCACTGCACAGTTCGTTTGTTTTCACTATGCTGGGACATTAAAGTCTAATTTACCACGCCATATAACTGGCGTTCTGATATTTCCAACAATATTCTTTTTCATTATTTGATAGGAAAAAAGCTTAAAATCTGAGTTTTATAAAATAAAACAAGCAGCCTCTTTGGGGGTCTGAGTGACTCAGTCCCTTGAATGCTCTTTCTCTATTGTGGTAGCCCTTTTAGTACATTTTGTTTTTAGAAAAATCTTCAATCCTGAATACCGTTATTTAAGATTGTACTAAAAGCTTCTCAGAACAAAAAAAAAAAAGTTGACTGTGTTTGAGGAGCCAGATGGTGTCTGATCAGGATTTTTTCTTGTAGAGGTGCCCAAACCGAAAGAGGAGCTGGAAAAAGCTCAAAACACACTGCATGGATCCTACCGCTTATCCAATTCAGCCTCCGAGGATCGCCAAGTAGGACTGGAGGATGAGTCTGGAGGGAAAAGGCACTGGCCCAATGCTTGATAAAGACTGGTAGTAGGAGAATCAATTGCTCATTTCACAAGCATCTGAGCGTGTTATGCTTCTTAATGGCCGCCAAAGTACTTTACTGTGTTCCTTCTCAGCAGACGGTCTGGTTCCAAAGACTCTTCAATGTTCCCTGAATAGTTCATGAGGGGAGAAAAAGTGTGAGAAAAACAAACAGTATGTATTGTAATATTCTATTCTTCTCCTCTAAGTTTCCTCGTTCAATACTGTCAATTTTGCTGCAGTAAACACAAATGTTTCAAAACATGCTGATTTAAAAGCAGACTAACAGGGAAAGCATCACTGACAGAGTTATGTTGAACATGTAACATGTTTCAGAGAGTGCAGCCTTTTCGTCTGCTTCATTTTACATCCATTTATGAAATAGAAGAAATGAAGAGCAACTTCGTCTGCTGGGCTTCATTCTCTCTTTACACCGAGTGACCCACATATCATTTGATGTTATTAATCAGTGGATTTTTGTTATATAACTTCTTATTGTGGCAAACTGCTTTATGTGTGGACAAGCCGCATGCAGCAGAGAGGTAGGAGGCTATTATAAATAACACATCGATGTGTTAGTGTGTGTTTTTATGTGTGTGTTTTTCCCCCGGCAAACAATCTATGTGCCTTTGCCTACTAATCTGAACCACAAAGCTTATTTTGTTTTCTTTTGTTATAGTAAGAAGTTGCTAAAAGGCAAATTAAATAAAGCATTTATTTCACATCTTTATGCTGATGTCAATGTTTTTTTTTTTCATTTTAGTTATTGTCCAAAAACTATGTTCTAATCATTCAGTTAGTATTTCTACAGACAGAAATTCCGCGTCCAAGCTTTTTGCTGCCTGTTGTGTCCCATAAGGATTACAAGGTGACGGTGTTGCCATGGCATGACTTGGATTGAATTTGTCACATTAAATACAGTCATTATGGAAGCAGAAGCCCTATTAGTGTGGCATTTTGTGAAAATGAAACAAAAGAATTCATGTAATTAACATACCTTTTTTAGATTTTAGTCACTAGTGACATTTTATAATAAGCAATGCAGATTTTTTTTTTTTTTTAAGAATAAAGTATTTCTCTATTTTTTTTTTTTTATTAGTAAAACTATTCAAATAATCAAATATAATGAGTAGGCTAAACTGAACATTTGAAACAGTCTGTGTGAACCTACGTGTGAACAATAACAGCCTTAGACCAGCTGTAAAGTTTAGTTTAGTTTATTTAGTTTGTTGTCCTCTGATCACAGTAAAATGTTTACATGTGTGAGAATTGTGCTCTTGGGTTTGGTTTCAGTCATATCTCTTTGTTTTAGTCATGCTCTGTTTTGAATTGTCCCCCTTGTTGATGATCATGCACAGCAAAATTGATATGTGTTAATGGCATTTCCATCTATTACCACCTAACTCCCCGAGCATCATGGTGAAAGATTTTTTTTTTTTTTTTTGAGACGGGTGGGTGTTTTTAGTAGATTTTGAATAGCTTTAGCTAGAATATTACAAATATGTTATACATACATCCCTAGCTTAAGCTGATCCCTAGCTCAAGCTGAGATATATAGATAGATAGATAGATAGATAGATAGATAGTTTTAATTTTTGTTTTTGTTTATAATCCCAGCATTATCAAAATAGTATCAACAATTTAGGAAAAAAAAGATTTTTAAAAAAGCTGAAGACTTCCTGCCTGACATGTCAATGGCAATCACGTCATTCAGATCCACAAAAAAATCTGTTTTCTCTTTATAACTGGCAAAAAAAAAACCTGAAGTAAAATAATAAATAAATGGATAATGATAGAGATAATTTGGAAAACATTTTTCTAATGTAGCCAACATTACAATTTGTTTTACGTATAAAAAATAATGGTACGCACTGTAGCTGCCATTAGTGTGTGTTTGTGGGTCATACGACTAGGACTGTTAAGCGCTTTGGACCTTCAAGGAAGGTAGAAAAATGCTTTATAAGCATATGCCCTTTATATGCCATCTGTCTTGTATAAACTCTGGTACAAGCTAAATCCCACAGAAAATATGAAGCTTCCTTAGCGAATGTTTTAAACCAGGATTTCACAAAAACAAAAGTTTTTGTTGATAATTTGGTTTGTCTCCGTCCAAAAAATTATGATGAGATGCAGTTAGTGACGAATAACAAGAAAATACACCTTTGCCAGGTTGTAGAGGCTTGATAGAAGCTGATGTTTGCATCACCATTTTAACCTTCATTTAAAAAAGATATAATGTTGGTGTAGGTTTGTGTCTTGGTGTCCTGATGAGCAGGCAGGTGTTGCACAGCATGGTGCAAGTGTCAAACATTTTGTGCAGTGGAGCATGCATGCATGACCTGATTGACCACAAACGCTTGGAACCTGGAATTATCATTTTCCAGTTATGGTTTGCCGCTTTGTTTTCATTTCATGATTTGGTTTCAATGTCATATTTGTCAAATGTTTGGTTTTAATTGTTTTCTATTATCTTAAAGTTTATGTTGCCTTTAACTCTGCATTTTTTAGTTATTAAAAATAAAACACAGTGTATTTTGTTTGGTCTTAGCTTGAGTTTTTTTTTTTTTTTTTCCTCATGTCAATGTGCCTCTGGAACACCGCCCGCTTTGCCCATTTCTAAAAATATCAAGGTTGTATCTGACCTATTGGACAGAATCTTCCACTTCTTGGAGTCTTTTGGGACTGAAGCTTTGGCACATTTTTGCTCATGAACTCAGAGCAAATGGATTGGAACACTTCTATCAGGTCTACATGACCTTTTGAGCTTTTTTGAGGATAAATAGTCAACTTGGTCTGGTAAAAAGGTGAACTGCTCCTAGAAACAAGATGTATTAATTTGCATCAATAGAAAGTATTTCACTCTTTCTGTGTTTGTGCACTGAACAAAAATAACTTCAAAGACATGAAGATTGTCATTGTAGGTGAGCAAAGGAAAAAAAAACAAAAAAAACATGAAACATGCAGAGCCTCTGGCTGAGGAAGAATCTGTTTTCAGATTTTTTTTTTTTTTTTTGTTCTTTTCTTTTTTTGAACCTCAGGTAAAGTCTGAGGGTACAAAATCTTCAAAAATATGCTTTGGTGTTATGCATTGGACTAAAATGAATGGTCATTGTGGGAAATCTCGTCACGTGAAAACAAACTGTCATCTGGAAACAGCTCTTTTCACGATTGGTAAAAATGTATCACTTTATATGCTAGAAAGCTTCAGAGCTCACTATTAGAAGCTTTTTTTTTTCATAGTCATTGCATTCAAGGAAAACGATTATTAAGAAATGTATGATTTATTTAACACTTTGTTGTGATTTATCATTTGCACTGCTTTTGCTTGCAGAATACAGATTTGAAGAAACTGTTATAAATAAAATGGTATATTTTTTTTAAAGAAGATGCAGCATCGTTGCAGACTGAAGTCTGGTAACCTCTACCTTCTCAGTATGACCCCCGTGACAAAGTTAATTAGCCTGGCTCCCTAATTGGAACATCAGAACATGGACGTAGATCATTGATTAGTGACTGAAACCCTCAGATGACACGTGGAGTTTGAAGCTTGCCCACCATGACTTTAAAGTTTAAAAGAAGATCATTTTCTGACTTTATCAGTTTCCCTGACCTGCAGTCGGGATTCTTAAATGAACTCCTCCTCACAGCGAGTGTTGCTTTGACAGCTAGCGCACGCTCCCATGTAAAACTGCTTTGAGAGCAACTTGTGCTCCAAAGCATACCTCCACTCCTCTTTCTGACAAGTGGTGACACAGTAACTGTCGATCTTTCCTCCCCCATTATAGAGGAGGTTTCACATTTCTCCACTTGAGGCTGCCAACCGTCTTTTCTGTCTCCGTGTTTCCCTTTGAAACCTCCCAGGTTCTGATAAGTCAAATCATAAGGTATCAAACAGCACTGCTCTCATGTGCAGGCTCCTGTGATATCGCTGCAGACAACTTTGGATGTGGGGTATGGTGCAGTGTTCCCACTGCCAGCTGGCTGTGTAACAACAAAAAGAGGTCATTCTGACACATCAGGTGTAAAAACATACATGGATCAACGTTACTGTTCACTGCCTTTGCTTGTTTTGTGAAAAAAAAGAAGAAAAAACCCACTAAAATAAGAAAGTTTGACCCAATATTTAATCTAAAATGCAGTCATACTTGCAAAAGAATCAAAGACTATGTGGAGGGTAATCTTGTTCATGTAACTTCATCAAAGTTTAGTTTGATTTGGGTAATGTAAAGGAAAATGTTGATCAAACATCATAGAGATTACTTTGTGTGCACCCTCCCAAGCTGAAGGAATGTCTTGGTTTGCTTGATCCATTGAAATAAACAGTGGTGAGTCTGTGTCTGAGAACAGGGAGAGCACAGGTGTTTTAAAGGTGTGGATGTCTATCACTGATTCCCACACATCCCAGTGGGGCCTGTTCTGACAGTAGCTGCTAGATGGATTTAACTTCTCCACCAGATACTTTTCTGGCTCAGGAGTGCAGATTCTCAGGAGAAAATGAATGCAAGCCTGTGTTATATGGCTTTTTTTTTTTCCATTTTAGGATATATTACAGAAAAGCTTATTCTCAAGGGCAATTTGGTGGTGATATTATGCCTGCTGTGTTAGCACAGTTCATCATAATGATGCACAGTCTGGGAAAGTTATTTTCGAAAATGTATTCATTTCATTATAGTGGGGAGTGCAAAAAAAGAAATACTTTCAAAGTTGGTGATTAAAAAAGGAAGTTTGTAACAAAAACGAGGCAAGGGAACAAAGAAAGGACCGACAGTTATTTACTTGTGTTGGGAAGGGACAGGGAGGAAAATATTGCACAAGTCTCTGTGCAACACTGATGCTGAAATGCTATGTATAAAAAAAAAGGCAATGAGCATGAAAGACTTGCACTTGTAATGCTGTTTAATCTTCCTTTTTTTTTGGCTTTTCCCTTCAGGGGTCGCCATAGCGAATCAGCTCCCTCCATCTAACCCTATCTTCTACATCATCTACTCTAACACCAGCTACCTTCATGTCTTCATTCACTGCATCCATAAACCTCCTCTTTGGTCTTCCTCTAGATCTCTTGTCTGGGAGCTCTAGAGTCAGCACCCTTCTACCAATATATTCACTGTCTCTCCTCTGGACATGTCCGAACCATCTCAGTCAGGCCTCTCTAACATTATCTCCAAAACCTCTAACATGTGCTGTCACTCTGATGTACTCATTCCTGATCCTATCCATCCTGGTTACTTCCAAAGAGAACCTCAGCATCTTCATCTCTGCTACCGTCAGCTTTTCTTCCTGTCTTTTCCTCAGTGCCACTGGCTCTAGGCTAACAACATGGCTGGTCTCACCACAGTTTTGTACACCTTGTCTTTCATTTGAGCTGAAACTCTTGTATCACACATCACACCTGACACTTTTCTTCACTCATTCTAACCTGTTTGAACTCACTTCTTCACGTCTTTTCCACACTCTCCATTATACTGAACTGTTGACCCTAAATACTTCTTTATCTCTTCTCCCGGTAACCTCACTCTTCCACTTGGATTCCTCTTATTCACACACATGTACTCCATCTTGCTCCAGCTAATCTTCATTCCTCTCCTTTCCAGGGCAATCCTCCACATGTTCCCTGCTCTCACTGCAAATCACAATATCGTCTGCAAACATCATACTCCATGGTGATTCCTGTCTAACCTCATCTGCCATTCTGTCCATCACCAGTGCAAACAGGAAGGGGCTCAAAGCTGATCCCTAAAGTTATCCCACCACCACCACCTTGATTTCCTCTCTCACCCCTGCAGCACACCTCACCACGGACTTGCAGTCCTCATCCATGCCCTGCACTGCTCTAACATACTTCTCTGTCACTCCAAACTTCCTCATACAATACCACAGTTCCTCTCTGGGCACTCTGTCATGAGTTTTCTCCAGATCTACAAAGACACAGCGTAGCTCTCTCTGACCCTCTTTCTACTTCTCTATTAACATCCTCAAAGCAAATATTGCATCTGTAGTCCTCTTTCTTGGCATGAAACCATCCTGCTGCTCACAAATGTTCACTTATGTTCTTAGTGTAGTTTCACTTCCCATAACTTCATTATGTGGCTCATCAACTTTATTCCTCTGTAGTTGCCACAACTTTGCACATCTCCCTTTTTCTTGAACATGGGCACCATCACACTTCTCCTCCATTCCTCAGGAATCTTCTCACCACCTATTATCCTTTTGAACAACCCAGTCAAAAACTCAACTGCCATCTCTCTTATACCCTTTCAACCTCCACAGGTTCATATCATCAGGACCAAGTGGCTTTCCACTCTTCATCCTCTTCAATGCCCCCTCACTTCACCCTTACTAATCTTTATTACTCCCTGCCCTACAACAGTCACCTCTATTCTTTGTTCTCTCTCATTTTCTTTATTCATCAACTCTTCAAAGTATTCTTTCCATCTTTTCATTACACTACTGACACCTGTCAATACATTACCATCCCTATCCTTAATCACCCGAACCTGCAGCATATCCTTCCCATCTCTATCTCTCTGCCTTGCTAATCTGTATCAATCAATCAATCAATCAATCAATCAATCTTTATTTATATAGCACTTTTCATATAAAACATAACACAAAGTGCTTTACACAAAATAAAAATAAATAAAACAAAAATAATAATGATACTAAATAAGCAAATAAAAAACAAATAATAATATAAAAATAAGCATAAATTAACATAAAGTCCCCTCCCCCAGATCCGTACACAACCCCCACCCCTGTCAGAGCTCCCACCCCCTAACTGATGGAGATTGGCAATGAGAAACAGGCTGAGCATGACAGTTTGTTTTTAGAAACGCAAAGAGTTGGGACCTCTCTCTCTGTGAGTAGCGGCACAGCCAACCAAATGCAGCGACACAAGCAGGGACCCGCCTCACCACAGCTAGGGAGCGATGCAGTTCCCCATCCAGAGCCGCCGCGGCTGAACGGCAGCCGACCCAGAGAGAGAGAACCCAACTGAGGAAGCACCGGAAACAAAATAAAATTAAATTAAAAAGTAAACATATTGATAAAAGCAAAAAAGAACCAACAATAAAACATTATAATGAGGAATTTAAAATAAATTAATAATGTATTGTAAACATTATAAAATAGATAAAAGATAAATAGGTAAAAAGATACAAAGTAAAAATTATTTGAAAGCCAGGTTAAAAAGGTGGGTCTTGAGCCTTTTCTTAAAAACATCTATGCTCTCTGCAGCTCTAAGATCCTCTGGCAGACCGTTCCACAAACGAGGGCCATAATACTGAAAAGATGCCTCTCCGTAAGTTTTGGTTTTCACAGCTGGAATGGTTAGAAAACCAGTGCCAGAGGATCTCAGGGTCCGCGAGGGTTCATATTTAACTAAAAGGTCAGACAGATAAGAAGGCGCAAGACCGTTAAGACATTTAAAAACCATTAAAAGTATCTTAAAATCAATCCTGAAGCTTATGGGGAGCCAATGCAGGGATTTTAAAATTGGAGTGATATGGGCCTGTCGTCTGGTCTTGGTAAGAAGTCTTGCAGCAGAATTTTGGAGAAGCTGAAGATTCTTAAGGTTAGTTTTTGGAAGCAGGGCATTACAATAATCAATTCTACTTGTGATAAAAGCATGCATCAGCATCTCCATGTTAGCGAGAGAGAGTAGTGGGCGGACTCTAGCCAAGTTTCTAAGATGATAAAAACACGTTTTAACCACATGTTTAATATGTGGGATGAAAGTTAGCTTAGAGTCAAAAACAACGCCAAGGTTTCTTACTGTTTCTGAATAATCTAATGAAAGTTCTTTTAACTTCAAAAACTGTTTCTCTCTCTTAGCTTCAGGACCAATAATTAAAATTTCAGTTTTCTCCTGGTTGAGCTGCAGAAAATTATTTGCCATCCATGATTTTACCTCTAAAATACAGTTAAAAAGTGCTTCTATTGGCCCTGTGTCATCAGGAGACATAGCTATGTACAGCTGGGTATCATCAGCATAGCTATGAAAGCTGATGTTGTTCTCCTGATGACATTCCCCAGAGGAAGCATATAGATGTTAAAAAGTAAGGGGCCAAGTATGGAGCCTTGAGGCACACCACATTTAATTTTGTGGACCCTAGAAAAGTGAGTGTCCATGTTTACCATAAAGTATCTCTCCATCAGATAGGATTTGAACCACTTGAGAACCATCCCTGATATGCCAAGACTTTTAAGTCTATTCAACAGGATCAGGTGATCAACAGTATCAAAAGCAGCACTTAGATCTAGTAGGACTAATACTGAGATCTGACCTGAATCCAAGGCACACCTGATAGCATTAACTATCTTTAACAGGGCTGTCTCAGTACTGTGGTTTGTTCTAAATCCAGAGTGGTTTGTCTCAAATATGTTGTTTTGTGCGAGAAACTCATTCAGTTGAATACAAACAAGTTTTTCTAAAACCTTGCTTAAAAATGGCAAGTTAGACACTGGTCTGTAGTTGTTAAAAACTGAGGGGTCCAAGTTAGTTTTCTTAAGTAGTGGTTTTACAACAGCAGTTTTAAAGGCAGCAGGGAAAATACCCGTCTGAAGAGAGTAATTCATTATATTTAAAATCTCACTCTCAAAAGACCCATAAAATGTTTTAAAAAGGGATGTGGGGATGGGATCTAGAAAGCAGGTTGTTTGGTTAACTTGGGAGAAAACTCGACCAAGTGTTGCAGCTTCAACCAGGTCAAAACTGTCCGGTGCTTCCCCGGGTAAGATCAAGCCATCATTTTCAATAAAAAGGCTTTTTTGTTCATTTAAGATACTGGATCTGACTGAATCAATTTTGCTCCTGAAGTGGTCAACAAACTCCTCACACAATGACGCAGTAGCTGGCATTGTGTTTGTATTTACGTCGGGGTTGATCAAAGATTCAATTGTGGAGAAGAGGACTCTGGGATTGTTTTTATTCTCAGAGATGATCTTTGCAAAGTATGCGTTCCTGGTTTGTTTCACCGATTGATTATATAGTTTTAGTTGATTTTGGTATAATTGGTAATTTATTTCAAGTTTCTGTTTTCTCCAACGTCTTTCAGTGGATCTATTTTGTCTCTTCAATTGTTTCATTCCTTCAGTTCTCCAAGGGGGTGTGGGTTTAATTCTTATCTTTTTAGACTTAAGTGGAGCAACTGAATCGAGATTGGATTTTAATTTGCTGTTAAAACTTTCTACAATTAGGTCACAGGGGACTGGTAAGACAAGTGGAGCGTTAGTACAAACAGTTGAAATAAATTTTCTGACCACTTCAGGAGTTGTATAGATCAGTCTCTCCCTCTTTACTACCCAACCTAGCATACAAGTCATCAGAAGCCCCTTGTTTAGCCTTTGACACTTCTACTTTCACCTTACATTGCCCTGTACTCCTTTCTATCCTCCTCAGTCCTTTTAGCATCCCACTTATTCTTAGTTAGCCTCTTACTACGTATACACTCCTGCATCTCCACCACCAAATCTGCGTATCAACTTTCTTTCCTGATGACAGACCAAATACACTCGTACCTGTGTCCCCAATCACATTAGCTGTAGTTATCCAATCATCTGGGAGTACCTCCTGACCACACAAAGCCTTTTTCAAATGCTTTTTAAAAGGCATGTCACATTCGTCATTTTTCAGCTTCCACCAGTTTGTCCTCTTCTCTGCCTTTTTAACAACTAGCTGTTGTTTAAATTTTTCTGTTTGACTTTATGTTCTTTGCAAATACTGGTGTAAGCCCAATGAGACGGCTATGTTGTGATATTGGGCTATATAAATAAAATTGCATTGAACTTAACCTGTGTGCTTCCACCTTCACTCTTATAGGTCACCCTATGTTTCTGCCTCTTCTCAAAGAACATATTCACTATAGCCATTTCCATCTTTTTTGCAAAATCAACCACCATCTGTCCTTCTACATACCTCTCCTGAATACCAAACCTTCCAGTCACCTCTGTTTCCTGCACCAACATGTCCATTGAAATTTGCACCAGTGGCAACTCTCTTACATCTATGGATGTTCATCATCACTTCATCAAGGTTCAACCAGAAATTCTTCTTCTCCTCCAGCTGACATCTTATCTGTGGAGCATACTCATTAACAACATTAAACATCACAACTTCCATTTCTATCTTCAGAATCATCACTCTTTCTGACACTTTTTTTTACCTTCATAGCATTCCTAAAAAACTCCTCCTTTACGATAACTCCTACTCCATTTCTCTTCCCATCTCCATCACAATAGAACAACTTGAACCCTGCTCCTAAGCTTCTAGCCTTTCTTCCTTCCCACCTGGTCTCCTGGACACACAGTATGTCTACCTTCCTCCTCTACAACATCTCAACTAATTATCTACATTTTCCTGTCATGGTCCCAACATCCAAAGTCCCTACTCTCAGGACTTTTCTCTTCTTTTTCTTCATTCGAACACGCCTTCCTCCTCTCCTTCTTCGACTCACAGTAGTCCAATTTCCACCGGCACCCTGTCAGTGAACAGCACAGATGGCGGTCGTTGTTAACCCGGGCCTCAACTGATTCGGTATGGCTATCATAGATCTGATTAGCATGTTTGGTTTGACAAATATTTTACATTGGATACCCTTCCTGACATAACCCTCTCTATTTATCCGGGCTTGGCATTGGCATAATGAGACCCTGGCTTGGGCCCCTTCGTGGCTACATTAAAATGCTGTCTAACGTTTAATTTAAATATTTTTTTACCACAATTTTTTTTTCAGGGTCGGTATTTCCTTTTTTTTCTTCTTTTTTATTTTTTTTAGCTTGTCCTGTCCAACAGCTGAGCAAACAGATATGAGCTGAGAGCCTCTTGTGTTAGACAGATTTTGCTGTTACAATTGGGGGTTATAAATCATCACACACACAAGGTGTATATTCTTATAAACCCCTTTTGTTATTTAAACTAAATTTTATTTATATTAATTTTGTTTGTGTCCTTCTTCTTGTTGGACTGAACGGAAAAAGAAAAGGGGAAAAAGAGAGGGTGATGTCGGGGGGACACAAAAGAAAAGGGGAAAAGGGTGGGTTATAGAGGTTAGAGGATGACTACAGGGGAGGGAGGATAGAATCATAAAACAACAGGCAACAAGATGATGGAGATTTATGATCATTACACTAGAGTGTGAATGTTAATCCAAAATGGGCAAAAAAGATGTATTATTTATGCTTAATGAAATGCAAATAGGCTGCACGGTGGCGCAGTGGTTAGCGCTCCTGCCTCACAGCAAGAAGGTTTCCGGTTCAAGTCCTGGCTGGGGGACCTTTCTGTGTGGAGTTTGCATGTTCTCCCCGTGCATGCGTGGGTTTTCTCCGGGTACTCCGGCTTCCTCCCACCGTCCAAAAACATGCTTCATAGGTTAATTGGTCACTGTGAATTGTCCCTAGGTGTGAGTGTGTATGGTTGTGTGATTGTGGCCCCTGCGACAGACTGGCGACCAGTCCAGGGGTGTACCCTGCTTTCGCCCATGAGTAGCCGGGTTAGGCTCCGGCAACCCCGTGACCCCGAAAGGGATAAAGCGGATTGGAAAATGAATGAATGAAATGCAAATATATATTTAAAAAGTAAAATAGTAAATGACATACTTATATAACGCTTTTCTACCTTCATTGAAGGCCCAAAGCGCTTTACAGTCACAGCCCCATTCACCCATTCACACACACATTCACACACTGATGCTGGCTCGGCTGCCGAACACTGGCGCCAACCTTCCATCAGAGGGGTATCAGGTTTATATATTTGTTAATTTATATTTTAAGGCCTGCGATCTACATGGAGACGTGATCACCAATGTTTTTGAAGAGCTTTTCAAAAAAGAAAAAACTGATCTCTAAACATCATCCGTTTCTTCAATGCATTGTAAATGAAGGCTTAGGGAACACATTTTTTGGCCATGCGGTGAGTCACAACGGCCACGCAAATCGCGTTCGGTGTGAATGCACCTTAAGATTATTCAAAAGGGTACTCTCCAAGAGGAAATAAATAGTATCCCATGCATGGAAAATAAACTGCATCCACTACTGTGTGGAATGTATATCCTTCAAAAAAGACTAATCTTTAGGTTTTTGTTTTATTTTTATTATTATTTTTTTTAGCCTGTTGTAAAGTTAAAATCAGAAGTATGGATAATTTAGATTTACACTTTCCGAATAAAATACATCTTAGAAAGACCCTTAGCTTTGAAAAAAAAAAAAAATCATGAACTGTCCCCTTTCACAATTTAGAAACTGCATCTTTTTAGGATAACCGTGATTATCATGCATGCCTGCATGAGGATCATTGAGAAATGCACCTATTTTGTAGGCTAGAGGGTCTTTAAACAAGTGTAGATATGCCTTATTTCTGCAGCCTAATATGGTATCAACTCTAATCTGATGAGTACTTGTATTTTCTGTCTTTTCCTATAGAGAAAATTGTGTTCAAACGAGTTTCATCAAAATGTTTGTTTTTTTTTGTTTTTTTTTTTTATTGAATAAGGATCAGCTATTGTATGTACAACAAACAAATCAAATTATAGCAGTTAAATATACTGCATCCGTCTCTAAGTTCTTCTTACTTTTAAATATAATCTTTAAAGTGACACCATATTTGCACATCTAGAGTTTGCTGAGTTTCTGAATAAATGAAGAAAGTGCAGAAAAAGTATTTTAACAAAAATGAAGACAATTGAAAAACAAAACAAAAAAAAAGACTCCTGAAGCTTTGGGGTTTGGAAATATTTGATCCTTTGTGTGGAGAGGTACTCTTCTTTAGTTTCAGTTGAGTTGATGAATTTCAAGTGCGACATAATAAAACTTGAAAATGATTATAGATTCTGTAGCTAAGAAACTCGTCAAAAATCCAACATCAAATTTTTCTTTCTCATTTCTTGAGGGTGAATATGCTTCTAAAAAACCTTAATTGAGCATTTGTGAATGAGGCTCAGTAATCCTATATTTGCTTAAAGCATCATCGAATGTTTGGTTTGAAAGGAGAACCTGGAAAATTATTGAGGGACCTTTCAAAGTTGCATGACGTGTGCTGCACAGCGCCTGCAGCATGCACACCAAAAACTATGGGTGGTGCCAATTAGCATGAAGAATGAGCCAAGATTACACAAAAGCTCTGCCAGAAAATAGTAGCCTGTACAAGCAGGAAGAAACATTGTTTTTTTAGTTTCATGTTGACTCATTTTTTCTGTTGGTAAAAAACTCTCAATCACTACACACCCTTTTAAGGTACTTAGCTTTAGGTTGAAATACAAAGCACAATTTCCCTTAAGTTCCCTTTGCCACACTAGATTTAACAATATAGACTGAAATAAATTGCAGAAAAATGAAGTAAAAACTACAAAAAAGCAAGTTGTCGTTTCTTGAGTAGTTTTTGAGGCATGACCTTTGTTGAATGACACTTGAGTCTTGATAGGGGGTTATTTCGTCTCTCAATGAGATTACACTGCAGGAAACATTTTGTTATAATGAAGAGATTAAAGCAATCAGATTTGCTGGAATAAGGAGGGACATATGAGAATTACATGAGTCATCTGTGGTTTCTTTTTTATGTTAAAGAATTATTTCCAACCCTGCCTCCAATCAGATGACAGCTGGGAGAGACTGCAGCTCCCAGAGTGAACCAGGCAGTTTGGAGTTAGTCTAAAAGAAATTAATTTTACTGAAAACAAGAACAGCAGGAGACACAGGATTGATTGATTATATAAAAACTGTGATTTGATAACTCCAAGAAATCTGATTATTGCAATAACCAGAACAGATGTGTTTACATGAAGATCAGAAATCGTATATTTGCTCTTTCAGTCCCATCACACATTTCTCAGATTTCATGTGTAGATCCTGAAGACAAAACTCTCAGCTGCCTTTAAAAACTTCTTCTGTCTGTTTGTTCCACCACTCTTAAAGGTCTGCAGATATGACTACACACTTCAGCTGTCCTTTGTTTGGGTCCCATAAAGAGAGATTGATGGGCAGATGCCAGTTGTATGGCAACCATCTGCCCTAGTATTTTTTAATTGTATTCACACTTCCATTTTCTTTGTTTTTTTGTTTGTTTTCTTTTTTTTTTTAAAAACCTTTTAGATGAGACAGGACAAAACACAGCAGATGATCAAGTGTAAAGATAATCAAGTGCAATTGATAGAGAACTCAGATTATTGGAGAGAATCCTGATTTTGGTTGTTGCTTTTGTAATCGGATGCCTGCAAATGTTTTGATGAAAGACATACAATTTGACTGTTCATTGTGAAAATGTATGCTGCATTTTATTATCTTTCTGTCAGAAACACATGTGCTTTAAGTGTCTTTTAAAACAGGCTGGTTTAAACTTAAATATAAAACTAAACAGAAATGTCACACACTCCAAAAATTAAACCAAAAGAATCTAATGCAATTTTTAAAATAGCAGTAATTCAGCAAATGCTGCAGTGAAACATCAATTTAGGAGACACTGGAAAGGATCACAGAACTAATTTCAGAACTCAAGAAGTCAGATAATTATCCTATTTTTAGTGTGTGCATGACTGGCTCACTAAAATCAGGTTGATTTACTGTGAAAGTGCTGACATTTTATTAGCTTTGGAATGAAAAAGAATTAAAAAAGGATGTTTTGTACTTGTAAAAAAAAAGTAAACTAAGTTTACGATGAAATCCATGAAATGCCATCTTTTGTACTTTATCTAAGTGCAGCCTTTTTACCATCACAAAAACATCCTAGCTGCAGGTATGATTCTGGAATAACAGTTCCACTTTGATTTTTCTCTTTGGAAAACTTCATTACTGCTTCAGCAATACAACAAACAACCACTCTTAGTTTGTATCATATGAGTTTACTAAATGCAGAAGCATTTTGCATTTCGACATGACCTTCATTTAAAATTTCTCATTATCAAACATTTATTTTTTATTATTATTATTATTATTATTTCTAATTGCTTCATATTTTTTGTACTGACATCACGTCAGTTGTTCTGCATTATCAGCCAATGAATGTCACAATGTCACCATTAAATCTGACACAAAATTTCACTCGTGATGACTTTGTATTGCAATCCTTCACCAGAATAAAGCGCTGAAGGATAGAGCTTCACAGCACTCAGGAACATCATGAGGACCTCACAGGCCAGGGAAAAGTAAAATCCACAACACGAACAAAGAAATCTTTGATTTGACATTCTGTTTATGAAAAAAGGAACAAAATATCAAATTGAAAAAGAAATGTGGTCAAATTAGCAAACTTATTTTTAATCATTTAAAATGAGAGGTTCTGAACTTCCTTCTGTTCCATTGCTCCCCCCATAAACCAAAGAGCACATCCATTCCAGGGAGGGCAGGTGGGAGTCTGGTGTTGGATGCCCTGGAGGTGGTTTTTGCTCATTACTGGGGGCCTATTTCAGGAGGCGTCTAATGTCGTGGAATATGAGGCTGGACTTCCCACTGCTAACCCAGCTGTGTCTTCCTTTCGAAATGGTTTTCAAACAAATCCATGAAATCCATGAAAAAAAAAAAAAATCTGGTAAAGCATGCAGGAAAAATGCAGAAAAGTTGTAATTGAACAGTCACATCAAGCTGGGACGGATCGCAACACGTCGAACCTTTACCTTTTAGTTTAATCCTGTTTTCTTGGAAAACTGCAGTTAAAAGCTGATCAGACTCTTCATAAATTTGCATCAACAAACCAAATTTAAAACATGTCATTTTATGTTTTAAAAAAACTTTGTAAGAAATCATCTGTGAATGTCAGTGATAAAAAATTTGAAAGCTAAAACCCAGATGGCCAATCTTTGACCATTTGAAAGCATTTTGTGCTCAGCCACCATGGAGCACCAGACTCCTGCATCCACATCCTTTCACAGTTGTATTTTTCCATGTTCTTCTGACATCTTTCTGTCAGCAATTAAAGCTATTTCATATTTCCTGTAAGTCACAGTTCATGTTGTTCTTAAGTTTGGGTGAAATTTACTTCTCTGTGTACTGTGAAATTGCAGACCAAAGTGGGAGAAACGAACTTAAAAAGCTCTGAAGTATACAAGAGAGGCACTTTCCAGTCTAGTGGAGCGTCTTTCACTCCACTCCTTTTGTTTTAACGTCTATGTCTCCAGTCCTTTTGTCTGTACCATTCAAATGTTTGAATAGTGCAAATTGTGGAGTGGAAATCCACCTATAAGAATATGTGAGCATGTGTAACACATGCAGGTACTGCTATCTCCTTTTGATGAATTCAAACAAAAAAAAAAAACAAGAAATACAACTTAATTGTGGCTGATGAGCATGAATTTAAAGATAAAAATTTGTTTCAGTAAAAACATATAATTCATTGTCTTCTGTGATATGTTGTGTGAAAACTAAGCTAACAGGTTCAGGCTTAAAGAATGGTTTCAGCTCCACTAAAAAACACTGATACTTAGAAAACATGTCTCATAGGTCAATTGGTTTCTCTAATCTGTCACTGGGTGTGTATGGGTGTATGGTTGTGGCCCTGCGACAGACTAGCGACCAGTCCAGAATACCCTGCCTTCGCCCACAAGTAGCCAGTTTAGGCTCTGGCAGCCCCGTGACCCCGTAAGGGGTCCTCAGCCTTATTCCACACATTATTTTTCTTCGTTCGAGACCTTCTGGCTCAAAACTCTACGGCTGAATTTATCCAATATTGCTCGTCAAATATTTTCGCGCAGCTAATGCTAGTTTGGGGCTATAAGCTCGCACCTAAGCACGCAGACAGAGCTCCAGGCGATAGAGAGGGGGCAGGGTTGCTCCAAGCCAACAGTCTCACCCAAAAAAACAGAATAGTATATCTAATGAGCTACTGCTACTAAGAGAAAGCTATGTCTTAAAAAAAAAAAAATGACAGTCTTTTTGATTTTTGCTAAAAAATGCATAATAAATTAAAAACTACTGGGAGCAATTTTACAAAAGAAAAAAATGAGGTTGGAGTGTGAATTTAACACGACATGAATCAGAAATCAAAATCAGTAAAACATGCTTTTATATGGAGCATTATGATATTATATATACAGATGTTTTACTTAGGATGCAGTGATTTAAAGTAACCAAAAACCTGCACTATGAAAATGACGATGCATACATATAACCGACAGTTCCCTTTCAGTCAATTCACTTGGTACAACACATGTACTATGGGATATCACGCCCTCGGGTGTCTGGCTGAAGACACCCAATGACAGGTGGCCACTGCTGTGCCAGCTTCCCAGAACGACTTGTTTCTGTCCTTGTGCCGTCGCGCAGTGGAAAAGTTGGAGGTGAAGTGGCCCTCCTCCCCACCCCTGCCCAGAAACAATCTCGGTTCGCCTGATTTTTTTCTCCCACCTGAACCAACGACGGTGAAGAACTGTTTGCCCATGTACCCGGACTTTGTATTAGAACTAACATTGTCATGGATCCAACCTCTGTCCAAGAGCGTGACCATGCCCGATTGGACAGTACTGTGACCTGAATGGAGCTGAGTCAGCAGGCCAGGTCCACCCTCCACCTATGGAACCGTTATAGGACAGCTAGAGCTGTCATCACGTTTTGATCAGAACAGCAACACCACAGTGGTCTCCTACATAAACAGGTAGGGAGGGATTTGTTCCCTTTCTCTGTTAAGGATTATTCGCTCTCTGTTGAGGTAGTGCATGCTCATTTTCTATCTTGGAGGCCTATCTTGCACCATCCCATATTAACAATGTGATCGGCCCCACTACGTTGCCATCCAAACATTGTAGATTCTCTGCCAGTCAGCTAGAGAAAATGTATCAGGCACAAGGATGTGCAGCTCGAGCTCTGTTACTATGCTCCAAACTTACCAGGCTATGTGCCTGGCAGACCTGGGCGAGCAGCTGCCCACCGGCAGTCCGCTGACCCCCCTTCTAAACAAGGTCAGACTCACCGCAGACTACATTTTCCGGATGTCCTGTGGCATTGCTCTCTCCCTCGTCGGCAGAGGGATGGGCTTCACAGTTGTGGCAAAGGAGCACCTGTGGCTAACTCTTTCCAATGTTCCAGAGACAGAAAGGATGGCATACCTGGATGAACTGGTATCTGCGCAGAGCCCATTTTCTCAGTCACCCGACGCCATTCAAACCAAATTTGACCTGCATAAGAATTAATTTGCCGCTGAGTAAACGCTGCTCAAGAATTCTAGGGTCCGGCCCCAAACAACGCTGTGTTCCCCTAACACAGTCTCCCAAGCACAACAACCCCTCCACACACACGACATGTTTGCATTCTGTTTGTGCCAACAACGTACAAATAAAATAATTTTGTGTTAAAAAAAAGCACCTCCTATCAGTCTCGACAATGGCGGCATAATGGCATGCTCCACCAACACGCTGGAGGGCAACAGCCCCTCTCTGTCAGTGCAGCGAGTCGAGCGCCTGGCACCCCCTCCCTGTGGGTCGAGAAAACTGTTGCTATGGGTTACCAACTGCAGTTCCGAGTCAGACCCCCACATTTCCATTCTGTTGTAAACACAACATTAGAAGTTTCAGCTGCTCAAGTACTGAGAGGAAATATGATCGTCGTTGAGAAAAAGTGCGATTCGAGTGGTCCTGACTTTAGAAGTGAACAAAGGTTGGTACAGCCCCTACTTTGTTGTCCCGAAGAAGGACCTCGCCCTCCGCCCAATCTTGGACTTGCAGGTTTTAAACATGTACCTTGGCTCGTTCAAATTCAAAATGCTGACGTTGAAACTGCTTTTGAACATGACCAGTCCAGAAGAGTGGTGCTCACTGGGAGAGCTCACAGATGCTTATTTTCATGTTGCGATGCACCCAAACCACAGACAAATTTTGAGGTTTGCATTCGAGGGCACTGCTTACGAGTACCTCGTGCTGCTCTTCGATCTGACACTCGCCCTTTGCACCTTCACGAAATGTGTGGAGGCAGCGACATCTTCTCGGAGAAAGAGACATTCGTATCCTGACTTATCTGGACGACTGGGCTTTAATAGCAAGCTCCAGAGAACAGGCGGCAACGCATCTGTCCCTGGTGCTATCTCACATTCAGTCCCTGGGTTTTTCTGTGAACTTCCGAAAGAGCCAGCAGATTTCTTTCTTGGGGCTGGAAATATGTTCTGCGTCATGACGGGCATGGCTGTCAGAGCACAGAGTAACTTCTTAAATTATTGAAGGATTGTTGATTAGGTGCTTGTTGATGTTAAACTTATTTGGGTAAACGTGACTTTATCTGAATTAGGTTAAATTGCAAAAAATTTAAGCATTTGCGAGAGATGTTTGCTGAAGAACAAGTCAGCCTTCAGCTGTACAAGTCAAAAACATTTTCTGTTCCTGTAAGCTCAAGTCCAAAGAGAGATACTGTTGATATCAATTAACCAAACAAGAAAAACATTTACAAGAATGATATATCATAAAGCTTTTAGTGTTTTTTTTATTGCTTTATGTAATTTTGTTCCTTTTAAGACCCATTCAAATGAAAACTGTTTTTTTTGTGTTTTAACATGTTCTTGTAATATTTTCTGATGATGGAGGACATATATAAAAGAAATTAAGCTAAAAACTGAATTTCTGAGTATTTCTTTGCTCAAATCATCGTGAATCAAGAACAGCAAAAAAATGCAGTATGATAAAGATTGTATCTGTGGCATAGAAAATATGCAGGGTGGTCAACAAGCTCCTTGCTCCGCCCCATCCAGATGCATCCACTTCACAAATAGATTCAATTTCAATTCAATTCAATTCAATTTTATTTATATAGCCCAATATCACAGCCATAGCCGTCTCATTGAACTGATTATCAAGGTATTGCAAGAAGCAAAAAAAAATATTAAACATGTGAAAGTAGAAAATAGCTGGTTGTTAAACAGACTAAGCTGAACAAACATCTCTGCCCTTACACCCTCCTTCGCGGTGAGGAAAAACTCAAAAAACCCTATCTGTTTTCATGAGATTCTTGTACATATTTGTTTTCTTTGTCTGAGCTGAATCTGGATCAAAACTGTATGGCTGGATGATGAGAAATGAAGGCAAGCTCACTCCTAGTCAACAGTGTCACCCACAACTCAGAGGCAAATTTCTAATGAACTTCTGCTGCTCTGCAGAAACTATGTCCTAGAAAATGACAGTTTGTTTTGTTTTTATTTTGGCTAAAAATGGCATAATCATAAAAAAAGACACCTGCAATGGTTTGGAAATAGATCAAAAGATGATCAAGGTGGGACTAACTGAACAATTAAACATCACTGAGTCTTTTGACTGTTTCATTTACAATGTTTGCCAGGATTTTTTATCAAGTTTTCCTTTTTGATGTTTTATTTGTATTTTAATTTGATTCTGATTTGATCAATGGCTTTTAAAGTTGGGCTGTTTTTTGTTGGGTTGGATTGTAAACCTTCTCTTTCTACTGATTTGGTGTTTGTATTCTGGGAAGGGAGTAAAAGAAAACTACAACCATTGAGTTGCTCAGAAAAGCCATAAAGCGCACCATCCAAATATGTTTGTCTTTCACTGGATAAAACTTACAATTATCAGCCTGTCAGAGACTTTGCTGCTGCACACAATAACTGTTTTTCTTCCTTTATAGTATGTTTCACATTAACCGATTGATGCATTGTTTGGTGGGAAGTGACTGAAGTCGTTTCAAACAACGTGACAGTTCACGTCTTCATCAGTGCCACTGTTGTCAGGGGTCACAGGAAGACGATGACATGAATGAAATTATTATTCTGTTACTTTTTTATCACTGATGTGAGACTTTCAGACCTTTTGTCAGTTCAGTCAGAGAAAAATCAGTCAACTGAGCGAACACAAAGAAGGACTCTGGAAAAAAGCTTGAAGGGATTGTCTCAAAAGTCAAAAACACACTCACTCCTTAATCCATATTTGTAGTGGCAGCTCCCAACAATGTTTTAACAATCGCAGTGGCATATCAAGAGTATCTGTTGGTTGTTTCTGATTAGCAGTCACTGAACCTTGAATATAATCCCATAAGCTCAGCATCAAAGCCTGCAAACTCCGGACATGCCTACTGATGGGAAGAATTTCCAATTTGTTGTTCTCTTCACCAGTTGTTCTAATCCATCATGCCAGGCTTATCACACATAACTTTGCATGGAGAATTCCTTGAATAATGACCTGGTTGTCAAGATGACTGTGACATAACTACAGTTTTGTGCTGCTATTTTGTGCAAATGTCAAGTCAGCCCATGGACCACAAGATCTTTAAATTTCTTCCGAAACTAAAGTCATGGGTCCAGGTTTATTCACGGTTGGTGCATCCTCCACTGCGCAGCAACAACTGCATCAGTAATGGGACAAATCTGAGGTTTGCGTGTAACATTAATTGCATGTTGAGAAGGGAGATTGGCTACTTAAAAAAAAAAAAAAAAACAGTTGTTCATGTAAATCTCATCATTTAGCTGACCGGGAGCTTTCGTATCTACAGTGTTTATAGTGCTTCTGCATATTTATAGCCAATGCAGTAAAGTAATGCATATGTAGAAGACTGCTTTGGGCAGAGAAAGATCATTTCTGAGGGTAGTAGAAGTACGAGCCTCCAGTTAATGCAAGCCTTTAGGTTTCATGAGCGGGTGAGCAAAAGAAAAAAACCACGTGTGTTCTTTGGTAATCATGTTTATTGGAGATAAAACTTGTTTGCCTTTGTTGGTTAAATAATTGATACCTAAGAAAACTGTTCTTTCCTTGTGTTTTGATCATTCACCATCAGCAGCAGCTAAAGTGTGTTGTTTAAAATTTCAACATTTTTTCCCATTTACAAACTGCAGCGGGGGGATCACAAACATTGTTATTGCTGACTGACTTTTAGTTATAAATGAAGTCCGTCTCACTCCCTTATTTTATGTCTATGGTCTCTCCTTCTGAAGAAATGCATTAATAACCTGTTTGTTGAAATCTTCCTTTTTTTTCAGTTTTAAAAGTTGTTCCAATTCAGTGGAGATCACTACCAGTGACATGTCTAAACAAATTCTTGAGTTTAGGGGTTTGAAAATGTATTCCGCCATTTAGAAAATTATGCTTAACAATATTAAATAGCAACTGGATGGCTGAACTTGCCTTGCTACCTCTAATTCTATCATTCTTCAGCCGCGATGTCATGTTCTCCGGGCTCACCAGTGCCCTCTGCCTTGAGGGAGACATACTGCTTTTCATGTTGTTGATGAGCAGTACCGCAGAACGGCCCAGTGGACCTAGTGGTTTCACGAAGATCCTGGATGCCCGTAACCCAGGTGTTTTGTATTTGATTGTGTCTCTTTAGCAGCGGTCGGCAGAACTCAATGGTATTTAGATAAAGGAAATTTCCTTTAGGCGTGAGAAATTATCCAACTTGATTCTCCACGCTGTCATCTGGAGCACCGGCTGGACAGGTGTTATCTTCTGAAGACCAAGCAGCGGAGCTGTTAGCATCTCTGCCAGCATTAGCTGCTCTAGGCATCAGATGCGTCTTGGTTTTTCTTTGGGGCCATGGTCAGCTCACTATATTGCAGAAGTACTACTTTCTTGCAGTAATTATGTGATGATTCAGCATAAAAGTCACTTCAAGGCAATGAGGATCAGGTGATCTGGAAACATGCGACTGCTCATGCTCATGACCGGAACCGTACAACCATGTTGAACCATGTAGTTGTTGTTCAAACATTTTGTTTGTATTTAAACATATAGCTGTTATTGAAACATGTAGTTGTAGAGTTAGGTAAGCTAATTGTTCTTTTACAGTTCTAGCAAATCACCTGTCCGTCCTGGGAGAGGATCTCTTCTTCATGAGGATATGCCTGAGATTTCTTATTTTTAAGGGTTTTATTGTGCTTCTTAGAAGCACACTTAAAATTGCACTTAAAATCGCAACATTTTATTAATAATTATAGTGAGCTTTATAATCCGAAGCACCATATATTTTAATCACTTCTGCTTGTGCTACTTTGAGAAGTAAACAGTGCTCTTTCAAAATGTCAGTCTGTTTTTTCTTTTTTTTAACAAATCGGAAGGTTGGGTGTTTCTGTGAAAATGCCTTTGCAGCTTAATGTGTAGCGGCATCAGACTGTTTTTTTACATGTTAATCTGTGTTAGCATAGTCACAGTAATGTTTGTTTTAGAGCCATCAGTCCTTTTTTTTTTAATGTTGCTAACAAGGTTGAAAGTCACAGATAGTGTCACATATAGTGTGAATAGTATAACGTAGCTAACATATATTCTTTATATTGTAAACTAGGGGTGCATTGACAAGAGTGATGCGTATCCCAATACGACACAATACATATTGCAATGTATCCCAAAAATGTACCAGAACAATTTTTCTTTTTTTTTTAAACACCATGACTTAGAAAATAAGTCTATTGAAAATAAATTCTACCTGAATATTATTTTATTCATCCATCCAGCCATCTGGGACCGGGTCGCGGGAGCAGCAGTCTAAGCAAAGATCCCCAGACTTCCCTCTCCCCGGCAACTTCCTCTAGCTCCTCTGGGGGGAGACCCTGAGGCATTCCCAGGCCAGCCGAGAGATATAGTCTCTCCAGCGTGTCCTGGGTCTTCCCCGGGGCCTCCACCCAGTGGAAGATGCCCGCAACACCTCCCCAGGGAGGTGTCCAGCAGGCATCTGAACCAGATGACTGTCAAGATCAAAAGTATGGCTGAATGTGCTGTTTATTTCCAACATTGCTAAATTGTCATTCAAACGTTTTAAGAGCCTGAACAGAGCTTTAATCAAGTTCTTCAAAAATAAAGGGTAAAAAAAAGCCAATTCTTTGCAGAAACATTTCGGTGTGATGACACAGTGAAGGATAGTGCTTAAATAGGGTTAATATACTTTGTTGACATGACAGTCTTCACTGCTGTGCTGCAGCTCAGTTTTCTCACACGTGGAAGTAAACACGTCTTTCACTGCTCATCACCACAACAGCCTTTTTTCAGAGCGTTGTATTTGCGCTAAGCGTCTGACTGGGTCATGTGAGGTGGAACTATTGAGCAGCACACTGTGTCGGGCATTTAATGGCAATTCACGCACTTCATTCGGGAAGAAGCACCGGCTAGACACGAGCTTCGGTAGCCTGTGTGTAAAGCATGCTTGCCTACCTGTGCTTGATTGAGCTTCCATAATTCATCTGTTGAAGAGGCAGCCAGTAAGAAGTGGCTTTGTCTAAGCCAGGGTTCCCCAAACTTTCTCTTGAGAGAGCCACATAACTGTTTTCTTCTCAGATGAGGGACTGGGTTCAGTTTGTCAGCTAACAGTGTAAAAATCAGAGGGTGTGCCTAAACGTAAACATCTAAGTTTTTCCAGAAAGCCACACATAATCACATTTTTTAAAAACCCTTCCTGTAATCTTTACAGAAAAATGAAACTAAAGCATTTCAGAAATTAAACCAATAAAAACGCTGTCCTCTCCCATCACAATCCCTTTGAGACTTTGGAGGGCTGCAGCTCCTCACACATTTAACAGTTAGTGCAAACTTGAAAAATGAATCAAATATTGTCTTTGTCAGCATTTTAAATCGATAAAAGTATAATGTGAGATATCGTCAAATCAGTTTTTAGCTACACCCCTACTGTGAACGCAATTAAAATGTCTGACTGATGAAAATATCTCTGACTCTTTTGTCTTACTTGCAGTGCCTTATAGTTCGGTGAGCCTAAAGCTACTGACTCTCCAAGCTTGTCATGCACGTTCAAGAATGCACTTAACATGCATTCTTAAACATGCATTTAGCCCATGTTGTTAATACGACTGTTGCTACTCAATACAAGCACACGTATCTGCAGTTGGAAATGTAAAAGCGGTGCAAATCTTGGAAATATTGCTCCAGGCTTTTTCTTTAACAGTTCTATTCTGATATGTGAAAGACTTGATGTCTTAGAAATCTGACCGGGGCACAAGCCACAATTATTAATTTCTCCTCCATGATCTATTTTCAGATAGTTGGCACTTCCATGAATTAAGAAGGACGCCATCACTATCATTTTTAAGGTAATCTTAGTCTGTTTGGCAGGCAAGGCTTGACAGGAAGACATCTGGATTAGAAAAAGATGGAAGCACACGGGCTGTACTTTTTTTTCAGATATTAGTTTTTTGTTTTTTTTTTATTTCCAGTTTGATGTCTTCTCTCTTGTTTTCACTGCTGCTCTACTGCAGTTCTATCAGGACCGTATTTAGGCCCCTGAAGACTTGGGCTCACTTGGCAAAAGAAATATATAGAGAAAGTGTTTTCTTTCTACTTCTAAACAAATAAATGATTCACATCTACATATTTAGATCAGCTGATGCATTCATTCCCTGGTCATCTGATCAACTCAACAAGCGTCAACGTGACATGGGTGGTTTGTTTTTTTGTCTCTCCCCATTTTCAGAGAACACTCAATTAATCTTTGGTGAATCATGAATTTGGTGGAGGCAAGATGAGATTTGCTAAGCCTTCTTGTGCTAAAGAAAGTAAGTTATGCCCCTTCAGCACAAAGCTCCAAATGCAATCGGTAAAATGTTCTAAAGAGACATTCCTTTGTGGGCTCGACGTTTAATCCACTATTATTTTTGGTCGTGGTAAGATTTACCATTGTTGTAACTGTTTCCTACAGAAAAACTAAAGCTGCTTTAAACAAGTGCAAATCTGAGAACAACTTTGAGTTTGAAGCATCAGTGACTCTGGGCCTGAGGTAGACATCTTTGTGCCTGGAAAAAAAAACAGCAGTCATCAATCATTCTTAGTCTGTCTGAAATGACTGCATATCTATCCTAATCCAGGCTGTCGGTATCCATCAAGAAGCCAAATAATATGGCGACCCTGATGTGTTTAAAGAGGATTATTCAGTTTTTTTCCTGTTTTAAAGCTGCTTAGGGGTTAAACTTTGTTTTATTACTAAACTGTTAATGTAGCTTAACAACAAAGGTCGTCAAGTCTTAGACTCCAAATGCAAAAGTGGTTAATTAAAAGAGCAATTTTGTGTGTTTAATCTTTGTTTGCCAGTCCAGTTCTGTTCATTGAAGAATAGAGCCGCTTGTTAATCTCCGTCTCTGAGTTACGCTGGAAAAATGTCTTAAACAGCCAGTGATACCGTCAGAGAAGATTTCAAACTAACAGAAAACACCATATTTCTCCTACTGTTGCCCCTGTGGGCTGCAGAGGCAATTGAGTAAGAGCTATGGAAGGCAGAAAAGCATTTCAGGTCTGGAAAAGCAACATTTCAAATAATTCAACAGGAATGAAGTTAGAGAAACATTTTCATTGTTATGCAACAGACCTTTGTCCTTCTGCAAAAAAAACCATGTAGCTTTAAATAACAACTGCAATGAACATTGTGTTTTAGGTGTTTTTAACATGTTCTTGTGGCATTTTTTCAATGATAAAGGACATCTATATAAATACTGGGTTGGGCACCAAAATTTGGTTCTAAGTCGGAACTGTTACAACTTACGCGGTTCTACCGGAACTGAAAGAAGTTGCTGCATTTGGTTCCTAATTTCTGTGCTTTGTTTCAGTGAAAGTCTATTTATCTAAGCCAGGACATGTGAGTTCTAGCCAATCCTATTGTCTTTACTGCAATATGGCTCATATTTGACTGATGGGGCAAGCAGGAGCCTGTGCATCTAAAATGCGGTCTTTCACTCCCTGCAGGGAGCTCCCAGAGCTCCCAGCGCTTCCTCCAAAGCAAGCATGGACATTTTGGGCCTAGAAGAACCTGGTGAGGAGGACCCTGGAACTGAAATATCAGCTTATGGAGACGATTGTGACAGCATTCTAGGTGAGTAGCACAGTCTAATTAATGTCCTTCACACTGAGTAAACATGTTTCTAAATTAGTGCATGTATTAGATTGGTCACTCCAATTTGTTTGAACCAACGTTCGTGCTGCACAGATTTATGTGTAGCAGGAATAAGTGACGTAGAATGCCCCATGCTCTGGTGTAAACAAAACCCAATATGGAATGAGAGTGTATACACAAAATGTTTACTTTGATGTGTTTAAAACAGGCACAGTGCACTGACTTGAACATGTAAAAAAAAAAAAAAAAAAAAAACAAACAAAAAAAAAAGCACTGTTTGAAAAAGCTTGTGGTTGTCATTTAAAAATCTACAATTGGCGGGTCACAAACCTCTTCAAACTTTTTTTTTTTTTTTGGGCTAAAAGCAGCACAATCATCATTAAAAGACAACTGGGAATGCTTGGAAAATAGATCCAAAGATGATCAGAGTGGGACTTTTAAGAGCTGAGCATTACTATTCTTTGTGAGGTAAATAATTATTGAATCTTTTGTTGAATGTGTATGAAACTGTGTGGAATTTTCATGTAATGTAATGCTGTGTAATTTCTTCTCAACTTTGGTTGCCATGTGAAGGAGTTGAACTCCAATTTAGAGAGGTCTCTTGCTCAGATCTTAAACTGATATGAGGAGATAAATGTGTCCTCTTTGGTTACAAAAAAAACTATCAAATAAAGTTACAAGAATGCCATAAACTACATTAAGTCATTACTATCCACCTATATAGTACAATCTTTAAAAAAAAAGGTGATTTCATGGGGTTTTGGTGTGAATGTGCTTCAACAGATGGCAAATAACTAAAGTTGTGCCATGTCTCCTTGCCAGTATAATCCCAAATGCATGTTCTCTCAAACACAATATGACTTTTTAATTGTGGATGTCTGACCCGAGAGGAATTATTTTTTGATGGGCCCTCATAACCATGATTGCCGTGCGCACAGCTCGAGGTCAACAGAGTCCAGAGTTCAAGCCTCTCAATGATTCCACACCTCAATAATTCCAAGCCTCTCTATGATTCCTTACGTTTGAAATATTACTTGAAAGTAGTCGAGCATTTTTTTTTTCATTTGTTGTGCTGCGTGTGTGAAAGGATCATATAACTGCATGAAAACACGTGGAGGTGTGTAACCCAATAAAATCTATAGATCCCTGTCAGTAAATTGAATCATTGTGATAACAAGGACGGCTGTGGAAGGATTCATCACAAAGACAGCAATATTAAGAGAAATGCTGCATTAGAGGTGAAATATTTCCTCATAATAAAAAACTGAGCTGTCATTGTGGATCAAAGTTCAAAACATATAAAAAAGTATTCAAAGAATAATTACAGTTGGGAAACTGCCAGATGGAGGCCACATAAAGAGCAATAAATGCATTACAGTTTATAAAGCATCCTTTCACGTCCTCAAGTTCTAAATGCCTAATAAATATCAGACTGTCTGTTTGGCTCCAGAAAAAGGTCATGCCTCTGGGATTTGAGTGGTCTCTTAAAATAAAGCATCTTATCGAGGCAGATACATAATTAATGCTTGGTCATTTTACATGAGGAGCTACATTTATTTCTGCCAGTGCCCTTGTCAATCTTCTTGTGTTACTGCTGAGGGGCCAACTTTACCTGATCATATCTATCATTTTGGGGACATTGTGTTCAATAGTTTTGAATTCCTTTTATTTCTTTTTACTTCATACAACATTTAGTACGACAAAGTATTAGGGCAACCCAAAATAAACAAATAAATACATAAATTTAAGAGAATAAAGTCATAAAATTATAAGAAAAATGCAACAATCTTATGAGAATAAAGTTGTCACATTTTTGCCCTCAACTCCAGCCTCCGACTGCCAGAGGGAGCTCTCGCCAGAGTACTGCTTCCTCAGTTCCTCACTACAACTCCCATCAGCCATCTCCACCGGCCATTTCCTACACAGCTGATCATCATGACCATCATCATCTGGGGACATTTAAGCACCATCCTGTCAGCTTACCTGTGCAGTCTTGTTAGTTTACTATCAGTCTGAGCAGGTTTCCATGTATTGTCTCCTTCATGCATTGACCATTGCCTGTCTCCTCCTCATCCTGCATTGCCTTTGTGATTTTGACCCTTGCTTGGATTTTGACCTCGTTTATGTCTTGCTTTTGCACTGCGTCATTAAACTGTTTGCAAATGGATCCACATCCCCGCCTCTTCGTCATAGTTGTAATATTATGAGAAAAAGTCAAAATTTTTACCTGAGTAAAAATTGCAGAGTTATGACTAAAAAGGGTCAGTGTTTTATTATAGTAAAAATTATAATTTCATGAGTCATTAATTGAGAAATTACAAGATTAAAGTAGTAAATTTTTGAGGCAAATGTCTGTTAACTAAGAAAATGAGAAACAAAAACAAAAAAGGTGAACCAATATTGTGTTATGAGAGAACATAAACACTCACCTGAGCACAGGTGTCAGCTCACCTTTGCACAAATAGAATGCGAGACATAATGAAATACCTTACATGTGTTGGTATGTGTGCATGAGTATGTGCGTGTGAGTTGTGCTTGTATTGTGTACATGTTGCCATGTGAAGATTTTTGGAGCCAACATATGTGTTTGTGACATTTGAGTATGTGTCTGTGGATGGACCCCTCCCCTTAGGCTAGCATTTAAACCTGACTGCGTTATATATATATATATATATATATATATATTTAATAAATCATGAGTTATTTTCGTAAGGTGACTCAGTCTCTGAGACACCGTCTTTCACTCCATGTGGGTGTCACCCATTTCATGACTTCATCCTAGAGCCGGCCTCGGCAGCGTGTTTCGTCATTTTGCCTACAAAAAAACAAATGACGGCCACATTCCACTCCTACCCCTGTGGTTGCTCCCTACTCTTACATTTAGCCCTCCAAGCAGAGAGATGTGGAACAATAGCGTCTTAAAATTCAGTCGTTACTAACCCTCGATGATGTCATCAATAGTCACCGGTCATCTTTGTTGCGTCATCTTTGAGCTGCCAGCAATCGGAAAATACATAACATTGGTTTAAAACTTTAAACAGTCGTGAAAAACAAAAAAAAAGTCATTACTTACATTCAAATGTAAACTTCTGGGCTTCTGAGCATGCATGAAGAAACGTGTTTCTCCACCGCACGATGAGGATCACACTACTGGTGGAGGGATATCTATGGCTCTCCCTTAAAAAAACAAGTCCAGACACAGCTAAAGCTCCAAATGCCCCTACAATTAAAGCATTAGAAAGGAGCCTTCAAAAAAGGAAAGCAGTTCGGCCAACATCCAAACTTTTGCAAAGATTCATGTGCGTACTGTGCATACAAAATGAAAGCATTTAGCCGATCACCACTTGGTTTGAAGATAATAACACACTTAAAAACTAATAAAGTCGATTTTGCATTTTACAACTTCATTTTTGTAAAATTTGGATTTTTTTCTCATAGTTTTACAATTTTATTCTCAGAAATTGTGTACTTTTTTCTTGTAAATTTACATCTTTATTCTCATAAAATTACGACTTTTTCTCTCATTATTTTACAACTTTTATTCCCTTTTTTTCTCTAGTTTTATGATATCGCTAATACTATATTGCACAACAGTACAAAAACTTACTGGATTTAACATCTATAATTACAACTGTTTTCTCTTTTCCGGCATTTTTACGGATTGAGCTTTTGTTCATCCTTGTGAAAAAATTTTGCTGCAAGTTTTCAGAAGACAAAAAAAATCAATTTCTTACAGTTTTGAATCTGTATTTGTATCTTCATTTTTCTTCTGTTTTTTAATGACCTCTCTGGTGAGTCCTCCATGTTCTTGGACTCATTATCATTGCTTGCTCCTGAGGTACTTCTCCTCTGTTCAGATGATGGATTTCTCTATGATTCTCTGAACTCTCAAACCCCTAAAATCTCTTAGTGAACTTCATACTGTTCTGTTGTTGATTATAATGAACTGCAATAGAATATTTGTGCTCATTTTAGTTATGATAACAGTCAAGAGCATCATCCCTTGCCTGTTTTATTGATCCATGTTATATTCTGATGAATATAACATATCGGATATCAGATTATTTCTGAATGACGCAGTGTTGTTTATGAACGATCCATAAAGGGTCTATTCATTTTAGTGAGCATGTTAACATATCACTGCATTTTAAAACACTGACTTTGCTGCACATTTCAGTTTAAGTATTGAAAGTCTTTGCACACAATGAGAGTAAGATGCTGCATAGCTGTCAATTATTCTGCTGGCTGTCATTAAAAAGGAAAAAAAAAATCAATCACTTCTGGTTTAATTATACATGCCCAACAGCAGAGGAGCTCCAGTGGTGAAAGAAATATGCAAACCTCTTATGAATGTAGTCCACACTAAAATGAGAAAAAAAAAAAAAAATTTTCTCATTTGAAAGTTTATTATAGTAAAAAAAAACATGAAAAATGATTCAGTCATTTTTATATATTGGCATTTTTAATAATGTTATTGACAATTTAATTTCCTCTAGAATTTTGCGACATGAAGCAAACCGCCCACTTTTCTTCTGAAAGCTGCAGAGAATGGAAAAATCTTTTATTTTCCTCTGTGCACTCTTTAGACCACTAATTTAGGGAATTTATTTCATAAGTAGTCAATTAGATTTAGATTTACAAAGGGTTAGTCATTTTAATTAATCTGTAATGGATAATTTGCCCCACATTATTTCAAACTTTCCCTTGAAGTGCGAGGAATTTTTAATACCATGAAAAGAGGGGAATGAAGGAAATGAGAACGTGTAACGAGCCGAGCATGGCAGTTATGTTTAGCTTTGTTTTGACACCTTGTCAAAATATTTACATTAAATATTAGATGCAATAAGTTAAACAAGATTTAATGTTTGTCAGAAATCAGATCATTTAGATAACGAGAAAACACCATAAACTCAGAACTGGAAAGGATGTTCAGCATTACTCTACACTGCCTTTGACACGTGGAAGTATTTTCCAATTAGTGTGTCTTGTATGACCCAAAGTACCGATTAAATATTCATACTTTCAGATTCACATCTTGAAATGATAGCATTTACTTCCTGCCAGCTCTCAGAGAGTGGCATTACATTGCTCATGGATGACAAAAAGCGGCTCCTGCTGACTGCTCTGTTTTTTGACAGAGGTCTTTGGGTTTTGAAGTTTTCTTAAACAAGAAACACACTGAGCAATCAGCATCACTCCTCAAATCACAGGCCTATTTCCATCCGGGTTCAGAGGCATGTTGGAAGACGAGAGAAACTCCTGACAAAGCCGTTTGGTGCATGGATGTGTCGGGAACTATGTGTTCCTCACAGATGATCAATGTAGTTCTTTAACTGAGACTTCTCCAAATATCTGTTTTATGAAAAACATCCAAAAGCTGTTTTGCATTAGTGCTGTCTTTCAGAAAGTTTGTATTTTTTGTGGATTGACTGAATACAAATTCTATATCTAAACATACTGTAGTTTTAGTAAACATAAAATGACAATTATGTGATCATTTATATTTTTGAAGAAAACACACTTTAGTTTTCTTGGCTTTTTATTAAAAAAAATAAATATTTCTTTCTAATTCATAAAATAATTTTCCTCCCACAGTTTACGTTTCACCATCCTGACCTGATCACAGACAGAATTGTTCAATTTAGAAATGGTAGAAATGGCCTTGTGATGCAAATAATTTCAAGACCAAAAACACATGGAGAAGTCGCATGGTACGTTCACACCAAGCTTGGAAACGTGAGTTCAAGTGACCATATCCAATGTAAAGTCTTTGTAAGCTCGCATTTGTCGGCCTTCTGTGTTTAAAACTCTCATGATTATACAATGCTATTGACCTTTTTAAGTCAGGTTTTGGGCTTTACATAAAAGTGTCAGCATGTCGAAAGCTAAACCAGTTGAACTTTGAATAATCGAGAGATTTAGATTTGGTAGTAACGTTTAGATGGCATCCTTTTCAAAACATAGAACTGCCAACCGGTTGAAAAGCGATCATGAAGGAGAAATTAATAATTGCGGTTTGTGCCCATATAGGATTATATGACACCAAGTCTTCATATATTGGAACAGAGCTGTGAAAGAAAAAGCCTGGAGTAAGATTCACCAGATTTGCACCGCTTTGACATTGCACACCAAGCCTCTTCCTGTGAGTACATGCGCTAGTATCAGATAGCAACAGACCTGTGTGAGCATTATATGGTAAAAGCACATTCAAAACCCTTGTTCAGAGCATTCTTGAGTATGCCACACCTGCCCAGTTTGTACATTCGTAGCATTAGGAGGAGAACCTAGCAGCTAAAACAAAGACTTTTCCATGAAGACACCATTGATGTGGTGGCTATTCAGTGGTGTAATGGTTAGCGCTCTTGCCTCAGAGCGAGATGGTCCTGTTTTAAATCAAGATGGGACCTTTCTATGTGGAGTTTGCATGTTCTACTCGTTCATGTGTTTTTTATTTTACTTTTTTTTTTTTTTCTCCCAAAGTCCAAAAATATGCTTCATAGGTTAACACATTGCTCTGAATTGTCCCTAGATGTGTATGCGTCTGTTTGGCCCTTCAACAGACTGGTGACCTGTTTAGAGTGCACCCCACCTTTACCCAACAGTAGCTGGGTTGAGTTGGTGAGAATGCTTCTGCTAATTAAACGTAGGCTAATTGTTGTAAGTGGGTGTGGCCACAGAGACAGATAGCAAGGTGCTTCTGAAGCCACTGTCATGTCTGGTCCTACATGCTCCACTGTGGTGGGAGGCACAGCTTCAACTCTGAATCCATCCAGCTCATCATCCTCACTCTCAGGGTCACATTTACTGCTTCCTCCATTGACTGGCTGCCCTTCACTGTGATTGGAAAGAGATTGGAGTCATGAGGTGCATTTAACTTGTATGTAGCTGTGTGCAGAGTTACGCGCCTCCTAACTAATAAATGAACTGATTTATGGAGCTTTTCTAGCCTAGCTGACCATCTATGTAAACTTTTACACAGTGGGGCACATTCATCCACTTACACTGCCCTGACTGTATTTATTTACTTGATAATAAATGAAAATAAATCTGTTACCAGAACAACTTTCAGATTCAAAACTGAATGTTTGTTCTAAAATCCACAGAAACTAAGAATGAAAGAATTCAAATTATTTTTGTAATGACTTCTGCAGCTTGAAACCATTTTCTTTGTTGGAAACTGCGGGGCATCTGTTCTGTCAGTCGCTCTATCAAAGGGAACCTTTTCAAGGCTGAAATTGGTGAACAAATTGCAATCATTCATTGTAGAATCAAGAACAAAATAAAAAAATTATGAACATGTGCTTTATTTTTTATGATCAAACAGTTTATTTCGAGCTTTGGATTCATGACTGTCAAAACAGTCATTTTTATTTTACTGATTCTTTTAGAATTATTTCCTTTTTTTCCTCTTGTTGGTTGGATTTAGTGTTAGCCGCCTTTAAAGTCAGAAGACCTTCGCTAAACCTTCAGACTGTCTGCAGAAAAAGATGTCTGAGCAGGATCACCTCACATTCTCTTCAGATACATTAAACACACCCTTCCAATGGTGTTTAGCATTTTCAAAACAGCAAACATGTACACAACAACAATTATGATGTCTACATGTTGCACATGCAACACATTCTATACTTTTTTTAAGTTAAAACTTTTGCAAACATTTGTATTTGCTTATAAACTTTGGGAAGAGGAACGTATCGGTTTAATGCTGCTTCAGTGCCTTCACTGTTAGGTTAGTCCTGGTTAACTCTGTTACACTGGAGCTGTTTGAACTACCGTAACTCTCAGATTGTTACACAATCAACGTAATTCCAATGGATTTTAATGGAGGGAAAAGCAGCTTTGCACTGATGTGCTACACTTTACTAAGGTTTTACTAGCTTCAAAGTGTGTTGGGATTACATTAATTATGTAAACAGTTAAAGAATGACAGTAATTCAAAGAACACCAACACTGAAGCAAAAGCTCCTGGTCAGAAAGGGTTAACTAGGTATTGACCCACATATCTATTCAGGTAAATCCCAGCTGCAGCCAAAGCACCTGTGCAGAATGTTGTGATTTCTGAATTACAGAAGGAACATCAGAAGAAGTCTTCAAGGAATGCTATTTGTGTTTGTTAACGTGAACTGTGACTTCCCTGAGGCGTAGGAGTTCAACTGTAACCTGATTAAAGACTCAAAAAGACATTTGACTCTTATCAAAATGTCCTGTTCATTACATGTCCTAAAAAAAAAAAAAAAGAGAAAAAGAATGTTTTTAGCACATAGACAATGGTCCCTTGTTTATTCCAGGATTTACATTTATGTATTTATTTATTAACAATTATTGAGGATATATTAATACTTTCATGTCTGACATTATCCAATTAAAAACAAGTTCCCATGTTTTTTATATCTTTTCAAGGTGATGCCTCCATTATACCTTTATGACTTCAACCACGATATGCTCAACAAATGAGCTGTGTGGAAACAAGACTGGTATGATACATATTTGGTATGTTTGTCTTTAAAAAAGGGAGGAAAGAGACTGATCGGTTTGAGTTGAATCTTTAAATGATTTTTTTGCTTAGCAGTATTAAAAAAGCAAAGGGGTGCTAGATTTTAAAAGTTCAAGTTAAGAAAATTTGTGGAATTTTTGCTGAATGAAAATGATAAAACCCGCTTAAATTATCATTTTTAAAAGAGCTGCACTGAAAAAGTAAACTCAGCTCAGAAAGATAATGGAGGTAATCTGTTTAAGTGTTACAAAAACACACACGTGTTGTGTTTGTGATGTGCGCCGTTTGATCACTATGAAATATGAAGAAGTGACACACTGTGATAAAAATAAAACAAAAAGAAACAGGAGCTGACAACCCAGCTGCACTGTGCTAAACAAAGCTTGCTGATACATGAATCAAGTCTTCAGACAAAGTTCACAAAATCAGTTTCCTGAAAAGACCTGAGCCGAGAAGCACCTGGCAGAATCTGAGGCTTTTTTCTGCAGAAACTGAAAAAGGCCAATAATCTGAGCTATGATTAAAGAAGGAGCTGATCTGCTTTCCAAAGTAATGGTCCTGTACTCTTCTTCCTTTTCTCAATTTTCTTGAGTCTACAGCAGCTCCTCCCCTGCTGTTCCATCACTACCAAATCAGATTGAGAGTCATAGATCACCAGAGACTCCACAATCATCTATATGCAAATCGGATGCCATCTATTTGCCTTTTACAGAATCAGTTTAGATTGTGGAGAAAAAGACAGAGATGCCTGGATGTGATCTTCTTTCCACCCGACTTAACAGAAAACTGACACAAAGTCGTAATTTAACCGCTACTGGAAGGCACTTTCAGAAACCTAATCTCAAATAAAAACACCTGGAATATAAAGACTAAAACCAAATAAAATATTCACCAACAGAGTTGGATTTAAATGCATCAATTGCATCTACAAACACGACCTTTACCCTGAGATATTACTGACACAGTCTTTGTTTTTTTGTGCCAACACTGACATGTTTTGTACTCTGGAATATGTTGTGCTGTTGCTACAGGTAATGGCTACTGTGGATGAAGGCAGAAGAGAGTAATGGGTTAGGGTGGTGCATCTCTGCTAATTAAAGAACGGTGAGCGAGCAGATGGGAGGACTGCTTTAATTTTTCGGAGGTGACGCTTATCCAGGGACATTATGTGGCAGCCATCAACATACATAACATGCAGAGAAGCGTCAGCTGACAGCTTTTCTAATGAAGGGCTGGGACAACGTTATATTGTCTACATCTGCTGTCAGATCATCTGCCCAAACATGTCAAAGTATTTGTCCCATTGTGCCGTCTCTTTCTCTGATGTTTACCTTTTCTTTTCCATGTCAGTACACAGTTGTAGGCACTGTCAAACCCCATATTTGGAGAAAAGCACATGCATCAGCCTTTAGGAAACTATTGTCCTGTTGTTTTTCCATCCAGCTGCTTTCACACTTATAATTACAAAAGAAACAGTCAGTAGAAGAAAGTAAAACTTCTAATAATTTTACAGTAAAAAAACTTGAAATAAAAGATGCTTTTATAAGAATTCCTCAAAGCTCTGGGCCAAAATTCTTGCAGTAAACCTGTTTCATGTTTCAGGTCAGGAGCTGCAAAGGATGAACCAATAAAGGAACTTAGCTTGACCGAAGGAACCAAAAAAAACAAAGCTGTCCAGAGACAAAGGGAAACAAAGGCAGCAGGTTTTGGCTGAATAAGCTACTTGATAAACCAACTTTTAACAACACAAACACAACTCATCTACCTACGAAATACTGTGAAGGAAAACAAATAAAATATTTAATTAAAAAATCCTGGTCATTTGTAAGCCAGTGGAGGGGAGTCAACCACTCCTTTAAACTGCCTCTTTACCCCCTCTGCACCCCCTTTATCAGCATGCTGCCCTGCATCTTCACATGACAGCTTGTCATGGAGCAAACACAGAGGGGAGGAGATTCAATGCAATTCAAACAACTTTATTTATCAATCAAAGGGAAATTCTTTTCAAGATGCAGACAGTAGCTTTAAAAAAAGAGTATATCACGTAGAAGTATTAAAAAGAAAACATCTGGTTGGGTGTTCTGTTGTTGCAGGACAAAGTCACAATTTTTTTTTCAAGTTTAGTTGGTTATGAGCTGATGAGGGATCAGTGAAAATAAGATGAACAAAAGGCTGTTTGGCCTCATGCTCACACCTTTTGAGTTTCTGTGTGTTGTAGATTTCAACTGAACAATCAGAACTTGCCATAATCAATTAATCCAAGATTTAAATCAAAATAAATAAAACACATATAATAGTATTCTCTAGCTACCCCCAAGTTAACAGACTGCATTTTTTGCAAAAATAGCCCATGTTGTTGGGCACCATTTTGGATTTTTTGTTGTGGTCAACATGCTTTTCTGATGGAGGTACATCTATATTTGGTTTTTGAACCACAAACTGCACAAAACAGGGATATTTCAATGCTTTTTCTTGGAGACACAAAATTATGAGAAACACTAACTTTATTTACACTAGGAACAAACTGAATGTTTTAACGTTGCACAAACACCTGGTCAAATCTGGGCTAAACATCACCTGGAGTTCACAAACATGTTGCAACTCAGTTCTGGATTATAATTCCCAGATGCAAAGATAGTTATTTGAGAACAGAACAGCTGATGATGGAATGGTCCCCTGCAGTAATGCATACAAGGAATTTTGTGCAATTTTCAGGACGCAGCTGAAAATGAAACTGATCCAGATTCCAATAAAAACTTCACATGTCAATAAAGTTTACAAAAATGAAAGTATTTAATTATTAAATCGAGTTGTCTAAAAAAAACTCACGAAAATAACTAATATTTTATAAATAATGTGTTCTTTTGTGTGCAAAAGGTAACACATGGCCATATATATGGATAGAGTTTACTCTGAAAGGCTTTAGAAAAGCATGGTATAGGCCCTTTAATAAAAGAAAACACAAGTGAGCATTTAAATTTATAATAATTTGCAGTACAAAGAAAAAAAAACAGTTTCCCGAATAACTTACATTTTTAATATTGTATCTTTGAACTTGCTGAAAAAAAAAGGGAAAAAAATGCTGTGAAATGTTTTTATACAAACAAGGTTTTTCAAACGTTTGCCATTGAAACATCAAATTTAGCCTGTTGTGTCCTTAAAGTTGAATTAACTAAAAAAAGGTGACAAACCTTAAAACCAAGTACACACAGCATGCATTCATCCATTATGCGGCTGTTTTTTCTACTGTTGAGTGGTTCACAGGCCAATGTCAAGTGGCTTTACAAAGTAGAAAATCTGCTGGAGAATGGTCAGTTTTTAGGAATGAAAGGAACCATTTTGACAGACCTTCAGAAAATCTGCAGGATCGCTTAAAAAAAAGACTCCTCGTGTGATTTCTCAACAGAAAAATGTGCAGAAACAAGTTTATGTACATTTCTGAACAGTAATACAGTAGTTTTCCAAAGGAACATTACAGATCGTTGGTTTAACATTTAAGGTGAAATGTTCATGAAAATTGTTCTTAGATATAGCTGCTCTGATCTGCTGATCCATCCATATCGAGCCAACGTGAGGCAACAAACAACACTGTTTGTCAGCTTGAATTATTGCAGCTACTAGTGCATGGTGCAGCTGCAATGATGTATTCCAAAGGAATTTCATTTTGCTGTTTAAACACTGCCTGAATGTAATGGGGACAAGAACATTAAACAGCATCAAATTAACACTATCCATAACACTGATCAGAGAATGAGCACAGGAACACAGTAAATGTCAGTTGGTTTGACATCTGTTTTTATTAAAGCATGGTAGTAATAAGTAGAGCATCGCATTAAAAGTCTAGCCTGTTTCTATTTTATTGTTGTTTTGTAAAGTATTCCACAAAATTGCAAACCATTTAGAGACTTAAAAGTGAAAAATACACTGAATGTTATTAATTTAGTCTTCTTTGCTGTAGCACTTCTCCAACCGTGTGTTCCCATGTGCTGAAGCTGTTAAAGAAACAACTCAGTTCCTTGAAAAATGAGCAAATGTGTCCCCAGTGCGTACGGCTCATTGAACAGATCCTTAGCAATTTGAAAAACAGTCTGTGTCGTCTCCTGTTTGCTGACTTTGATGAATTTCTGCCACATCAAGCAGCATAAATTTAGACTGATGTGTCACTGATACACTTTACAACCTGTTATCTCTAAGTATGATGTGTGTAGCAGATGCTGAAAATGATGTCAAACATCAATTAATGTGGCTGTAAATATCCCTCAACACCTGCATTATTCCTACAAAAAATAAATGAGAACAATTAAGGTTAAATACAATTTTTTAAGACTTTAAAAATGCTGAATTATACAGCTTTTGTCAAAGTAATGACAGTGAGAAAGAACTGAAGAAAACCCCGGAAAGACATTTTTAGTCCTTCCTTTTCAGCCCATTTTAACTGCCCCACTCATTCGCATTCGTAACGGGGTCCTTGCATACATGTGCATCATTATATATCTTTGAGGAATTCTGGGATAAAAGATTCCTAAATAAAAGTGTCTGTAAAATTAGTGGTAGGTGACATTTAAGCAAACAGGAAGTAATGCAAAATCACCCCCAGGCTTCCCACGCTATCCCCAGGCAATCTTGCATTACTGACATTCTTTGGACCGCCTGTTTTCTTTACCTTTCGCTGTCTTCGCTTCAGTCAAACCAAGCTGTGACCTGATGTGTTTCTCAGTATCCATCTGTTGTTTTAAGGTTAATGGTTCACAGGATGGGGCCCACTTAGCCAGGGCTAGTTTACACGCCTGACCAGGCATCTTGTTAACGCATAACCTCAGAAGTAAAGGAGTTTCTTTATCCTCATCCACACTGTTAGGTGAGCACATTTTCTACCAACAAATGGTGAACTGCTGACTGAGACAGCAGCAAATGATAGCAGTGGTTTATTCCGAACATGTTTTTACAGTTGTTGCTGTTTTTATTTTTTTTCAATCGACTCAGCTTTCTTTCATTTGTTTTAAATACCAAACAGTGTTGTTTCTTAAAATACGACTGAGTGGTGACATTCTTTCTGTGACTATCTTGTACATCAGCCCAGTTATTGATAAAAATGGAACCCTGTAGTCATCAAAACACTGACAGACTAGATGCTTGGTGACATTATTTCACGGGCAAGTCAATAACCGCACATTGATGTAATACCTAAAAAGGGCAATCCAAAAGTCTTCATTACATTAGACTCTCTCTAACTTCTCAATGTCAAATTGTGGATCGGTGTGGTGACCGCTGTCATGTGGTTGTAACAAAGGAGATGAACCAGAAAGGAAAGCTCTCAATTTACAGCCTGATCTTTGTTCCAACACTCATCTGTGGTCATGAGCTCTGGGTCACGACCGAAAGAATACAAGATACAAGCGGCCAAAATGAGTTTCCTCTGCAGGGTGGCTGGGAGCTCCCTGAGAGATAGGGTGGGGAGCAGAATCACCTGGATAGGGCTTGGAGTAGAACTGCTACTCCTCCACATTGAGAGGAAACATTTGAGGTGGCTCGGGCATTTGATCCGGATTTCCTCCTTGGGGAGGCCTTCGGAGCATGTCCCACTGGGGAAGATCCAGGATACCATGATACCGTGAAAACTTTGTTGGGTGGCCTAGGAATGCCCTGTGATCCCCCCAGAGGAGCTAGAGAAAGTAGGGAGTCTGGGCATCTTTAGACTGCTGCCCCTCTCTGAATGAGCCAAAGGAAAATGGATAGATGCATTCTCAATGTCAAACCACCATTTATCTATTTAGTTAACAACTCTTCTAATTTGTAGAAGACATCTACATTACTTAATCCACATACATACATAATGTGCTGTATAATATTGACTTTTGACACATCCTTTTGAACTCAAAAAAATAAAAGCTGCATGTCCAGAGCAGCTCTGTTGACCTCTGGTCCTGCCTCTGAGGAGTCCAGTGATTGAACCTCAGTGAGATCAGGGCCTGTTTCCACACAATTATCTCGTGTTCTGTTCAGTGTTTTTGTGAACACTACGGCCTGGATGTTCAGTTATGTCTCTGAGGAAGATGAAGTGAGGATGCTGGATGATGCTCAAGACTGAAAAAAAATAAAATAAAGGTGTTTTCAATATAATGAACACCAAGAGAAACAAGGTGTTACATTAATAGAATTTTTTCCAATCCGCTTTATCCCTTTCGGGGTCACGGGGTTGCCGGAGCCTAACCCGGCTACTCATGGGCGAAGGCAGGGTACACCCCTGGACTGGTCGCCAGTCTGTCGCAGGGGCCACAATCACACACCCATGCACACTCACATCCACACCTAGGGACAATTTACAGTGACCAATTAAACCTATGAAGCATGTTTTTGGACGGTGGGAGGAAGCCGGAGTACCCGGAGAAAACCCACGCATGCACGGGGAGAACATGCAAACTCCACACAGAAAGGTCCCCCAGCCAGGACTTGAACCGGGAACCTTCTTGCTGTGAGGCAGGAGCGCTAACCACTGCGCCACCGTGCAGCCCAACATGAATGTTGTTCAAAATATATAAAAAAAAAAAAGAAGAGTTAGGTTCATGCAAACATTGCATATACGTCATTTGTTATGTATCTGCAATGGTAGGTGAAATTAAACAATTTTAATTGGATCTGACTACTTCTGGGTTTCATACTGTATTTACACTTTCTCTGTTTTGGTACTAGTGTGAGTTTGTTGTGGGAAGCTCAAGCAAAAACACAAAAATTTTGGGGTTATAAGGGTTTCATTTTAGACCAATTTTTATTTTTATTTTTTTCCTGAGGTTAAAAAAAGTTTGTCTTTTTTTTAACCTTGGAGTTGGGTTAAAAACAGCACAACCTGGATTATTTTTAACTATGAAGTCTTTATTATGTGTGAGTGTGTGGCCCCACAACAGACAAGCAATCTGTTTGGGTAAAGGCTGCCTTCACCCAACAGAACCTGGGTTGGCTCCATTGACTGTATATAGAGAACTGGACTGAGTGACCCCTCACGTTTGAATCTTTTCCCTAAAAGGGATTCAGGGTCTGGTTCTACAAATGAATGGATGTTTTCAAACTGACAACAATTTGGTTTTCAATAGATCCACAGCTTACTCCAGAACACTGGAGAGTTCAGCATATCTAGTTGGATTCGGTGGTTTCCACAGATTGGCTTTTTTTATATAAAACAAAAACTGTGCGTCATTTGGTTAAGCTGTGGCTGTTGTACAGTACTTTATAGCCACAATTTATCTATCAATAGTGTTGTGGAAGTCAAAGAATTTGTTATAATTTTTTGTTTTTACTTCCACACTGCCTGTGTGAGAGTGGACAGAGGTGGACCAAAGCTGCACTCATAGCAACTGCTCGTTTGGGGCAGTACTGCTTGAAACCACAATACTCCTTAAGATCAGTGTTTGTACTTTCTTACTAGACCACATTAACTGAATCACACAATAATGCATGGTGCACTAAAGAAACTAGAGCTGTAAGAAATGATGTTGATAGAAGTCAGATTTTTTGTTTTTTTAATTAAAAAATGCGTTCTCATTGCACATATAGAAAATCTTTGACTGGGCACCAGTGTTCAGAGAAACACAAGGTGACTCCTTCTTAACGGCCTCAGGGCATCTGCTTAGACTGCTGATCCTCAGCAGGTGGCTTAGCGAGGCGGACTGTGGTGGAGCTGCTCCTGGTGGGACCAGTGACTGAGAAGCATGAAGTGTGATGGAAGCATTGCTGTTCCATAGCAGAGGGTTTTATTTTAAATGCCTAAGGCCATGAGATAGTGTTTGAGTTTACTTGTTCATATATTTTAACATTTCTGGTAAAAATATTTCATAAATGTAAGGGTTGTCATGTAATAGCACATGGAATGTTTTTCTTGCGCTGCAAATATTATGGGGGGGGAGGGGTAAATTTGTTAGCCTCTGTTTAAGCCCCGTCCTCCTCATCCCTGTAGTAAAAAAACATGAACATTTTACACAATCATTGCACTGGAAAGCAACACAAAAGAACAGGGTAATCTCCTAAAGAGTGGAGCATTTGTTCCCACAGTCACAGTGTGCATGGGAGCCTTTGGCATACAGCAGGAGAGTGGGGGAGCAGAGTGCTGGTGGCGGGAGGTCACTTTTTTCTGCTGCCCACCTTGGCACGCCACTAGCTTGTCTTCAGATCAGAGCTTTTGCCATGAACCAGAGGTTGGCAATGAATCCAAGTGGCCGGGGGAGATAAGGCAGCCTCTGGGACATTACAGATGCAGGCATTAGCTGAGCGGAGATTTGATGGAGAGCAGGGCAAGCTGAAGCCTTTGATAATGCTGCAGATGTTTACTGCCACCACTCAAGAATTGGGCATCTGCTTGGCGCTTGAGAGGCTTTAGACTTGTACGGACTTGTAGAAACACAAATGCTGCAAAGGCACAGAGAGGCCAGATATTTTGATCAGCCGTATTCTTCCCCCTGCTGCTCCTCTCATGGGAACTAGGAGCCCAAAGAAAATGCTAAAAAGGCTTCATATAAAACCAACTAACTCAATTTTGAAATGTTTATATTCTGTATGATAAGGATTTTTAATCCAAACAACATTTACTGTTCGTACACAACATTTCAGGGAGGCTCATTGAGGGGCTGCCCTCCCATGTCATTTTTTATTCCATTTTACTGACACACAGGCAATTCCCGCTGGATTGCCAACATGCCACAATTTCAGCTCCCCGCTTATCTGACAGTTACAGTGCCTGTCCCATCATGAATCTAACATTTACTGTACCATCGTTCTCCCTGTACGCTGCCTTCAAGCGCTGCTGCCATTTACTATACCAGGCAAGTCTGCAATGCAAAGAAACAACCCTGACCACAAGGGGAGGGAAATGCCTGACAAAGTGCTTGTCACTCTCCAGTGTTGTTTCTCGGGCGAGTAATTTCACGGCTGGAATAATCATTAAATGTTTCAAAGAAAATACGATAACCCCATGTTGTTTAATGTAGGAGAGGCCTTGTTAATTAAAAAGCTCATGGTAAACCAGTTGAACCTAATTCACTGACAGTTTCTCTTTTTTAACAAACTCCACGTCATGAGAAATTCAGAAAGACAAAGGTTCAGAATCCTTCATTAGAATTCTTCATTTTTCTATGTGGTAGATATTTGCACAAACACAAGAAAAACATTTTATACCAATTTAAAAATGCTTTAAATGATCGGCTTAAATACAAATAATTCCTTAAACAGCAATAAACTGGGTGAGGAATTATTATAATCATGGAAAGGGAAAAAAAAATCTAATTATGTGACCTTTTTTTGTAGTTTACTGATTGAAAATAAATCAGGGAAACACAATTACACACTTAGTGCCAACCTGAACGCCTTATTCATTTCTCAGGCAGGCCACTGGTTCCCCAAATTAAATACAGTGATGTCTCTTGGTCTCAACCTCTATTCTTCATGGTTTTAAGATGTCATTCAATATGCTTCATCCACAAATTAACAGGGTGTAATTTGAAATATGGAAAACGGCAAATGATACAGGGTCACATTTGGTGTGTGATGAAATACTATACAATTCATTTTAGGGACTCTTGACTAATCATGCACAGTCAAGTGGTCCCTGAATGAGAAGCTAACGGAGGAAGATCAGTCTCTGAAGCTAAGACTTATTTCTAAATTATAAAATTTTAAAAACACATCAGAAAATGATAACATCAATGTTAAAAAAAAAAATAAATCTGGCCTTGCAAAAGATAATGGGATACAAATCCATACTGTATTATGAGGTGCACTCTGTTCAGAAAAAGAAAAAAAAAATAGAATTATGCTAAATAAGAAACACATTTTTATATGATGTTTAAATGACTAATAACTACTAAGGCTCTTTCTATTTCTACTAACAGTAGATTTTTCTGATTTTTACTGCATGATTTTTAGGTTCTTTGTAAAAAAAAAACTGTTAAAATTATGTGCTATTTCTGTCCTTATATGCCTCCTCTTCATCTCATCTTCTGTGTCGATCTGCATATTCCAATATTGTTATTGCTCCTCTGTATTGACTTCTTTTTTTTTTTACTGCATTTAAGGTAAATGAATTTAAAGAACTGAAATTTAAAGAAATTTGAAGAAAATGAATTAATTTATTTAGAGAAAAAGTCACTGTTTTTGTGGTTGGCCATAACTACCTGATGCCCATTTACCCTCCAACTCACACATATCACTAAACATTTAGAGCATTGAGCCACATCTCACTGGTCTACAATGACTGTAAATGTTTTTCATTGAAATGTGAACATGTTAAAAAAATTAACCAGCAATTGTATCAAAGTGGGTGGTCTTAAAAGAGAAACAAGAATAACATTCTCACATTATTTACAAATCATGTGAATTCCAGAATATTTCATGCGTACATTTTGCCCAAAGCTTGTCCGATTTTCATGCACCAGTTCAGTTTGTTTCCCTGTGAATCTTATTACTGATAGGTTTGGATCTAAATAGCAAATTCAGGAGCTTTCTCATACTAGAAAATATTTTAGAATTACAAAATGATTTCTAGGCTTTTCTGAGATTTTTAAGTGTTTTCAGCTATAATTTATCATTAATTCTTCACATGAAACCTATTTTTTCTTTCTTGCATCTTTTTTTTTTCTGTACAGCAGCTAAGCATTCAGCCATAATCAAGAGGCCTCTTAGATGTTACTGCTTTGTAGCTTAGATGAGTGGTCCCCAACCACTGTGTTGCGGTATTGGTCCACGTAACAGTTGATAAAAAAAATAAACACATCCTACATTATTTCCTTTTATTTATAATCTGATTTTGAAGGAAGTTTTATTTTGAAAACTACTAGATTCTCCACCGCATCTGACTCATTCTTGACGCATGTCAAGTCGCTCGGTAACTTAAATTAAATTAATCCAATACTTTTTTAAAGTGGCGGCGCCGATCGCTACATTGCTACCCTCAAGCAAGCAAAGTTAACAAATGAAAAACATAGAGGAAACAGAAGAGGAACCTTCCATTTCCAATTAAAAGACATTTGCATTTGTCAGAACTAAACCAGAAATCTTTACTCCAAATATAGATTTATTGTGACAGTTGTTTCCATGGACCATAACAATAATGCAGAATATTCAGCAACCAGCTGTCTGTTACGAGGATGCTGCTAATAAAGTTGTTCAAACAGTGGACTCATTTTTATTATCATATTTATGAAAAAAAGAAAATAAAACATTTTAGTTACTTTTTTTTTTTTTATTTATTTGTCACACCTTAAAAGTCAGACGAAGCTGAAGTTTGTGTCTGATTTTTTAGTTTCCACTTTGACAGTTATAGGAAAATCTGTATCACGTTTTTTTTGGTTTCCACATGAAATCTAGTGTACAAACAAAGTTTAGAGCAGCTGCAGATATTCTACAGAGGATGAAAATATGCCTTTTTACCCTCTAAATTTGACAGTAACTAAAGGCTAAAAAAAGGCCTTCTGCAGGCCAGCCCATGACTACATTTTCTGACAATAAACTAATTTGTGGCATGTAAAAGAATGGATATATCTGCCTTAGAACACAGAGGTGTATAGACTATTCATTTAAACTCCTTACATTTTTTTCTTGCATCATCACAGTATTTGCTAATGTCAGATGAGACAAAAAGCTTAGTAATTTTTTAAAGGTGCTGCTGATGAGAATTTTTGAAGGAAACAAAGTCGATAAATAGTTAAAATAGCCACAAATCGATTTACTTTAAAACAAAAAACAGTGTAGATTTGGCTTCTGGCTCCTTGTCTCTGACAAAATGTAAATACTTTCTTAGAACTAAGTTCAAGCTGTGAAAACGATGATTTTTTTATTTTCTGCATTTACAGATTAGTTCATGGTTTTGTGTACTTTTTCATTAAAAGCTAAGAAAAAGTCCTAAAAACAAGAACTGTTTAAGTCTTATAATAGATTTCTTAATGTGATTAAACTGTTTTAAGACTTGTTACAAAAATATAATGCAGAAAGTGTTTGTAATGAGATCACAGAGCTCCTAATTAGATTTAAGTAGTTTAGTCACGACTGTATTCGTAATGAAGCTGTTAAATATGTTTTTCTTTCACACCATTTATCTCAAACTTAGCCATTCAAGGTCTGATATTATTAATGACAACACTTAATGTTGCCAACATGGAGTGGGTAATTTTTATTTCATATTTGGCAATTTCAATGAGTAAATAGAGGATTTGTGCACATTAAAAAAAAAAATGTATTTATATATGTGTGTGCGTGTAGTTGGACATATCTGGTGCAAGCACTTTTCTCTTTCTGTGCATCAGCAACAATTTGTCCATGAAACTACAAAAGAAAAAAATAATAATTAAAGATTTTCTGCCGTATGGTTGTTAAATATTAACCTAGTTGCATGCGTGGGAACACTCATGAAGGCTTAATTTATTCAGTGGCTCATGTTTGATGAAGCAATTCATCGCCCTTTACGTCTATGTGTTTAAATTATTTTAAAACATGTCACAAATCAAAGCATTTCAAGAAAAATACAATATTTTAATTCTACACAAAGGGATGAAGGGATGTTTGTGTGTTCACTGAGGTTGGGCTTTGCTATTACCATTAGACTACTGACAATGAAGGCTCTCATTCAAACAATTAGCAAACAAACCCAGCAGGAATTAATCAGGCAGACCTTTTCTGCTCATCACAATGATTACAATCTCTGTCCAACACTGCAGACTGATCAACAATATCATCATTTTACTGTACCACAAGTAAAATCAGGTAACACAAGAGAAAATCAAAAGTTTTTCTGGTCTTTTTATTAACCTTCTTCATCTAATTAGTGTGGCTCTCCAAAAGCTTGGCAGTGCCACTTTCTCCCCCCATTCATGAATTGTCATCACAGAGGGAACAAAATCAAAGCTGGATGCACAACCTGAAAACAACAAATTGAAAACAATCACCAACCAGGTCATGAGACAATAGCAAATAATATTATCTTTTTTTTTTTTTTCCCAGTGAAGAACACCATGTTTTTGCACCTAAGCTCAAGTATATTTTTATTTCACTCCTAAGCAAAGCAAAGCTGATGTTTTCTCTTGTAAAACAACAGATTTATTGAATAAGGCATTTTTATTTCTTTTTTGGAAAAAAAGTTAAATATTATGAAGAAAATAATGTATAGATAAATAATAAAATAACACAAAATATTGATTTTCAAAACTGTAACTTTAAAAAAATGTTTTCATAGGAAATTTTACAGGAAATTGATTTTGTGTAAATTACAGAACATTTTAACAGTCTGATCCCCAAAGCTGCTTACACAACCTCCAAATTTCTCTAGTTTGCTGTTCTTGGTGGACCACTTTGTACTTTTCTTTTTTTTCCTTGTCCTTTTTTAAGCACATTCTACACATCATTCTATGTTGAAATAAACCAATTCCCTAGTTTAAGTAGAATTCTAAAGAAAAGCGGTTGTTTGCTTTATTAAATATAGAGTAGCCTTTGAGTGAGCATATTTAAACATGTTGGAACTCAGAAATCTAACATTTAAAGATGACATTCACTTTCTGCAGGTGAAAAAAAATGTAAAACCTGCACAGGCAGATGGCACCCACAAAATTTTAAGATGGTTTACCGCTCAGTGAACCTGTAGAGGGAAAATGTTTATGCGCATTTATTTCTACAGACATACCGTGGGCAACAGGTCGTAGTCACTTAAGGGTGAAGTACGTGAGACACAGCCGTGTCATACAGGTTTTTCTTTTTTTCAACCCCTAAAATCTTACACAAGAAATCTGTTGGTGTTGTTTACGAGATACGTATGCGCTCCTTGCACACGCTCCTTGTGTGGACATGCTACGGGCATTCTACTGGCACTTACCTATCATGTGCACACCCTGTGCATGCAGCATTTGTGCACGATCAGTAGGAGTCAGAACTAACATCTTACTAAAAAATAGAAGTTTAGTATAAGGAGATCGTACGACATCATCACCCCATAAGTTATAGGTTTGTGTGACTTCCATTATCCTTATGAATACTTCATGATACACTTACCACTCGCACAACAATGGCACATTACAGTTTCACGACATCTCTTAATGTGGCTGCAACTGTAAGACATACATGCACGTCCCATGCAGCTGCTCCTCCCAAACCTGCCCAAACAGGGACATTTGACCTATGGTTTTGTGTTCTCGCCTGGTTCTTTATCTGTGCTGGTTGGGTTCTCAGATGTTCCCACCTCTTTCTCTGATCTTCTGTGGAACAGTCCCAGCTGTCTGAGCTCATCCCTTCAGTTTTTAGGAGCTGTGACAGTACGTTTTGTATACGTTCCCCCTAAGTCTTCATTCTCGTCTTGACACTGAAAACGTTTGTTTGTTTTTTCTGGAGTATTTTCTCCCCACACTTGTTGCAGTTTGTTATATTAACTTTTGGACCTTCTTTCTGGTGTCTTTGGCGTGTCTTTGGTGGTCCTGGGTTTCCTCCCGTAATCAGTATTCTTGCACTCTGGTCTCAAACTATTTATTTTACATCTACAGTGACTTAAATTATTACAGTCGCATGACTAACAAGTTGATCATAAAAAATCTCTAAAAAAATTTACTATATAATTAAACAGAAGGCTGAAGTGAGCAAACATACTTATCCAGCTAATCTAGCATTATTTTCCCAAATCACTGAAGCTCTTTTTTTTGTCATCTTTACTTTGCGGCTCTGAGCCAAACCATCCTCTGAAAGCTCCCCTGAGATTCTGTAAACTATTTCAAATCAATTAATGCTCCTTTGTGCAGGGCTGATCAGGGGTCCTTGTAGGATCCACTCTGCTGTTTCGTGATGGAATAGATTTAGCTATGACCACATTTCCCTGTGGAGGTTTTTTTCTTCCTGTTTCTTTTCAATTGCATAACTAGGCTGGTAGTTTTGCATGGAATCATTAATGCCAGTGTCAGCCTTTTTAATTGCAGGGCTAATTTGGCACTTGCTATAGGAGATTGCTCAGAGGTGGAGGGATTCACGGTTTGAGCAGAGTGAGATTTATTTTCTTTTTTGTTAAGAGGACGAAATTTTTAAAGCAGTCAGTGAACTTCTAGTTAAAACCCTAGATTTCCTTCTTAAGTCTGTATGACACTGTTCACTGCAGTCATTGGGGGGGGCATTACAGTCTAGTGTCATCTTCCACATGCCATACTTGCTTTGAAGTCAGCTTCATCATTTTTTTCTACTACTTCAAATACCTCATGATCTGAAAAAAGGTTGGCCATCTAACAATCAAATGCAAATGTCTGATCTGTGTCTGTCCTTCCTGCACACCAGAACGATTAAAATCAGCCTTTTAACAACATTGGTTTTACACCTGGAAGTTTAATTTGACATACGCTATATGTGCTTTATTCCGTCCTGCAGCCATCCTGGAATGAAGGACCAAATTGTTTTCACAATGTTTCTCCCTTACCCCGCCTTTGAGCCACTCACTCAAAAACGTACATACACCTAGAAGGCCTACGCAGTGAAAATGTAGTTTTGGTGAAGTGTACGACCATCCCCTAAGAAATTATGAATTGGGCCAAAGTTTCAAATGGAGCTCAAAATATATTTTATTTCCAAAGGAAGTTTTTAAATTATTATGGGATGACTACAGGACCTACGACTTGGTGAACATTTTGTGGCACATTTCCCCACATCAAGGGAAAAGGATTCTTATGTTTGAGCGATCTTCATGAAATTTTACACACAGTCTACAATCATAAGTCTACAATCATACCCGGAGTTTCGTTGACCTCAGACCTCAGTTGACCTTTTGTTTGACCTCGGAAAGAAGCCAACATCTTGAGTTAAAAACATACCTTAACTTACCTTACCTTTAGAACCCTCTATAAATTTAAACTCCTCATTGGGATTTCGATCTATCACCTCTTAACTCCTTGAGCATCATTGGGAAGCTGCTTGGAAAAAAAAAAGTTTGTATTAAAGTTTGTATTAAAGTTTGTCGATTTTGAATGGCATTATTGTGGCTAAAAAAGTCACCATTTAAAAAAAAAAACATGTTTATTCTATGAGTTTGTCTCGAGCAGCTCTGACCAGGGTATATCAGCTGCTACATGTCCCTCACTCAGCCAGTGAGGACTTGTCAGGAGGGGGGCCCACCCTCGGCCCACCCTCCCAGCTCTAATTTTGTATTTTTATTTGGTTTCAGTATGTTAAACATTCATTTTCTCTGAGATTACTGAAAATATTCTCACTTTTTTCACTTTAAAATGTATTCATGTTTCTCTAAAGCAGTCAAATCCCTTTTTTTTTTAACAGCTGATAAACATGTAAAATGGAATGTACGTGTAGCAGGAACCCTATTTAATGTGAGACTACCTGTAGGCCAACATGACTTTTCTGTAACACTCATTCCTTTTCAGAAGCATCTTGCCTGTGGCTCTGTTTGCCTGTAGCTGTTTTGCCCTTTGGGAAACATTTTCTCCAGTGACTGTTGCCAATCTCATACCTTACCTCCGAAAGGTCGGTGCCAATTCCTTGCTTGTAGTCAAAAATGTGCACAGCCCTTTTCTTGCATCCAGCTCACCTAATTATCCTGGTGCTACGAGGCATGTTAGAATACATTCTCTTTTCTCCTGCTAAGCCCGTTTCCAGTCTGTGCACTTAAATTGGTCTTCATTATAAAGGTATATGAGGAAAACAAGGCCCAGGTAAAGACTGGCTTTTTCTTGCTTGTACGCTTCATCCTGAAATTCTTGATGGTGTTTACTGGAATGACGCAGAAGAAGCTGCATGTAAAGCATATGTTTTCTTGATGTGCCTCATTCCCACACACTCAGGAAAAGCTGATTGCAACAATTACAAATATAGTGATGTGGGCATAAAAGAGGAATGCAGCAGTAGCTCTTTTTGAGAAAACTCAGTGACCTCTTATCTGATACATGTTTGAACTGGGACTGATTTGTCTGTCTGAACTGAAAACCACCCTCAGACAGACAGTCCTTCTTCTGCTTTTGCAGCAGCTGCTGTGAGAACACAATTCACAAGTTAGCTTATAGCAAGCCTATAAGGCTTGTGTGTGGTTGTTTGTGGCAGTTTTTAAATGTTTTTTTAAGAAAAAAGGTAAAACAAAAACTAAGAAATAGTGTTTTTATCACTAGTTGTTGAACGCTTTAACACTGTAAGGTGTAGCTCCAGTGTTGATGTTCTTCCAATTACCGTGACTCTTCGTTTTACCATGTCTTCCAATAGTAGCCCCGGCATTTATTCAAAAAATTTGGCAGCCGGCCTGGCGTTTATTAGAGACAGCGTCAATTCCATCACAGACAGATAGTTATGGTGATAGTGATGGTTAATGGGTTTATTTTCTGGTGAAATCTTGTAAAGAAATGCAGGCTACAACACCAGATGAACATTTCAGGATTTATTGAAATGATAAGAACATTTTATTTTGTTCTGATTGGCACTGGCCATGAATGTTTCTTTTCTCTCTGAATCATCATCAATATCCGTCACAAAAATTCTTTTCACTTTCATGTCAGTCATTTTCCTGGAGACATGCACACCTTTCCGTCTTTCCTCAATAATCCATGTTCAAACCAGGTCTCATATTTTGTTGCTCGCTTTCTTTGTTCATCCATCAGACAGTAATTTGCTTGTTGCTCCTTTTTCTGCAGTCATTTTCTCAATATCATCCATCTCCTTGCACCATTCAAAGATATGTTTAGGATCCACCCAAATGTGGAGATTCCTCACACTAGAATGTTCTTTGGTAAATGCCACCCCACAAAATGTAATGTAATGTTAAATGGAATGAGAGTTTCTTGGCCATCACTACAATGACTCACAACACAAATACCACACATATCCGCTGTCTGCACGACTGTGCACGACCCAGGAGGGTTGGGCAGATCTTAAAGGAGCCTGACCACTATTAGAAACCAGTGTCTAACAGTAATGAGCACCTGAAAGACCTGGCGGTTTTTGGAGACTGGGTCAAATAGAGATGGGTCACAAATGGAAGATTTACTCTCAATACAACTGCAATTAATGTAATTCCAATGGATTCTGAAGCTGAGGAAAGGAAGCTTTGCTCTGATGTGCACCACTTCACAGTGGTAAAGTGTTTATGCAGTTAAGGTAAACTGACTAATTCTTTAGCAGAATCAGTTGGAATAATGTTAATTGCATAAACGGTCAAAGAGTTACAAAAGTTCAAAGAGCATGTTTTATTCCCATGTCACCTGTGACATTTCTGGTATTTAAAAGTTAAAGAACCATAAAGTTACTGTTTCCTAATACTTGACTTAAAAAGAATACTGGATTGATTCTGGCTTACAGCTGATTCAGTAAAATCCAGTAAAACTGCAGCTTCCCTTATTCTAAAACCGCAAAGTAAAAAAAACAACAAAACAAAACCAAACAAACATGTTTTTCTGATCCAGAGCATTACATTTATGACTAACTTGCACAGTAAATTGTTAAGGTCACTAATCAAATGTTTTTCTGGATTCGTGTTGTTTACAAAGTCAGAACTGGAACATCTTTATGAAACATTTAAATCTAAGATTATCTGTTTCATGCATCATTAATAATATTCATACTAGTCTTAAGGACATCTTTAAAACTCAGATTTGTATTGTTTGTTTGTTTTTGTTGTTTTTTAAATGTATTTGTTTGTTTGTCTCCTCAGAAAATGCTCAGATTTCTCACCAAGTCTACATGTTTCCCAAAGCCTGTTTACATTTCTGATGTTCAAAAGGGATAGAAGAACTGTGTAAGCTGCTCCTGCAATCTGGTGGTAGTTCACCATGGCTTCATCCCTCCTCCAGATCTCACTACAAACTGCCTCCAATCACTACTGTTCCAACAAAAAACCTTTTTTGGTCTTGAAAACACAAGCACCCTCTGGTCCATCGTCAATATTCCTTTATGGGTCTGCAATCCTGGAACTGACCATTGTCTTTCTGCTCTTTGAATCATTCCAGTCTGAGTGTGGACCCTAATAATCCAGTTTTTTTGTTTGTTTGTTTTTTTTTTTTTTTTTTTTTTTTTGGGGGGGGGGGGGGGGTGTCCAGTTTGTCACCTTTCTTTTATAGGTCAGTAACATTATTATACTTAGTGAACATTCACTCAGGTGAGCACATGAGTGTTAAGTGTGAATGTGTCTGTCTTCATAACCAGTAGATGAATTGTATGTGAGTGTGCACAAAAATCATCCTTGTTTTAAAAAATGTATGTACATGTGTTAGTGACCATATTTGACCTGAAACAACTTTAGTACTTTTTCTGTTTCTATTGGTTTTCTATCCCATTTTTTTTTCGACCCCCTCATTTAATCCCCACACCCCCACCCCCGGTACGCGCAGCCCCATCATCACTCTCATCTTCCCTTGCCCTTAAACTTATACAGAAAATCAAAAGATTCAAATAAAGTTCAGAATAAAGCAGACATTTACATCTGAGAGTCTAAAACACCTTTAGTATCAATGATATACAATAATTACCAGAGACTCTCATCTTTTTGCTCTGCTGCTGGACCAGACCAGTTAGGTAAAATCAACTCTCACTTTGTTAGTTTGAATCTTTTCAGTGACCATTACAGGATCAATAACGTCATCTGTATGTGTGAACTTTATTTTTCCCCCTTTAAAATTCTAAAAATAGTTTCCAAGGAGGCTGACCCACTGCTTTTGCTTGTCACACCTCATTTAGCCAAAGAAGAGTGTGTCTGAGACAGTTTTGCATGCTTTAATTTAAGATTCCAATGCTTGTTAAAGGCACAAAAATAAGAAATAACTTGATCTAACAAAACCAATGAGGGCAGGTCAAATGTACAAATTACATAGTCTTACTTGAAGAAACCCATATAGAAAAGAACTACAAAAGCGTTTAAGAAATTTGCATCACCTGCAGCACTAAATGTTTGTTTCACATGTATGAACTTATGAAGTTCCCATACTTTGAAAAACTCACTGACAAAAAAAACCTTGCTTTCATATATGACATTAAAAAGAATTATATATCTGACTTATAAAAATTCTCTATATAAGAAATATGAAAGGAAACTATGTTTTCCATACATGGGACATATAATTTCTTTACTTTTTTCTTACATGTCCCTTTTTCAGACATATGCTTTTTCATACATGACAATAAAACATTACATGTAGGTTTTCTGCAAGTAAAATTTACATTCTTTAGAGGGAAATTATGTTTTCTTGTTTGTACTTTTATTATATGTGAGGGTTAGGGATTAGGGTTTGAGTTTCCAAAAGGAGACATTTCTCTCTCAACTATTACAAATGTAACTAAAATGAAATATCAGCTATCAAGGCAAAGATAAATTCCACATGTATTCTAATGTAAGCCATTTTGTACTTGATGTTATTAATGAAGGAAGGTTTAAGTATCTAGAAATGTTTATTTTTATCTGATATAAAAGCTATGATAGAGGCGAGGAATGTTGATGCGATATTAGCAATATGCATAGACACACAAAAGGGTTTTTCAGACCCTCCAGGATTTCACAATTTGGGTTGAATTCCCACATTTTTAACTCATTCCCCAAATTTCTTCCAACATAACAACTTTGTACAATCTTTGTACAAATCACTGCAACTCTGGCCAATCATTTTCATTTTGAATAACTTCCACCATCAGTCTGTCTCCACCAATCAAGTTTAGAGGCTCAAATATAAACAACATGGAATCCAAGATGGCTGAATCAGCATGTCACTGCTCAGAGGCTCCAGCTCAATCCAACCAATTTCTCTGGGATTTTTTTTTTTTTTTTTTTGTCATCCATCTGGGGAGATTTTATCACTTACGATAAAGCAAAGATTTGTGGACTTCCTCAAGGTTTTTTGGACTTCCTGGAGGGTTTGTGGACTTCCTGGAGGGTTATTAACAAACCAAAGTTGGATATAGAGTTTAAAAGAGCACTGAACACCTATCAAAGCCTAGTGAGCACATTGTGAGAAAAACCTGGGAAAACCATCAAATCTACCTGGAACTTTAATCAATTTGAAGACTATTTCTTCAGAAAAAAACACACAAAAAAAAAACAATGGCAACAAAAAACTCAGACTAAAAAAGCTCTGAATGTTTTCACAGATGACATTACCAAAGTTGTAAAACAACAAACAAAGAAATAAAGGACTGAAGGAGAACCAACTACATCTGTAAACACATTGAGAAATGAGAACAAAGGATTCATGACTTGGAAGGGCAAGTTTGGAACAAAGACCTCAGCATTACTGGATTTAAGACAAAACATCATAGCAATGAGAACTACAACTGGACTAAACAAAGGTAAGAACACTTCACCTGAAGAGTTACAAACATTAGAATAACAGTTACAGACATTTCTAAGCATTAAAACATATATCTGGTTAACCAAAATAGTTTAAGTTCCTGCACACCAAACAAAGAAAACAGAACCAAACCACTGATTGTTGTACAGTTGATAAATGCATGATGAAATATCGGAAATTCCCATTCATAAAAAACCCTGGAAGAACTGGACCAATTGAGATGATTTTAACAACTAGACCTAACAACTTATTCTAAGAGCTTTTTTTTACACTAATGAAGAAAAACATCTGACAGTGTGGGACATTGGTGAAAATGAAGATGTGTTGAATAACAGATCAAGTTCATTAAGGAAGAAGTTGGGTTGGGCACAAAATTTCTGTTCTAAGTAGGAACCGTAACAACTAATGCGGTTCTACCAGAACCAAAAGAATTTGCTCATTCGGTTCCTCTTTTCAGTGCTTAGTTTCAGTGAAGATCTATTTGTCTCAGCCAGGACATGTCAATCACTTCTACTCTGATCAGTACTTAAAAGTTCTATCTTATCCTTTTGCCTTTCCTGGGAAAGTGGGCGGGCTCATATGAGACCAGTGACTCTTGGGATGAGTGCGGGCGCTCCAGGGCGGACTCTTCCAAAATGCTAAAGTTGGAGAGAACAAAAGTCTGGCTGCATTTAACAGCATAAAAAGAAAGTTCAGCGACGTGTAACAAGTGCAGCAAAATGATCTTGTGAGGCAGAGATACCACCTCAAATCTTAGCAAGCACTTGACAATGCGTGGGATTGCATTAAATGCTGAAAATTGTACATTCTTTCACTTCCTGCGGGGAGAAAAAATGGAAGTTGCTTCTGCACGTCCTCCGAAACTAACATGAACATTTTGGGCCTAAAAGAACCTGGTGAAGAGGACACCGGGCCTGAAATATCAGCAGATGGAGATGTTATGAGTAACATAACATCCTCCTGATTGGAATAAGTGGCGTATAATACCCCATGCTCCTACGTAAACAAAACTTGCCCACGTGGAATGAGAGCGTATACACAACTTTTTATTTTGATGCGTTTGTAAACAGGCATGGTGCACTGACTTAAAAGAATGTGGGAAAAAAAAGGGGGAAAAAAAAGCTTCATGCACTCAGCAGAGTCTGTGCCCATTTGTCACTGTCTGCTTTAGATTTGTGAAGAGGCAGGCATTATTTGTATTACTGAAGTACTGAAATCTGCACAAAATAGGAACTGAAACCAAAACAAAAGAACTGGGACTGGAACCCAATCAGTGCCCAACCAGACATAGGAGAGTGAGGGACTTTGCATGAACTTAATAAAAATGAACATGTCTCCTTAAAAAGACTTGAACAGACTTGTTGGCAAAACATAATATTATGAAACTGAGCAAAAGATTACATAAAATGAGTGCTAAAGTCCACTATTAGAAGATATTGAAATGAACTGTCAGGAGTCAGCGCTCTGTCTCCCCCTCTGGTCACTGGTAGCAGTCATCTCCAGAGTACTGACAGGACTTCATCACCCATCAATCTCAGCGCAGTGTCTGGATGCCTCCTCATCAAAAAAACAGAGCGGTGGAGGAGCGGTTTTCAAGTTCATAAACCTGAAAAAAAACAAAAAAACAACTGCTTTAAAATCTGTATGTCCTCTTGCAGCCATCTATCTTCTTTCACTCATTCGGGAGGAGATTCTGAGGAGTGTGATTCCCAGGTAGTTGGAACACACCCTCTGGTCCCCCATCTTAAAAAGTGGAACCACCACCTCAGTCTGCCAGTCCAGTGGTACAGTTCCCAGCAGCCAAGCAATGCTGCATAGACATGTCAGCAAAGACACTCCCACAGCATCCAGAGATTTGAGGTACTCAGGGCGGACCTCATCCACTCCACATCCAGGAGCTTGTTGACTACCTTGGTGACTTCAGCTTGGTTGATGAACAGCCCCGCCGCAAAGTCCTCAGCCTCTGCTTCCTCAAAAGAAAAGACGTATCAGCAAGATTAAGGAGATCTTCAAAGTATTCCTTCCACTGTCTGACTATGACCCCAGTTGCAGTCAGCAGCTCCTCGCCTGCACTCAAAATGATGCCTGCAGAAAACTGCTTTACCCTCTTGAGGTGCCGAATGGTTTGCCAGAACCTCTTCTAGGCCAACCGATAGTCCTTCTCCATGGCCTCCCCAAACTCTTCCCATGACCGAGTTTTTGCCTCCACAACATCCTGGGCTGTAGCTCGCTTAGACTGCCTATACCTGGCATAATTTCCCATTATCAGGTTATCAGTTCTCTGTTCATCGAAACATGTCCAAGTTTAACACAGAGTAGGTAGAACTATGGAAGATCATGAAAAACTGTTTTCCTTGAGTTTATTTGATTATTCAAGACACTTTGATTATAAAGACTGTAATTTGTTACAGAAAGACACGTTTTTTATACATTTTCAGTTAGTAAGATGCTTTGTGATTTTTATTTTTTTTAAAAGTGTGTAGTGGCCCAGAAAAAATTAGAAAAGAATTGATGGACTTACAAAGATATATGTATCATATATGTATCAATGCATAAGTGTTTGATTCAACATTTCTCTTCTTCCCAAAAAACCTCTTTCGGAACATAATGTATTGAAAATGTTTTTCTACAAAGTGTGAGCATTGACTGTTTTTTTAACCAGTTTTTAACTAAGCCAATTGGCTTATTTAAAACAAAAACAAAAAAACAAAAAAACTAGCAAACAGTAAACTGTTTTTTGTTCATGCTGATAAAAACAAAAATGGAGTGATTTATTTTATTCCAGCAGCAGTTTGAGACAGCAAACAAATCCACCACTTTTTTAAGTTTTCCAAAGCGTTAGATAAAGTTGAACCTCATTTGCAAAAATGTATGTATCTAAGTGAGTAAATTGATTTGGCTCATTAGTGTTAATGCAGAGAAATGCACTTCATTAAGGAGGAATGGAAACATAAGGAAGGCCAAATTCAAATTAAATTCTTCATGGACAATATGATCATAAATAAGAATTAGAGGAAAACAAATGCAGACTGCAGTGTGAGACACATGGCAGACTTTTCAAACACTTTGACAGAAGAGTAAGCGCACTGGACATGTGCATGTTCCCTCACAACTACTTGACGAGTTATTCTACTGTTTATTTCTTAATGCAGGTTAATTTTGTTCAGGTTTTGTTTGGTGGTTATGTTCTGCAGTTTGATCATTTTTTCTCTTTAAGGTCTCAAAAACACGAAATTGAGGTAAAGAAAACAAGGTATTCCCAAAGTCTAGGTTATGAAAGTTTACCAGAGGTGACAGGAATTCGAGGAAAGATGAATAAGTTACTGGTTGACTCACAGAAAAACACTTTTTATGGAATGGAGGTGTTTTTGTCTTGCAGGAAATAATTGTAGTTGTTCATTTTTAGAGTAAGAAATTATGATGGTCAGCAATATTAATAGCAAATCCAAATGTATACAATGGAGGAGAAATTTTTCCCCATCAAAAACATCTGAAACCTCAAATCGAATTATCGACCGAGAAAAAGCTGTATTAAATATATTTTACAGCGTGTCATTCCTTTTCAGTTTCGTATTCGTTTTACTACATTTCTTTGGGTTTCATAGCCTCCATGGAAGTTCATTGTGATGAACCAGAAAATAAGATCCTTTTGCAGTAGAGCACAGACAGAAAACAATGTTCAGGTCTCTGCCAAATCAGCCTTCTGCCTTTTCTTTGTTGCCCTGATTACAGAGGTGACTGTTCTGTGATGAGAAAATAATGGACAGAGATGTACCGTAATACACACACCTCATTTAGTGTCCATGCTGTGTCGTGTCAACATGCATATTGACTGTTTCTTTCCAGAACACGATAGAAAAGACAAAATGTTATAAAAAGCACAAGCTTATATTGAATTTATTAGTCGCCTACTACAAAACACAGTAAAATAGAATAAAGCACAGCATTCAAAGAACTATCGTCGAGATCAGGACAATGGTGCAGCGTCCACATTAGAACCAAATTTGTTGGAATTATATCAGTTCAGGCTTTTAGGAAGGGATGAACACATACCTTTCAGTCTTAGATGTAAAACATGAAAATCAACTTGTTTGGGCTGCACAATGTGCATTCCTATGACTTCATAAGTCAAAGCTGTATTTTGTGTTACACCCTATAGACAATTACTCTGCTCTGTTATAGCTTTAGTCTAATGAACAAACGCCTTTTGTCCTGTGATGATAAATACTGGATATTTGTAGAAACAAATTCATATTTTTCTGCAGATGTAATTTTGTGCTCTCTTTCATTACTGTACTTTTATTCTTTCTTTTTGTCACTAGACTTTTGGAGTAATTGCTGTTTGGATCAGAGGAGATGGAACATCAAAAGGTAATTCAGACATTCTCCACACATAAAATGAGAAGTATGCGGCGACCATGAAATAAAACATGAATTAAAACTGTGGAAAATTGGGTGATTGGATTGACCTTCTGGGAGGGCGCTAGACAATTTCTCTGCAGAAGCCTCGCTCACTCAATCATGAGTGGATATATAAGCTTATTTACTGTCCACAGCAGCTTTGCACTCTCTTAGTAATGGTTTACAATTTTGGCATTCCATTTTAATTTTGACATGAGCACGGACCTTTTTTGTCTATTTTTTTATATATATATTTGGTTAAAGGTATTATGCAGTTTTTGAAGATGAACAAATTCATGAAAATGTCTGCACTGGTTGTGATTATGCACAAAGTTGCTATTAATGAATTATTTTGAATGAATCCTTGAACATGTGAAAGAATATGAAGCTTCAGAGACATACTATACTCATCCTTTGGAATTCACAAAAGGGAAAGATGGATAGAAACAAGGTGAATGAAGGTGGAAATGTATTCACTCATCAGTCCCCAAGTTTGCAGAATGGGGTTAGTTCAACTCTCTAAATGTCTTATTTAAGCATTGATTTAAAACTATTTAAGGATCCAACGCTGCACAACCCAACTCTGTCTTTTCAATTATTCTATAGCACCTCTATTTTAACATAATGCATTGGTGCAAAACACTCACCCACGGTGTTAAGAATGGTGATTAATTAAAAGTTGAGGTATATAAAGGCCACCATAAAGCAGAGAGAGATAACACAAAAACCACATTCTGTCACATTTGTAATGTATGCCATTTTCTGTGACTACCAGGCATTATCTTACACAAACTGGCTGTCTCCGCCTAAAACCAGGTACCAGACCTGAGTTTGTGCTCTCCACAGCTAATGTAAAACTCAGTCTGACATTTATTTAAAATCCAATTTAGCTCAGGTGCTGGGGGGATATCAAGTCTGGATGGAGTTTTGTGTCACCTCTCTAATGAAGGAAGCAATGCAAGAAGCTTAGAGACTGATGGATATGAGCAGATGTCAGAAAATGATTTGACACATATTCCATCAATTTTTCTATGTACCTGCGAGGTAATAAAATGTATGAATAACTCATTTGGTAAATAGAGCGGCTTGTATACCACCTAAAAATTGTACTAAACCAGAAGCTAATACTAATACTGCATTTGAATGTGGTAACATATCAATTGAGCATGTTTGACACATGGAAAATGACCAATTTAATGTTTGTCACAATGTTTTCCCCTAAATATGTAAAGAAAGAAACAGTTTGTGTCTAAATGAGATAAAATATGGATAAACAAAAATGCCAACACAAGCATGGTAAAGGCAAACTTTCCTCTCACTATAAAGAAACAAAATTATATGATTCCCCTTGTAGAAAATGCCAGAACTTGACAGAAAGGCAAAAAAGTATAAAGGTCTTATCTTGATGACCTGTTTGGACTGATATTGTAAAATATTGGCATTTTAATAAAAATGCCTCCTGACATTTCTGTCATTTTGTAATTCTTTTCTGTCAAAGTGACCTTTTCTTAGCCTCTGCTGTGAGCATTTCCTTGTGCTCACATTATCAAGATGCTTTGGTCTCTCTTGTACACTTCAGTGGGAGAGAAACGACTTTTGAGATGCTTCAGAACTGTAATAAATTCCTTATTTTACTAAATTATTTACAGTGGTAAACACTTAAATAGTCAGTAATTAGATTTGTTTTTTACCATTTTATGCAAGAACTGCAGGCATTTAAATCAGATAAGTTTTTTTTCAAAGGATTTTCCTTTGTTTTTATTCAGTTATCCAAAGCTGCATATGAATCCGTTCTCTAATAACGCCTGTCTCTCAAATTAATCTGCTACATGACCTTTCCAGCTACCATTTGCCATGTGACAAAAACTCCAAACAGATACAAGTGTGAAATATTCCCATGCATCTGCGCTGGAGTTGCAGCCGTTCATCACGTTGATATAAATCAAATGCTCAGCTACAGATAAAAACAAAATACTCCAATTATTGAGACATTTAGGAATTGGGTATTTGTCACTTGGTGGAAAGACGCATCTCTGCAGGACAGATTCACCAGCTGCTTGGAAACTAATTAATTTAGCCAAGCCCTTTAAAACATCTTTAAACAAGACATCTGAAAACCTAATAAGCGGTCAAACAGTAGCTGCATTTCATCCTTTAGGAAATCAGCCATGTCATGCATCTTTAGAAAATGCACTGGCCACACTTTTATCATTTTGCTGCGGTAATTCTATTCTTGATCATGCTCACTTCCATGTGGCTCCAATAACAACAAGTAAACTGGCTATGAGAAGAAATTATCTGGTTTTGATATAATGTGTGACTACTGTGATCCATGTGTGCCAATCTTTCAATCAAGGAAAAGCTTCTTTAGAACGTACATTTGATGGTAGATTTAGCCTGTTATCCACCTTTAAGTTTTTATTTTCTATTTTATGTTCAAATTGAATTAAAAAAAAAATTCAACAAATTTGATGGAATTGCATTTAGAAACAGCCAAAATTACAGTCTGTCATTTGCCTTTGACCCACATACCATTGGGATTAAATTGGTTAACCCATCGGTTATGTAATGTTTCATTTCTAAGGCTCTAAAAATCTTACTGAATGATCCATCTATGCATTTTCAGCATATATTGAAATAATAAAGGGTCTTGATGAAATATATGTAGTGTCACATGTGTAGTGTTAAATGTCACATGACCAGAGCTGTTCACTTCCTGTTTGTGCCAAGAGAAAAAGATGAAAGTGAGAAAGGTCTCAAAGAAAAAGTTAGAAAGTTATGTTAACATTAAGATAGGACATGGATTGTTGTTACACATCATGTTTAAGGTGTCTACTATTGATATTTGCATTTGCAATTACTCAACTTTGCTTAATGTGATCTTGGAACTCACAAACGTCATTTGGCAACAATAGTGATCGGTGGGATTAACCATTCTATCTAAATGCTTATACATTTAAGTCAGCTGCTCTACCTTATTTTCTGCTGTGACCTAAATGTTTACCAAATATTGCACACACACAACACACAGGGACACCCCCCACCCCCAATTTACACAGTGTGTGACTGTGAGGCGCTTTGGCCTTCTAAAAAGGAAGTAAACTACTATTTGTAATTATATGACACTTACCTTTTACCACACACACACAGAAACACACACACACGCACACACACTGCGCTGGTCAAATGTACCTGTATTCAATCTATACAGTGGTTGATACAACACAGTATTCCACCCTTTTACAATTGTGACTAAACATAAACCACACTTTTCACACACATTTCCATGAACATTTCTGAAAATTATGATTGATTATTTCATAAGGATAGTAACGAGACATAATTTATATTTTTAACATGTCTATGTTTAATATGATTGAATATGTCTGGGTAATATTTGAGTTGAAAAAACAATTAAAGTTACATTCTATTGTTTGTTTCCAAAACAGAAAAAGAAGCAGATATTTGTATACCAAATGGTACACATCAGAGTGGTAAATGTTCTGAATTTCCAACTCTTTTGCTTGTTTGTTGGGATGGATTTTCAAAATAAAAGTCTTTCATACAACATAACAAATCATGATGTAAATTAGCAAAAAATATTAAAGCCTGCAGTAGCAAAGTTGAGCCAGTTCATTCATCTCTTTCAATGTTCACAACACTCAGTCTAGACTGCTAAAGGCTTGTTCCAGCATTGAGTCGCCACTTTTCTCATTTTTTTCCCTTAATTATCCAACCCTGTTTGAGTCATCATTTGCCTTTCTAACTTTTTCTTATCTTTTATCTCTAACCACATTGAACTAAGCTGTCACTTTTGTGAATTTCTAGGCCTCAAGGATGAAATCAAAGCTGTCTTTTGTTTTCTTTTTTTTTATCTAGTCTCACTTAAAAACTGACTTCAGCAACTCATTTGTGAGCATCAAAGAAAAAAAAAAAAGGGGAAAAAAATACACATTATTGTTCATTTGATGCAAGAAGAAGCGGGACAAACTGCACTCAATAAGTCATGCTTTAGTCAACCAGAGAAATAATATACCATATTCCATCATTGCATCAATCCAATCACATTAACTGATAACAAGGGGAGCATGGGAACAGGTGAGTGGGATGAGGCTCAATTTCATCCCATAAATAAGGGTGAGGTGACCAGCTGGGGCCTCTGGAAGGAGTTACATCAAGACTGACAGCTGCCAGATAGCTAACAAACTAGAGACAAAGCTGACCCGAGATGTCTGGAAAATATTTTTCTTTGTTTGGGAAATGGAAGCAAGGTAGTGTCTCTGATGAGGTCAAAAGTATGTCTTATTCTTGTGTTGTTGTTTTTTTACTTTTAAAGGTGGAATGTTTTTTTTTTTCAAGTTTGATGTTCAAATGATGTTCAGTGATGCAGAATCATAGCCGCGTACTCTACACTCTTAAGTTGATTCTTCAATTAATTTTGAATATAGTAAATGTGTGTATTTATTACCTACATTGTCTAGGAGAAAGTTAAATTAAGATAACTGAAGTGATTTTGTTCTAAATGTAGTTTGTGCCTTTTCCTATATTTTTGGTGTTTCAATATTTGCCCATAAAACACATTTGTTTGCTGTCATTGATCAAACAAAAGCAAGAAAGAAATTCTGCAGAAGGAAGACAAAACTATGTTCTTAACCAAAAAGTTGTGCAGTGAGATCCTAAAGGTAGGAAATAATTGATGGATTTTGACTTTTTCTAAATCTAAAAACATTCACACTTCTAACAAACTTCAACGAATTTAAACTATTTTATCACTTCTGAATGTTCACCTTTTTATAGCAACCAAAAGAACATTACAATTACATGTTTTTAGTTATAATGTTTTTTTTTTTTTTTTGTCCGATTGTCCTTTGTCACATCTTCCAGAACCGTGGGATATAAATGTGTCTGAACCAGCATTTGAGGCTGGTTCTGATGTAAATTGTATATTTCAGAAAATAACAGATCAAACGTCTGGTTCACTTGGTTGTCAGGAAGTACGCACATCTCTGAAAAAAAACATCCTTTAAAAGAAACAAATCAAGAGATGGCATCTCCTCCTTGAGCTGAATTAAAGACGTTTTTAAAAGCCTTTTTTTGCTTTCAAAAAGACTCATTAAATGTACTTTAGCATTAATCAGAAAAGTTGTGCCATTTTTTTTTACCACATCAAACATTTGCATTACGTCTAAAATAGTTTACAGACTGAAAAACAATTCTTCAAAATGAGTTTATGACAAAGGGGAATAGAGAAGACGAGCAGAACGGACAAAGAGGAAATAAAATATCTTTGCAAATTCTAAACAAAACTAACAACCTGAAATAAGAAAAGAACATTCTTGAATAAAACTTTTGAAGTAATATAAAACTTATAAAGTAATAATAACCGAGCTCGGGTAAGTAGTAGAAAATTAAAACCGAAAAGTATTTGAAGACAAAATAAACAAAGTAAAAATAGAAGTAATGATTTAAAGAAAAATAATAACATTGGAAACGACATAAAGTCTAACCTAAAATAAAAAAAAAAAAGGAACAAAGGCTGCATGAGAAGCAGAGGTTGTAAAACTCGTGTCTGCGCATTCCTGCTGGGAACGTGCAGACAGTGGGTGTGTCTACCGGACACGCGCGCATGCGATCACACACACACATACATTCACACACACACACTCACTAACTCAGGTTGATAATCAAACACACACACACACACACAGGAGTGACAACACACGCACCCACCTAGTGCAGGGGGAAGGGTGATGAGCAGATACAGATGCAGGGAGTGACATTCCAGAGCACATGCATACTACTGATAAGAGGAGGAATAGTTTTGCCACAGTTTGGGGTGCATGAACTTAAATAAGATAGAGGGAAAAGTAAGTGAGGAATTGAAAGAGTTTTGTAAAGAGGGTACAAAGAAAGTAAAGGAGGCCCTGGAAGAGTAGGACACAGTTCTCAAAAAGTGAATGTGAATCTGCAGATGCTTGGTCAGCATAGAGAAACTTGGTTTCAATCCAACCTTGAAAGATGAAGAGAATGTTCGGGACCTTGAGAAGAAACTGATAGAAGAGAAAGGAAAAGCTAAAAGAAAAGACAAAGAAAGGTTCGAAGATCAACTTAAGATTGCAGCACTCTGGAGAGAACAGAGCAAGAAGAGAATCACACACATCAATAACAAAGAACAGAAGAAAAGAGAAAGAAAAGATGACACCGGAACAACGGTCGCCGCCCTAAAAATCAGACAAGAAGAGGAAACGGTGGTCCACGCTGCACAATACGGACAGAGAAACGGAACAGCAGCACCTGCAGAACAACTCTCCCCACCACCATATCCAGTGCAGACATCCTCTTCGCAAACAACAACCACCAAACCTGTACCAGCTACAGAAACAGCTGGCACACCACAAAGAACAGGAGAAAACCACATGCCAAGTAATTTTAGTCCCATAACGAGTAAGCTGCGCTCACACACAGCACAGGGACCAGTACATGAAATGACTTCAAGCATCTACCCATCCCTGGGATCATGGCAAGCTGAGGACAGCACAGACTCAAGATACCCCCTGGTGGATGACAAAGGGACTGCAGCAACTTACCCGATGTTTGCTGTAGCAAACCCACGCTACGGCATAGATGATAATGCGGGACCAACAATTCTCGTACCAAGACCCAGCCTACTGTTTGCTTATGCATAATCATTGTGTTTAAGTTGATGGGTCAAGGGTCAGCGGACGTCTTCTTCATCGTGCCTGGTGTTAGAACGTATATTTAGACGGTAGCAGATAGGGACATTTTGAAGACCCAGAGCTCTGTTATTAGCACTTTCATGTCAGGAATAAATCTTTGGTGGTAAAACCCCAAAATCGTTCCAGACCTCGATTCTTGAACATGCAGTTAGGCATAATCGGAAAATTATAGCCTACAGTTTTGGTGACCCCGACGTGTTCTAGGGAACGGAGTTTTGGGGAAGGGCGCTGCTTTGGCGTGTCCGTTTCTTTGTTTGAAAGTTTACTCTGAGGCGCCTCACCTAAAAGGTAAGCAGAAACCTGTTTTGGATGCATCAAATATCTGCTATTGGCAACGTTAAATTTGGAGTAAACTGAGAACAAGGAAGACGTGGCGATTTAGTATTTTATGAGATTTTGTGTTTTAAGGAAAAGTAAAGGTAAAGGTAAAACGGGGGATGCGGTCCCGCCGTAATGACCCATCGTAGACTGACGTTTAGCTGGACGCGGTGAAACACTGTGAGGTTTCTGTAAACCTTGGGGAGTTTGGGTCCCGCCAAAAACAGATGGGGGTACAAGGGACGGCGATCCCTTTGGGGTGGTTTAGGTGAAACTTTGCCCTACAGAGGGAGAGTTGACACCTTTTAGATTTAGGATAAAAGATTAAAACTCCAGAAGTTTCGCATTAGATCTGGATTTTAATCCCAAAGTGCGCAACGGTAAAGGTTCAAGTAAAGTAGAACACGGTCTGAAGAACAAGGTTTAATCTACCCCCTAAATTTGAAAAGTTAAAATTAAATTTTTTAAATCAAAATTAGATAACAAAATTGGTTGGCAATTTTATACAATTTTAATTGGACAGTAAATTAATAGCTTTAATAAGAGTGACTGAGTGTGTTGAGTGTGTGGAGTAAGAATAGAGGAATTTTCCCTGGAAGGCCCAGGTTTTCGCCTCTATCTGGTGATCCACCCTGTTAGTGGAGAATGACGAGTTTTAAGGGAAACCTGTAATCAGGTCCTTTCAACACAGATGCTTTAAGCCCACAACAGGGGGGAAATGTGAGATAAAGTCCTTCTTTATACTTATGTGTTTGTGTGCTTAAAACATGACTGACCCATCAGGGTGTCGTATTTCACTTTCTACCTATATACCTTGTGACGTATGACTGCCAAATCTGCCTAGCAACAGCGTGCACAATAAAAGGGTCCGATCGAGGAGGGGCGAGTTGAGATTGAGACAGACGACCACAAGGAAGTTTCCTCTCTCTCTCTCTCCCGGTCGACCGTAAAAACTATTTCCAGTCTCCAGTCTCATTTTTCTCCGTTGGTCTTAGGTTTTAAGATAACAAGTACTTTAGATCTAACAGTTTACCAGAAAAATGTGTGCAGATAATCAAATGATCTTAATGAAGACCTTTTCATTAGTTTGTATGACATGAGTTTTCTTAGATTGAATAAATAATTAACAGACTATAGTAATCACATCGTATTTACGTTTTTTTTTTTTTTTTTTTTATCCCCAACTGAGATCTTTAAAACTGTTACCACAAAATCAGATCAGACAGTGGTTGAATTATTATTTTCAGTTTTGATTTATAGTTGCTGCTTTTTTAATCAGTGTTGTGTTATTTTTGAAAATTCAGCTAGTCTATTAGTGGTTGATACATTTAAAGGCAGAATGTCAAATAATTTTCAGTGGAATAAGGAGTTACTAAAGACAGACTCTGGCAAGTTTCATAGATTAAAAAAGAAATATAAAGCAAAAAGTAAAACTAACTCTATATTACTGGTAAATTGGATCTTGACATATTTTTGTAAAAGAAAGTCAACTGAAAGAAGGTATTGTAGTCTGTTTTGTTTAGTCGTTTTTGAGTAGTTGTTTTCCTTTTTGTATTTTCTATGTGTGTGAGTCACTACCAGCAGTTGTTCCATTTTATAACCAGAACCTTTGTGTTATATTCTCAGTACTTTTTTTAAAAGTCATGAACTCGAGAACATGAGCTCCAGAACTACTGTATTTTGATGCATTGGAAATATAGCAGGGAAACATGAAAAACAGCAAAAAAATGAAAATAATTATGCAAAGGAATGTGGTTTTCAGAATTATTTTTTTTATACTAATGCGTTCACACCAAACACTATTCACACATCACAGTTGTGTACGTTGTCTTTCTTTTGATGTTTTAGCTTTGCTCCTCGATGCTTCTCCAAGAATGTGTTCATAAACTTGACACCCCAGATGTGTGTGGGAGGAGCTCCAGCCAAAAGTTTTTAGCCTCATGGAAGACAAGGATGATGTTCAGAGATCAGGTTTATTTATTTTAAAGAGCTCTATAAAGCATTGGTAATTATCACAAAGTTCAGGAGGAGAATGACCAGATTCTCCTCCATGTTGGTTTGGACTCCACCCGCTTATTACATCATGGACCAAAGCTAAGTTCCTGATTGGTTGATGTGGATTATTCGCCAAAGTTGAGACATTTGAACTCTCGACACGCTGCAACGCCCAAAAAGTGCTGCTGCTAGACCACCCACAATGCACTGCAGGACCTTTAACTGCAAATGTACTTTGACCTAACATTGAAACTGGACACCCCAACCACGCTAATTGCATTCAGTATGAATGTAACATAAGGGTTAAGGGTGATAAACATTGTTTAAGATGCCCCATGTAAGCTATTGCTTGGGCCCCCAGAGGCCTTTAAAGCACCCCTGGTGATTTCTGGCTCCCAAAACTCCACGGTTTCATTGTTAGTCACCAGAGAAGAGGTGGAGTGCAGCAGAGAGAATGTGGCACAAAACTTCAGTTTAGATGCAGTTACTTTTAGTTGACTTAACACGACATGCGATGTTTTGTATTATAGAAAGTATCGGAGTATTATCTGACATGGAGTTCTTGTACTGCTGCTTCCAAGTTAATATCCACACTTTGGAGAATCAGCACTGCAGCGACTCATTTACAGAAACCCCTCTCATGTCACATCTTTCATTTCCTTCTCACTTGTCACCAATTTCTCTCATGTCTGCTTTCTTTCATGAATATTAGTGGATTCTGCTACTGATCCCAGGCAGAAATGCGGTGCCACTGGGTTCAAACCTGTGCAGTTCTGCTGAAAAGATTTATTTCTTCAAGTATCACACTGTGTCCATAAAAGGACTTGATGAAAGTCTTGCATGTCACATTGTGGGTGCTGAGAGTAGAACTGTTTGTTTTCTCGTGCACAGATGCTTATTTTTCCTTTTGATTTCTTACCAATTCAGATCCAAGGTAAAAGTGTGTTCATAAATGAAAAGTGCCTTAACTTTCATTGAACCTGGCTAAGAGGTGGAGCACTGGCAAAGAATGAAGAAATCTGCCATGTTTGAGTCCACATTCACTGAAACAGCATAAACGGATGGCCTTGGTGGAGGTCTTCCCGCTCAGAGTAACTTTCAGTTTCTGAGCATGTATTTTATGATTGTACATCAACCCTGAAAACGCACAGAGTATGTTTGACTCCCTCTCTAGAAACATTGTCAGAGCTGCTCTTTACTCTCGTATACTGTTGACTCACCTCTTTTAGTGCAGCTTCTTTATCCTGTATTTCACCTCATGATTCAATAATTTTCTGCTGCTGTGTCCACATTTGTGCTCAGAAACGCGCCATATAGAACGCCTGAAAAAATGTAGAGCTTGTTTGTAGGAGTTAAAGGTTAAGCTCTAAGTGAAGCTGCTGCTCTGTCTGCACTAACTGCAAATTATCTTTTTTTCTGTATTTTTAGCCCACACATTCTAATCATCTGACTAGAATAGTCCAAGTTTTTGAAAAACATGGAAACAGAAAACAAACAAAAATATCTTCAATGAAGCAAAATGAAAAACAACATGGTCCCTCAGGTAACAGATAAGATGCTGAGATGGAGTGGATTTGTTCAATTTAACAAATTTGCAATTATCTAAATAATTAACATTGGCAGACACTCCTTTTTTGTGCTGCAGTTAATCTGTTTTTGTTTTTTCTGTAGTGGAAAACTGGCAAGTTCTTCCTCCTAATGGGATTTCCTCAAGCACTAATACACAAAATAGCCAAGTATTTCCCTGAGGCAATGACAAAGGGTTATCTGGGAAATGATAAGAGAATTACACAAGATGCTTTTGGGGAGCATCCACAACATTTAATCACATAATAAGTCATTTTAATTTGCTGATTCTCAGTCACGCATTAGTCTCATATTAATCTGAATATGTGTGTAAATAAGGGTCTAGCTTCTGCATGTGATTGAAGGATTGGATTTCTCCTAAGCTGCTAGAAGGTGGCAAACCATTCCTGAGCTATGTTGATGTGATTCAAATATACAACTCTTGTTTTGTGACTCAAAATGGCAAACAAAAGCAGGGACACACCAACCAAGCAAATCCATATTCAGTTACTGTCGCATTCAAACTCATACTATATCATTTTTTTTATTTTTCACTTTTTGTGCAAAAAACAATTGTAAACAATTCCAACTGTTTTAACTCCTGGACAGAAAAAAAAAATCTTCTTTTACTGAGAGACCTCACCTTCATACACTTGGAATAGTTTAAGAACCACATTTCACTTTTTACACAAGTTCACTTTTTATTTCCACCATGGCCAACTTAAAACGTATCGGGTAATGCATTGTATGCAACATTTTTCCTTTTGATACAAAGCCATTTATTTATAATACTTTTTTTTTCAGTTGTCTAGTTGTCTAGTTGTCTGCAAGTTCATGCGTGGAAATTGGAGCGTAGCAGGGAGACTTTGGCCCACCCATTTGAGTTGCTGCGTCACAACTGAGAGCTTTTTTCAAAAGTCAGATTTTGAACTTATTTGTAAGATTTTGAAATGAAGATGCTGTGTATTTTTAAGTCATTATGTGTGTTTGTGTACAATGTCAAAGTAATTTTGTTTAAAAAACTTTCCATGATGGTCATCATTTTGTGAACAGTTGTGTTCATTTGTGGGATATAGTCAGACATACTGAAAGGAGCAAAGTGACTCATTTTTCCTTTAATATCATCTGGATGGACTGTATTTAAGAAAGATGCTTCTGAGAGAAGCTCGGAGCCTTCATGACCGTGTGCTTTTATGTCTCATCAAAAAGAGGTCAAAGGCGCTGAGCTAGATGTCTGTCCATCAACAGTTGGTGTCCTTCACAAAGACCCGCAGTAAAGCGCACTTGATTAGATTGCATACATACGTGACTGTCATCTGTTCCTACACTGAATTCAGTTTTCATTTTATTAAAGATGGAAGGAAACCCAAGATGTTTTATGTTTCATCTCATGAATTTCATTTCTTTTGATGAAATGATGCTCACGTTTCTTCCAGAGCAGAGAAATGAAGGGTTTTAGGAGACAGCTTTTTAGGGCCAATCCCATTTCTTACTTGTATTCATCCAGTTAGCCTGACCTCTTCACTCTGCATCTTTACATGAAGGTGGGGGGGTACCAGGGAATATATCATAATGAAGCCCAAAGGCAGCAGTCCTGAAATAGAATTTAAGAGAAGATTTAAACAATATGATCTTAAGCAGCAAACATAGTTGCAATAAATTGCAAAGAACATTACCGTCTACTTTGCCAGCTTTTAAAAAAAATATTGAAACCTTAGTTTTGTTTTATTAACCCCTAGATTTCAAATACATTCTCTAAAGTGTAGCAGGAAAAAAAAAAAAAAAAAAAGTTATGATTGGCTCATTGTCACAAATTTGCTCAATGTTTGATTAGCCTACTCTTACGTCTGAAGCCGCATAAGCAGGACAATTCAGACACAAGTGATCACTTACACAGTGTTTGCTGCATCATTATTATTACTGCTGTGATCACATTATTTGTGTGCCAACAGACAGGCAATTAGGGCTGTGATTCTGTGTCCCTGCTCTCCGTGTGGAGCCTTCAACATCTGTGTGTTTATTTTCCTGCTTCTTTATGCTTAAGTACAATAACACGTTCATGTCTGCAGACACAGAAACAAACAAAAACACCTCAAACAAAAACATCTGTCCAGAAGACATCAAATCTGATCGAAAACAACAAAAATTGACCTTTAGTTTTTTCCTCTGTAAAAAAAAAAAAAAAGAAAAAAAGAATTTAATTTACAATAAATATACTGAAACACTTTGTGCACCTCTAAGTGGAAAAAAAACAATTTATTTTTGCACTACAAAGATACTTGATAAGGGATAGTGCGATGAGGCGTTCATTGTCAAAAATTAATGGACGACGTGGACGTATAAAGCAAAGGGTATTTTTATCTGCTAAGTTTATTCATTTCTCTCAATGAACACCTTGAATCACATTATTCTGCTTATACCATGGTCAAATACATACAAAATACATGCATATTAAATCAATTACCACTACTTAATTGTTGTGTTTTACATTTAAATTGCTTTGAAAAAAAGTGGACTATTTGATAGACGGTGTGATGGGTTGTCGTGGTAATAGCTACCAGGCCTGCACCAATATTGCTACGCTGCAGCTGAAGGATGAGGACTAACCAGCAGAAGAACACATGCTCAATGCCAAGTTAAGCGATTCAAAACATTATTTCAGAGGAAAAGCTTGTTTTAAAGGAGCAAAGTCGACTCGTAGTTTCCTAGACTGCTTTTAGAGAAAAAAAAAACAAAAAAAACATCAACTCTAAACTATAAATAAGGATCAACAAACAAAAAAAATAACATTTCAATAATTAATGATAAATTGATTAGTAAGAAAAATTATTTATAAAAATTTATTTATTCTGTATCAAGCAATAAGATAAGAGACTACAGACTATAAAGTATTTAAAATAAAGGCGACACTGCTGTTGATGGTAAAATGTGACAGAGATTATTTTTCTACTTTTTACTGTAAAGAGCATTTACCCTTTAAAAATGCAGTGTAATACTATAAAATTAGCAAAACACAGAACAACCTTTACAATAAAAATCTTGCAGCTGAGGTTTCCAGAATTTCACCATAAAATATAGTGTCACTTTTTAGAATTTTATGGTTAAAACAAATTACTGTTGTTATGAATGTCAGTTTTGTGTTGAAAATTGTTTTATAATTAGACTAAAAGAACATCAAAATTATCCAGTAAAAATTGTAATGTCAGTCTACAAAATTAACAAAGACATGATGCATCATAGAGATAATTAAAGGACAGAGATCTTTTCTGATGTCTTGTTGGGATAAAATGTGAAATAACGTCAGTCAGCCAATCCTACAAGTTTATGTTGCTATGGTTACCAACTGGTGTTTTGGCCAGAGCAATAATAGTCAGGCTATGTGACCGGAACTACATTATTAGGTGTTCATTGTAAGATTTTAATGGAGACCCTGCAGCCAATCAGAATTGAGTATTCACCCGGACCATGATAATGTTTTTAAATATTGTCTTTTTGAGTTTTTGTTTTATTCATTGTTATATTTCCTTTACATTGATGTTTGATGACTTGAATTAGTATATTTGAATTTGGTTGCATCTCTCATTTTTTCTTGAATAGTTATGAAAGATTAGACGTATGTGTTTATGATCCATATACAAAACACAGTGTGCAATTGTGTGTGTGTGTGTGTGTGATTTTGACAAAGGGACATTTAGAAAATTAGCAGAGACCATAATAGATGGGCTGCATGCCCGGAGCTTGAACTAAATCCCGACCCAACTGTGGACCAATCAATTATATTGATGAAGTGTTGTAAGTTTGTGAGTTATCTCGTTACGTCACCTTTTGGCAGGGACATAAAGAAGAGGAAGATGCCAGAACAAGCATAATGAAGCAGTGTCTTAACAACTGCGACTCTAACCCCCCCCAATGATAGTGTCACATTCATAGTGCTCCCCCCGAGCTTGGCGTCCTCCATCTCTGTTAAGCCTGTGGTAAAACTCAGCAAGCCAAGAAGCAGAATAAATGCAGCAACGATGTACTGGAAGCACCGCTGTGTCTGGAAAAAAAAATCCTGGCTGACTTTGACAAACTGATTAGTGAACAGATGGATAAAAGCTGATTAATGTGTGTAATTACCATCAATGTGGCTTTTTTCCCAAGGAGAGAGTTTTTAGGACAACATGGTGGACTTCTACATCCACTTTTTGTATGAAGTCAAAACATGTGGAGTCTTTCAAGCTAATAGCCTCAGGCTTTTCAGCGCAGCACAAAAGAAGTACAACAAAGATGAATTGTTAAAAGAAATGATGCACCTGAAATATTTGTCTCATAAAAGTGTCTGGATCGAGGTAATTTACCTTAGTTTCAGTCAACAGACTGTGTGGCTGCAAGCATGTAAGAGAAACTATGCTTATGTCTCCATTAAGTATTGATGGATGTTTTCTTCAGAGGAGAGAAGAAACCCCCTGTGAGGGACTTTCTATTTGCAGCTGTGAAAACCCGTAACACTTGATTTTCATGCTCATGCTAACAGTCCATCAGAGATCAAAAAAAGAAACATTTTTAGTGAATGAAAGCTGGCGTCCATGCACCAGAACTTCTCAGATGAAATTTGAGTCGGGTTTTATTTTCTTTGATTTTCTATATTTTCAGGAATTTAGCAGTCAAACAGGCACGTGGAAAAATCTAAATATTTCTAGTTAAACGTAAAACAAACAAAAAGACAGGATTGAACCGCTTTGACTGAATTAATTCTGTTGTTGGATCTCAGCGTTCATCCTGCTGTCACCTCACCACCAATTAATCACACACGGCTCTCCTAGAGTCTGAGGTGAAAGCAATTGTAAGGAGTGCAACTGGAGTGAAAACAACTATGACTGCAAAGGTTACAAATCTATTCCAAATGCATATTTGATTTAAACTTTCTTATCTTTGCATCCCTTTATTTTATTATTTTATATATTTATATATTTTATATTATTGTTGAGGGGAACACAATTTTAATTATCTTTGTGTAAGCACTGTGCAC
>BSAI01000108.1:27246947-27292994 GCA_036245035.1 Adrianichthys oophorus
ATATATATATATATATATATATATATATATATATATATATATATATAATTTGTATATTCCCAATGTGACAACACATTAAAGATCAGAAGCACACTTTTTTCCACACTAGTTTCTTGGCTAAGCTTTGGAGCTGTTCTGTCTTTTGATTGCTTTTTTTGCTATAGTTTATTTATTTTACAAATAATAACTTTTTTTTCTTTTTGTAAATGTTGCTTTTGGTTTCATTTAGGTTTAGTTTGGTTTATTTTTATTTATTTATTTTTACTTTGAAAGCACCAAGGACAGTAAAATGAGGACTGAAAAAAAAAATTAATTGGGCTCAAATTGCTAAAGCATATTCATCTTTTTTTTTTATTTTTTGTATTTGTCATTCATACTTTTTTTTGGAAAACATTCATGTGCAAGACAAACAGTGATGGTGTAAAAAAAAAAAAAAAAAAAAAACACACCAAAATAGGCCCCTGTATAGGCCAAGTTCTGGATTGTGGTTAATATGTCAGATTTTTCCTGCTCTTTAGACCTAGATTGAGCTCTCAAAGACGTTTCCCATTCTTTCTCTCTGATAACTGTAAGATCGAAGGTGATGCAGCATTTTATAGCTTTTCCTGTGAATTCATGCATTGTTGATTGTATGTGTCGTGTTTGGGGTTTCAGCAAAGGACAGAGAATTTATGTAATGCAAGGGGTTTATTTTTGTGCTGTTCTTGTTAAACAAGAAAATGAAATTCCACGTTGAGCTGGTGCAACATAATCATTTCAAAGACTGAGAGAGTTTGTGAGCATATGTTCTAAGAGGCTCTAAGCAATTATTCAGCAAACATTAACTGTGACTCTGTGACCCCTGCTCTTTCCAGGACTCACAATATGCTCATAACTTCTCAAGTGGATATGATTCACTTTATCCTGGGACTGCCGTTTTCCCTGTTGGGGAGATGAATCTAAAGGCTGACGATTTGCATAAACACCTGTCAGTGCTTTGTCTCCCACTGATTCCTAATGAATTTCAAGCATCGCCTGCTCTTTGTTGTTCACTTTCCTGCCAGTCACAGGATGCCCTGAGTTGGCACTGGGCTGGCGCTTTCCTCCTACTTTCTTCTTGAAATTGCATACTGCAGGTTGGGAGCGTTTGTCTTTCTCTTCACTTGATTCCAGCCCTTTACTAATGCACACGTCTTCTTTAGCAGACTTGCAGTAAATTGGACTGAAGTATCTGCTGGGATAACTATGTTATTCTGATGCCTGGCTCTACTTCAGCCACCCTCTGAGAGCCAAAATTTGTCTTTTCTGCCGCATTCATTAAAGATTAAGGATGCGTGACGGAATTACGTAAACATCCTTTTTAGCTGAATATATTGCTTTCTATCTTTACTGGATTCCAGCTCTATGACGTTCAATCTGCATTCCAACAGATTAAAAAACAAGAATTTATGATTTGACTGCAGCATAACACGAGTCCTGGGCCGGTGCAGGCGCAGACCAAGGATTCTGAGGCTGGACTTTGATGAGTTGGCTGCTGCCTCACACAGTTTGTTATAAATACTGCCTCAGACTGACTGCTATAGGAGCCATGCATCACCTGGGCAGATAGGCCAGTAAAGCGTTGATGCGTGTGTCCTTGGCATGGGGGGGTGGGGGGGTGAGAAGGGCTCATAGCTTTTATCTCTGGCAAGCATCAGCAGAGAATAGGCATGGCAAGGTCAGCCTTGAAGGTGAAACATCAGTGGAGCGCTGTGCTATCATAAGTCATTTAGTGGACATGGCCTAAGTGGAAGCAAAGCATTTGTAGAATCTGCTGAAGTGAGTTCTGCTCCGATGGAAATGTTCTGAAGCAGCTTTTGAAAGCACGGCTCCGCTTTGCTGCTGAATGAACGCCGGGGTCTGTTTTAATGTTCTGGGGGAGATGAAGGTGAGACAGCCTGACAACAATGCAACAAAGCAGCTTTGTTCACATTCTCTCCACTGTTGCTTGACAGTAGGAGCGCTTCAACACTGGCCTTGTGTATGTTTTGAATACCTATTTGAAAGACCTGTGAGCAAGATAAAGAGTATTAGTCCTGAATGAGATCTCGCTGTTTCTTCTCTGTAGAGGTCAGTGCTTTTTCAGTTTGTTCCCATTTTCCTGGCATCTTTTGTCAAAATTGACTGCTGAATTTCACAGTAAAACACTACTGATTTGCTTCAAGTCCCACTCCGATCTATTTTCAGATATTTTCTTTGATCTATTTTCAAAGTGTTCCCAGTGGTCTTCTGTGCCATTTTTAACCAAAATAAAAAAAAAAAAAAAAACAACAGTGTAGTTTTCTAGGACATATTTTCTGCAGAGCGGCAGGAGTTTCATTTGAAATTCACCAGAGATGTGAGTGAAACTGTTGGAGTGAAGTAAGCTCACTCCTACTTCCCGACATGCATCTGTTTATACTCTCTTCTACGAACTTACAGGCCCTTATCCAACATTGCAGGTGCAACAAAAATGGCGAGCAATACCGAAGCTATCCAGCTGTGCCGTTCTGAGCTAAATACCAGTTCTGAGACAGATAGTGAAAACAAAGATGCACATGGATCCGGTCATCTACAAGAGGATGCATCAGAACATGTCCTCCATCATCAGATAAATGTCACAAGAACATCTTAAAAATACAAAATGCAATTTTCATCAGATTGGGTCTTAAAGCTGTAAAACTGCTGCTGTTGTTTGTTTGAGTTTGTTGCATCACGTTGAACAGCGGGAACATTTTCCAAAAAAAAAACAAACCTGTTACATAGAAAGATTCCCAGGGTATAAAGGTGACAGAAAGCACACTTAAGTGCTGAGAGTTATGTTCACAGAGACATACATAGTCTTTTTTGCTGCTTTTCACCAGTGTTTTTAGGAAAATGCAGCTTATCCAAATGTGTTTTTTTTTTTTTTTTTCTGTTTGCTACATGCCACTCATTGGACCTTTAAACTGACGAACAGCAAAAAAAAAAAAAAAAAAAGGAATTATTCTGCATGCATTCAATATTTACACAAATTCACATACATAAATGGTTACAATAAAAAATGACTCATTTTAATCTGCGTGTGATCGTCTCGCAGCAGGACCGAATTAGAGGGGCAAAAGGAAGGTGACTGTATTTGGCACCGGTTCCACGCCTGCTTAGCAAAGCAGTCGAGAGGTTTGGACTACAGCAGATGGCTGAACAATAACCAGAAGCAAAATGTGGCGTCCTCAGAGGGAAGGGATGGAAGTTGCTGGAGAAGCTGGCACTCAGGAGCTCCTCATCACCACGACCCGGCGTTTTCGTGTGTTCTTCCCTGTGGCTGTGGTCATTCTAAAGCAATAAATCACTGTGACAATAAATGCTGTGGCAACTGCCACCCAGCAGCTGATGGCTGACAGAAGTCATCTGCAGCTTTGATCTGTGAGGAGGGGGCTCAAAATAAAGCGAGTGAAAAAAAAGCAGTGAGTCCATGAAATGAGCCGCCTCATGTGCCACAGCCAATGCTGGCAGATCACTGCAGAATCATTTGCTATGTTTATTGTCAATTAGTGATGTCACTACTGTTCATATCTGACCTTGACAGCCAGACATGAGCATGCTAACTTCAACACATTCCATGAAGTTTAGATATGTTGTATAAATCAATGTCAGCGCAGATTTAAATCATATATATTATGATGTCAACCAGAGAAACCACCAGAAGCTCATCTTCTGTTGTGAACTTTACAACCACATTCTTTGTTTCTGCTGCCGCCATGATGAGGCTCCTCGGCTCAGATAGAGCAGATGGGGCTTCAGCAAAAACCTGGGTGTCTGTTGGAAACCCTCCACATGCAAGGAGGAAAGTCGCCCCACAAAATATGGCTGAAGAAACAAGATTTGTAATTTGAAATACTTGATGAAATGTAGAGGTTCTGTTCCAAAGAAATGTGTAAACTAGAATTCTCTTTTTTTCATTTAGGGCTTAGTTTTTAAAGAGGACTACTTTCTAAGCAAAACTTTTCTGGGAAAATTGGAACAAATAAATCCTCCAGACTATTGAACTTACACAACTTTCTCCAAAGTGGACCAAAGCGGACGTTTCTCGGTGAAGCAGACGGTCCATGCGTCGCGTTCACCTCAGTGTCATCCATCAGTGATGTCAAGCATTACTGAGCCAATTTATTAAAAGCATCTGCATTCAAAATGTTCGGCAAACCAAGATAAAAAATGTCACTTCTGTTGAGCTCAGCCATACATCATAAAAGCAGTCTAAATACAGTGCTCATTTTTAAAAGTGCTGTACTGTACAAAGTGCTTCATGTAAAAACCAGCCATAATCTTTGGGGAACTGTTCATTAGTATAGCCGAGATGATTCTCGACCTTTAATGTTGACATGTCTAAAAGCAACTTCGGCTCTGTATTTTTTATTGCTTTATGGACTGCTTTCATGGGTGATTTATCTTTTTATCTTTTTAAAATGCAGCTGTGTTTTCATAATGGGAAGTAGATGATAGAAAATCAGTGGCTGTGTAAACCCCACGTGGCTGCGACAGGCCTGTCTGTCCCTGGAATTTGATATTTTTGCCTGCGTCTTGAGGTTTGAAATGAAACAGACTTTGTCCCATGACTTGTTAGAGTTCTCAACGCAAATAAACAAAGCATGAATTTACATTCATGAATATTAAGTCAAACTGTTGTTTTTTTGTTTTTTTTCTCAGCGGCGTGGTAGGTGTTTGCATCAGAGACAATGATACAAAAGTTCATTGTTAAGAGGTTACTTCTTGATCTTGCCACATGTCTTTTAAATGTATATTTATGAGAACCCCTGCCACTTGAAAGCAGGCCAACTCGTGCGCCAAACACATCTCCCCCCTTTTAATGAATGTATTTATTCAACAGCATGTTCAAGCATCGGTGTGCCCTCTCTTTTCAAACTGCCCTTTTGAAGATGCTGTTATGGTCCTAATAACTAAGCTGCACATTGTTTTCATTTTTTTGTTCTGGAGATAACTACAGAGCCTATTTCCATTTTGCAAGGACAGAGAAGAATGTGTGATTTTACATAAACAGAGAATAGAATTAAGAGTCAAAAATAAACACGTGCAAAGGAAGAAGAAACGTCTTTTTGGGTAGAAATCAGAGATGGAGCGGGAAGCTTATGAATCAACAATGCCACAGGCCCATACAATTATCTTTCAATTCCCGTGGCCAAGTGCTGTTATTGTTCCAACTATATTTCTGCAGAAGATTTAATGTGAAATTGGTACCATTTTACTGCAGGATCCACAGCATCAGGCATGTGTTGTTGACAGAGTCTGGTGGGGGCGGAGGGAGTTTTAACTTCATAACTGATTGAGATATCGTTGGAAATAACAACTTACCTGTCGGACATTCAGAATAGAAATTGCAGCTGTTGTGAATTTAATTTCAAAAGCTTCAGGCAATTTTCTCACTGTTTATCTTGCTATGGAACTCAAAGAGTTTTCATCCTGCAGATGCATGTTTGTCTCAATACTCTTGGTGTTCTTCAATTTACTGAATTTTAAGGTTTTTTTTTTTTTTTTTTAATCTTATTTTTTTAGAAGTTTTCTTTGTTTTAATTCCAGTTGGAAGGACTCTGTGGACAACATTAAACATACAAAAGCCTGTTTGTTATTAACATTATCATACTTTAATGTCACAAATAAATGAATCATCAGACAATAGAAATGTGCTATTTGGCATTTAAAGTTTGTTTTCATTGCTTATGTGTTTTGATCAGATGAGGTCCATGAACCTTCCCTAAATCTGCTAGATGTGTGGTTCATTGCAGTTTGAGGGTCAGATTAAGCTTTTATTGACTTAAAACTGAAAACTTTCATCCAAGTTCCTTTCATCAACAAAAAAAAGCAAATCATGTCTGTTAGAAAACAATAAACTGACTTTATTTTACATATCATCTTTAAAGTTAATTATCTCACATTTAGCTTCATTCTATTACTTAACAGCTGATTTCTCAAACAAAAGTACCTGAAGAGTTAAAGTGAAAAAAACCTGCTGCATTTACAAAACTGAACTGCACAGATAGTTCAATGATGTTCCCACAATTTGGAGGACAAATATTTGTTCACAAATAGACTTTTCCTCTTGCTAAAGCAAACTAAAGCATTTTAAGGTACCATCCTAAAAAAAAAAGAATATTTATGACAATTCAGAGCCTGCCTGAAGGAGTTGGGATCGTCTCTATAATCATGTCTGTGAATAAACCAACAGACGCGGAGCACCATGAAGAGTGAACTTAAAATTCCTACCTGGGTTGTCTCTATTGTGGACTCCTCTTTTCCAGATGTCAGTGATGATTTGGCCTATCTTTGGTGGCAGATGGATTCTTCTATGATATGGGAGCTCACCCGAAAAACTGTTAAGCCAACCAATCAGACGATTTATCACGCCAATCTTTGAAGGAGAGCAGAGATTTCAACTGCATGTAAGAACTGGAGATAAAGATGAAGTCCAAAAGTTGGATTTGTTTTGGCCCAAATAGCATTTTTTATTTAATGAAAGACTTTCCCGTTATTAATTAAAAAGCTTAACATTCCATATTACAGAAGTTCATTTTACTAAAGTTAGAACATCTTGGTTTTTTTTTTGTGTTTTTTTTTTTATCATAAAGTATTTTTTTTAACTCACAAACACTTGGTGCAGCTGATCAATCACACATTACAAGGATCCTCAATTGTTTTTGTTGGCTCTCATGAGGCACATGTTTAAGAGCAGAAGAGCTTCATGTATCTTTTATAAAATAGACATTATTATTTTGCAGAAGGCACATCACAGACAGTTTATTCTGTCTAGCTCTTTTTTTTTTTCTTTTGTCCAACACAGTTGTCTGATGGTGTTGTACTGGTCTTTCATTCATACCCTAAAGGGCTCTCTGCAGATTAACACCTCTGTTATTGTGGCTCAGCCAACAAATTTTCACATTTGACTTTCTGGACTAGGATTCCAGTTTGTTTTATTATGTTTGTGGTCTACAGGCCTCCAGGGGAGGTTCCTTGGTTTCCATGAGGCCGTCACCTGCTGTGAACAATCACAGGTATTGAGAATAAATGGAGTCAGTTGCAGTATGGTCCAAAGGCACAAGTTCTGCACAGCATGACCTGCATTGCTACCATTGTGAGAACCACTAAGCTCTCAGAAGAATGTGTAGTTACAAAGAAAACCAAACCTTCATGGATGTCAAAATCTGATGTTTCATCAAAGGCATCTTGCAGAACAATAAACATCTAAGATTGTTAAAAGTCTTCCAGGAACGTCAAAAAAAGACATTTGCATTTGTTCATCATCTGAACATTTCTTGATAGTAAGTAGCATTCAGCTGGTTAGTGAATAAACATCAAACAGGTGTGAAACACTGGAAAAAGAGCGGGACGGCTTATTGGACCAGGAAGAGCCGAACTTTGAGCTGAGTCTTAAAACTGACACAAAGTAAGAATGTCATTTTCAGGACAAGTTGTTGGAAAATGCTTTGAAATCGTCTTGTGATGCCATTCAAAGTAGCATGCATGGTTTTTAAATAAACTTGATATTTTAGACAGCCCTGTGTCAGACTTATGACCTGTCCAGAGTGTACCCGGCTTTCACCCAACAGTTGTTGAGATTTCCAAGGGTTGCTGGAGCCTAAATGTAATGTTCGATTTGTAAAATTCTTGGGCAATTTATTTAAAGTTCAAAAGCTTTAGCAATAATTTGTTTGCACATTTTTTCTATGCAAAGCTATGTTCCAACTGGGCATAAACAGGCATTCTTGGACGTACTTTTAGCATGTGGTGTTCACAATGGACTGCTGCTACCTGAATCTAGTGCATGTACTCACTGTTGGAAGAGAGTTGGTGTGAAATGTCAAAATCTGGTGAATCTTGCTCCAGGCTTTTTCTTTCACAGGTCTATTCTGATCAATGAGGATTTGGTGGCATAGAATTGCGGCAGGGCATGAACCACAATTATTAGTTTCTCCTTCATGCTTGACTTTCAAACAGTTGCCACTTCAGTGAATTCCACGATACCATCTATATGTCACTACCAAATCAGACTCCCTGACTGGTCAAAGTTCAACTAGTTTAACTTTCAGAACATTGCTTAATCACTGCACGTTTTGTACGTAGAGTTCAAAAAGGACATACAAGCTTGCGTAGCGACGCTTGAACACAACTTTTGAACCCAGAATCCCAAAAAGAGCATGTGTACATGTTCACATAGACTTTTCAATGGACACTGTCACTCAAACGCCTGTTTCTGAGCCTGGTGTGAAAGTAGGTTTAGACATTTTCTAAATCTCAAGAAAAATTAAGTGCTTTAGTCCCCCTTCTCTTAAAGTGTAGAAGTGGATCTTCAGAGATGTTTGGTGCAAACGGTTGGACTTCTGACAGATTTGAATGGTTCCCATCTAAATGCATTATCAACCCCTACACACACTGTTTATCTCTTCTTACCGACTTTGGTGAGAAACAACACATGTTGACTGGGTGGCACCATTATTTTGCTGAAGCTAAAGACTTTCCCATGATCCAAGAATCCGAAGCAGATCAGTTGCTAATAGTAGACACACTTTCCTGTGTGTGCATGTGTTTGTGCGTGCATGTGTGTGAATGTGCCAAACTGTAAGTAGGGCTGTCCCTTGGCTAGAAGTATATTGATTAGCGAAGAGGTCATAATTGCTGACTGAATCACCTCCATAGTTAATCAATCTCTGGCTGAAGGATAAATACACTGGGTGAAAACAGACGATCCTTCATGAGGTGATGCACGGTTGATAAAGGACACTTTCATTCATCATGGGCAGCTTTGCTTGATGGATATGCAGGCATCAATGGTGGACCCATCCATCAATCAGGGGGAGAGGGGAGGTCAGCTTTGAAGATCAAAGTCAAGCGCCCAACCAGACCGTGCGGGATGAGTGCAGATGTACAGTAAAGACCTAATAGGTTTTCAAAGGGTTGTGAGGATATAATTACCTGCTTTATTCCACTTTGAAGTACCCATTTTCTCTCATAATCTCTATGGTAACTAGACGTGGGAATAGATGATCCCTTTTCTTCACTTCTCAGAGTCCCTAACATACTTGCCATGAAGATTGACTTATCTTTCAAGCCAAAGGATATTGTGCATTGAAAATTGGTGTCGCAAAATTTACAAATGTAATTGGATATGAGATTCTACATCCTGCATGCATCAGTGATTCTGTGGAGCCTGGAAAATGTGCTTCATAGCAGCATTGATCTCCAACAGGAAACACCTGAAAAGCAGGTGTGAAAACCCTTTCATTTTTATGTTGTTTCTGACATTCCTTTTCTGGATCCACAATGAAACATGCTGAACCTCTTGAATTCTGAATCTCTGAGCAACGCTTTGATGTCAGCTCCTTTTGAACCGAATTCAATAACTATAATAAAGATGAAGGGTACAGAAGCAAGTTTTTCTTCTGCCTCTTTCCATCCAAAGCACAGCTCTGCCTACCACATGGATGCCCCAGAGGACGCCCCTCCCCAGTCTTACTGAAATCTAAAATGCCCAAAAGCAAATATTATTTTCTACAGATGGCAATCTATTTCCAGGCGAGCTCAGGGGTCTACATTAGCTTGACGTCATCAGTGGAAGTGTCTTATTTGTCTACCTCAAACTACGGAAACCCAGCCCCTCTCGTTTTCTCTGCTGCCACTTTAGTATTTCTAGAGGGGATTTTGAACCCCATTGATATTTGGCAGTCACACATCAATGTATGCTAATATTAAACAATCCCTTCGAGCACAAGCGTGCATCTCTGCGTGGATCCACTCGCAGAAGTGGACAGAAGAGGCATGTATGTTGACGGAAACCAGTTTAGTTTGACAAGAGGTAGTTTGGAGATTTGGTACCTTTTTCTCTAAATATATTAAAGACATTTACATTTGTTCAAATTCATCAATTAATATGAAAGCTATATTTCATATTTCCATCATTTTACTGTACTGTACAGTGAGTTCAGCTGCTTCTGGAAGGAAAAGCAGATTACTGCCTCCTAACCTGAGAAAAAAAGCATTCAAGTCCCAGTCTTTAGAACATTTTGGCTTAATAAAAGTTATTTTGTTCAACATCACAAGAAATTCAAGTTATTTTCTCTCCGTAAAAATGAGAGCAGCGAGGGATAAAAGTCAGCATGGTGCATTCAGTCAAACTTTATTTTCTGGAGGAGATAGAGAAGAACTGCATCTCTACTGTTTTAACTCTGCAACAATAATTTGCATGAAATGATGCATTTGTCTAATATTTATTTACTTTTATCACTTTAGATAAACAGTAAAAGCGTTTAGCTGGTTAATGTTAAAAAAATATCAATAAACAATAAAAAATAAGGCAACTTTTTTATTAGATTGAATAATCATTTTTGTTATTTCAAATAAATTGTTTTTGCAAGAAAAGAAAAAGGCAAAATGTTTACATTTTTTATGCAAACCAAATCTTTTTTTTAGGTAGAAATTAAAAATTATGTCAAAGCCCAAAGCTAACTGATTAAATTCAAAAGGAAATAAAAATAAATAAATAAAAATGAGCACATTTTGAAAAACAAAATTAATAGATAAAAACAGAAAGTGGCTTTGTTTGCTGGGAGTTTTACCTTTACTGTTCTAGTTCACCTTTCTAAACTTTATATATGTAGGCAAATATCAAACAATCCAATTTCAGCAGCAGGAGTTTAAAAAAAAAAAAAAAAAACAACATGAACATGGAACATTTGCCCTCTGTCTAAAACCAGAAAACATTTATGGTCAATCCAAGTAATTGTTATAAAAATATATTGAAGTTTTAATGTCTATAATTAGACTTTTTAAGAGGAGTCCTCTGTGAGTTAAAATATTCAACCTGTCAATCTTCTCAGCGTGCTGCATGGAGAACCACGGCAACAGTGCCCTCCTCCCTTCTAGATTACATGTCTGAATTTAACAACTGATTGCCAGCAATTTGCCACATTGGTACCTTAGTATGAGATGGTTTTGTACATGAACAGCAGTCATAACCCGGCTGTTGCAGTTATTGGGGAAAAACTGTAACTTTGCAATGCTTTTTATTTATTTTTTTTCTATTTGTTTTTTGTTTGTTTGTTTGTTTGTTTGTTTGTTTTTGTCATGTTTGTCAGATAAGAAAGATTCAGGTTTTCATAGTTTTTTTTTCATAAATTCCTTCCAGTATGAAGAAAAAGCTCTAAACTAAACTTTGACCAGACACTTAAACATGTACTTTTTGAACTGAATTTGCCCGTGGGCTTGGGTTCCTGCTTTGCGCTGAAGTACTCTTGAGCCTGAAGTTCTGCAGTGAGGTCTTTTATCACGTTGTTGGTGTTTTGTAGGCACTTCAGCTTTTTCAAAGATGTAAGTTTAAACATCTGCCCTACCTAAACAAATATTGCTAAAGTCATTTGTTTGTTATTTGCTCATTTTGTCTTTGTGTGACATCAAAGCCAGTCTGATCTGAATCACTGAAATGTGACTAATGCGAAGAAAAAGGGAAATTTAGACTGTATCAATAAGAAAATGTATTTTTTATGTAAAACATTGTTTTGCTGTGATGTAAAGAAAACAAATTGCATTTCAGATCAAAGAACAAAAATGCCAGCCACAATTTTTAGTGTTTTTCTTGGCCGAGATTGTGACAAAATATAAACCCTTTTATTAAATTTTCTTCATTTTGAAAATCTCATTCTCAGCAACACCCACTTACCCTTGAATTCTGACTTGAATTGTCCACATGCTAATGCATTTATTGATTTGCATTTTAGGTTCCGGCCAGAAGCCACGGTTAGTGATGACAATATTTCTGCAGGCAATAAGGTGAGGAGATTAAAAATGGATCCCACAGAGTATGAATGAGCGTGAGGTGATAAAAAAATAAAAGCATCAGTGAGTCACAGTCCAGTGTACTCACTTTATAAACTGAACCAAGTTACATCAGAGGAAGCCATTAGGGAAGATATGCATGCAACTGGCATTTCTAAAATTAATCAAAAACAAAATTAGAATGTCTTACTTTTTGGGTCAAGTTAAATGTTGGTATTTTTCATTGCCAACACAATGAATGAGTTGCGCTTTTCAAGGTCAGTCTTTTTGCTCGCTCAGTTTCGGAACAACCATTTAAAAAATATTTATATTGATTTCAATTTTTACGTAGGGTGTAACCACAATCTACAGCGTGTAAACTGAAACAGTCGGGATTGAAAATTGCAGTCGTTTAAACCTCGCTCTCCCCATTTCCAACACCTTCTTCCTGGAAATAGCCTCCAATATTGCTTTGGCCTCATTTGGCCGTTGCCCACTTTCTCCGCCTGATTAAGTCATTGTCCAAATGCCTTGCTTTTCTGAAATCACAGAATCACTCCTGTTGAATCATTAAAGAGATGTGCGTGTTTTGGGTTTGCGTGCATTTTCCTTGGGATGAGTAACAGCTTGAGAATTATGAAGCCTAACTGTGTGTTATTTTTCAGCTACTTTCTTTTTTGCCCCAATTTATGAACAGCTCTTGCTGGTGATTAGGATTTCAAAGCGGCTCTGAGCACATGTTACAAAGTCTATATTTAATGTGGAAAGCAAAGCACCATAAATCTGAAAAGCGCTCATCAATTTTCTCCAATGGCAGTCTAAATCACTCAGCGGATGGAAAAGCTGACACTTCTCTACTCTCGGTTGCAGAATGGAAGCTATCTAGCTTTAGATTCTTCTTACTCCTGCCTCATTTATCAAGCTGCTCCAAGACTGTGTGTGAGGGAGATATTCAGTCGCTCGCAGTCTCTTCACAGGGTTTTCCTTTCCTCACAAGCTCTGTGTTTGACTACACGCTTCATGAGTCCGGCACACATCTTCATCTATGATTCACTCTTCTGTAATTTCAACACAAACAATTCCTCAAAGGTAATTTTCAGCCAAAATACTTTTCTCTTTTTTAAAAACAGTATTTGCTTTATGTTTGCCAAAGAAGATGAAGAGAAGGTTAAAAAGTGACAATACACTGAGGCTCAGGACTATATTTCTTAATTCATAACCGCTCCTCAGCTGATGTAAGCCTTCCTCTATAGATACCAATCTGTAATCCATATTCAGAGCTGCTCTCTATTGATTGAGCGTGTTCCAGATAAGAGGGGAATGCTGAATTGCACAGAGATAATACATTCTATGGATCACAGGAATGCAAATCAAATTAGATACCAATGCTAATGTGTGCCAAAGTCATTTTGGTGCAGAAGGGTTTTATTTATTCAGATTTCAAATTTCTTGTTTTAAACCAATATTAGCATGTGGAGCTCCTTTTCTTGTGATATGCAGGGCATATGAGTCTCTTTGGAGAATAATTAATGGCCTAATGTTCTTCATAGTCCAATTACTGACTTGCTTCATCCTGAAAATACATAATCAGAAAGTGCTTTGCAAGTTCTTATATTCCTCTGTCATCCTTTCACTTAGTCAGCAGCCCACCACTGACAGCCTAGCTCCTCTTCTTCCTCTGTCAAGGCTTTTGAAAGTTTGCCCTGATACGCTCATACGTCCATCACAGATTTAACACTCAGTGAAAATGAAAACATAACCAGATCTTTGGATCCAGGGACACAAAAACTAACTAAATGTGTCAAAAAGATTAGAAGAACCAAGTAAACAAATGTGTTTATTTAGACTAGAACAGCTCCATCCCGCACCTTGAGATTTCCCATAAGGCTTGTTTTCCTATTTCCCCCCACCCTATTTGATAGAAATCCCCTGGACCAAGTGTTTCGAGTCAATCAGAAGCGGGATTCACCAGATCCAGCAAAGTTAAGCAGTTTTGCTGGAAATCAAGAGAGGTAGTGGAGGATGAAGACCGGGATTTACAGATCATAGAGTCTAAAAACTGCTCATGAAAATTAAAGCTGACAAGACTTTCCCATGACACTGCTTTGCTTATTTTAAACGTTTGAAGCCTTATGGGCTGGTTTGTCTTGACACACTGAGACTAGAATGGTCAGTTGGGTTCTCATCAACAAATCACGACATTGTGATCTTGTGCAGTACAAAAAGCCTTTAGGATAAATAGTTAAAGTCAGTATAATGGATTAGTTAAAATCAGTGTAAGAGATGTGAGGTGGTTGACAGCAGCACCAGCTGCTTTCTTGAAAAGATATTTGGGACAAAAGGGCATCACACCAGAGGCTAAAGTTTTTCAGCAACACCAACAAGAGTGTTTTTATGTATCTGTCTTTGACTTTCTGAAAACAAATCACGAAAAAGTCCTAAAACAAGAGATAAAAAAGTATAACTTTAAAAATTGGTCATAGCAAGTCATAGTAGACATAGTCGAGAAGTAGTGTCAATAAAAAGCTTTAGGAGCAAAGATTGTGAAAATATCATGTCAGCAAATAGAACAGAGCTCATAAAAAATGCAATCTTTTTTTTTTTTTCTCAGAGAGAAATTGAAGAGTTTTCACACATTTCTCTTTCTGCATGTGTTACATTAAGAATTTAAAACCAACTTTAGGCAAAGATTAAAGCCTTAACTGAAAAAGTCTCAATCTCTGAGGACAGCCTATCAAAAAGTGGATTATAGCTGGTAGAAATAATAACTTTGACAAATTAAAGTAAAACACGGGGCAGCTGAGCACCAAAATCAATGGTTTCCTATAAATGAAGAGTGGGACTGAAGACTTTAGTCAGAATCTTGTTGTGCAGTTATTTTAAAGTTAACATATTATCCTTTTGTAATATTTGGATTTGTGTTGGACATTTGAAATCAGCAAATGCTTTCTCAAAGTCATTTGGGATTTTGTTTGTTCAACTTTTCTGTCTGTGATTTGATTTGAATTGAATTTTCTTTTTCTTTTCTTTTTTTCTTTTTTAAAGAAGGCCCCCAGTTCAAGTCCCGGCTGGGGGACTTGAAACAGTGTCACCAATGGGGGACCTTGCTGAGTGGAGTTTGCTTGTTCTCCCCGTGCATGCGTGGGTTTTCTCCGGGGACTCCGGCTTCCTCCCATCATCGAAAAACATAGGTTAATTGGTCACTCTAAAATCTCCCTAGGTGTGGATGCGAGTGTGATTGTAGCCCTGTGACAGACTGGCGACCTGTCCAGGGGTGTCCCCTGCCTTCACCCATGAGTAGTCGGGTTCGGCTCCCGCAGCCCCGTGACCCCGCAAGGGACAAAACAGTATAGCAATTGAATGAATGATTTGTTTTTCAAGCAATCAAAGCAAGAAATAGTGCATAGACAGTACAATCAACAACGGTTTGAAGCCATGCAAAGACATATCAAGAATTGGGTTATTGTAAATTGCTTGAAAGGGAGTGGAAGAAAGTGAACTTATATAAACCCACCCCGTAGTTGCCTAACCATTTTCTTTACATATGCTATCAGTATCTGGTTCATAACTTTTAATCTGAGCTTTATACCTTACCAACACTGATTCAGATCCTTAAAAACTCTTAAGCTTGAATAAATCATATGACAAGAAGAAATAAATAATGATCATGACACTGGACATACAATTATTTCAGAATTAATCATAGCATATGCAGATCAAGTATCTAAGTGTAAAAAATTTACAGATTATTTTTCTATGTTTTTATTATAAAAAGCAGTATAAATCAAGTGTGGACGTAATAAAAGAGAGAGGAAGGCACATAGACGGACTGATCTGCAAATCTGACCTGTCCTCATCTGAAAATGAACGGTGAATCATACTAAAAGATGTTTGCATGAAGAATGGAAAAAGAGGCCTTCAACACTCCACGGGTTTAGCATAAATGTCAAAAGATTCTTTAAAAGGTTGGCAGAAATAAAAAGAGGTGAAAGTATTTCCTACCAATCTGTTAAACCAATGAAACACATTAATGGTTTTTTATGAAAGAAATGAAATGAAGCTGACAAGATAAGACAATAAGTGTCTTCGCCCAATATTGTACATGAATAGAGTAAAGCAACACACTCGTCACATAATCACCCACTAGGTCTCTGAGCTGTCAATTAATGGAAGTGTGGCCAGCATACTAGAGCAGCACTGGACTCAGCTACTTCATCAATTGATCCTTAGTGTTCCCCAGAGATCACTGAGGCTCAATACAGCCTCTTTTGTGAATGTCCAGAGGGAATTTTCTTATAAGCCCAGCAGTGTGTGTACAATTCTGCACTTGTTTATCAGTAGGTACAAAAACTCTGTTCAATGGGCATCCTTAATGAGACTGAAACCTGTGTTTGAATGAAACAAATTCGTACCTTCTGCTAGTCCCATTGATCTAGACATCGCATTCGCATGCCGCAGGCCAAGAACTTGTTTTCTTTCAGAGCCAAATTGAACTTTCCATGATTATAGTTTACCCCTGAATAAGAACATCAACCAAACGGAGATGGTTTCTCTTCTGCTTAAACAGATGGAGCTGCTCCTGTGTTCATTGGAATGCAGAAGCTCCTCCTGGACTCCTGAAGCAGCATGCTGCTCAGAGAAGCTCTGTGCTTAAACAAGCACACTGTCATGGCTTCAAACCCCAGCTCTGGATACGATGAGGAAGATCTGTCTTTGCTGCCCACAGTCCAGCACACTGCCATGCTCTGCTGCAGTCTGACTCCCCCTGGAGACCCAGCGCAGTATGGATGTCCAATGCATTGATGAGCGCTTGTCCAACATTGCTGAAAGTCAGACACTCAGCGGTGTCTTCTTACAGAAAGTGCAAAAATATTATCAAAAAAGGTTTTTAGCAATGTTTTCGTAGATCTTTTAAAACCATCATAACTTTAAACATGTTTGAATGGAGCATCATGGATCACATGAGACTGACCTCCCACAGATCCACCATGAGTCTCTAGCTGCACCTCATCCCCTTCTATACTTCAGATGAGTAAAACGTTTATTTTATCTTAGATTATTTTTGCTGTGACACTTTGATTTCAACCAGTCAGTGTCAATCTTGTCTCATGGTTCCCTCCAGTTGCTCCTAACATCTGTTTGGTATCTTGGGTTATTATGTTCCCTTTGATGCTGGAACTCGTCTCTTTTTAGATGTTGCCTTTATTGAAATAAACATTTTTAAGATTATAAATGTGATATCTTCCATTTCCTGGAAAGCTGTGCCTCACATTGGCGAGTGCCAGCCTTCCACATAAACTTCCATAAAAGCTGCAATGTTTTACTGATCTGCTCCACATGATGAGCAGCAGGAAATCTATTTAGCAACCAAAATCCAGAAATTGATTTTACTACGTAAAAGCTGCTTCAAAATAATTGTTTGACACAGATTACTGTCCAACTGTTGACTGTTTACAAAGGAAAAGTTTTTCTTGTGGGCTTGAAATTCTGGACATCTGAAATACTGAAAAGCTGTATATTTTCCGGATGCTGTGTTTGTTGGTACTGTAGTCACGTCATAGTCTCTCCTCCATAATTTTATTGAGTATGTGGCACCAAAGCATGTCTTCAGCTTAAGCTTCTCTTTGTGGCAAATAGCTATAAATAAATAGCAGTCTTGATGAAAGACCAGTGATAAGAAATTAGCAATTCACAACACATGTTCACTGCAACAAGTATTTATAGAGCTGATTATAGTTTACAGTTGAATTTTTGCTGAGCTTTACAAGATGCATAATTAGGTGGACTTCATGGAAGAAGGGTTACTTATAATAAAAAAAAACTGTATTAAGAACATCAAAAAAAGTACATCATTTTTGTTAGCGTGGCACAAAAACACAATTCTTACTTTACTTTACTTCGGAAGAAGACGAGTTGAAATCCTGCGCAGATCGAATGAGATTTTTCTCAACAGAAATGCAGTTTAAGATATGAACAAATGAACAAAGGCTCAAAACTGGAATCTGTGTGGCAAGAACAAATCAATAGGCGCAGCAGATGAGTCCAATCTCAGCTCATCTGATGAATCCTTTGGGATAGCTGAGCGCTCCCCAACACTGCCCACCCATTACTGTTCAATCCCTACCAAATCCCAACGGTAAGCCACAACATCCATCAAGGCAGCCAGGAAAATGACACATTTCAACTGATGGCTGTTTTGTTATTTTGACAAAAACATAAAGTTAAGAGAAATGAGGGAAAAGACCTACATATTTATGATCAATAAAGACTAGTTAACATCACAGGAATACAAATGTTACAGTGAAAAACGGCAAATGCAACAACTGTAAAAAAGACGGAGATCACATAACCCATTCTTAACCAGCCTTTAGATGGCGTAACTCTCTATATTGAACAGACTTTTTCCAAAAAGGGTTACATGAAGAACAAGCAACCAGGCAGTTGATGGAAAACCGAAGTAAGACAGTCAATAAAATTGAAGATTTGATGCTCATCTACCAATCTGATGGCCATACTCTCATTACAGCCTTTCTAACCCCATTAGTTGAAATGAATCAGCCTAAAAAAAAAAAAAAAAAAGAGAAGTGTAAGCAATTTTTTTTTAATTTTTTTCTGTTTTAAACTAACACTTTACATTGTAGTCAGTCGGGACAGTTCATAGTCAATTAGGACAGTTTTGCCTGTTTCTTGTTTTTTTTTGTTTTCAGTTCTTGGCCCCAAAAGTATACACAGACACACAACAACTTTATGTGTTTGTTTGTTTATTTATTTATTAATTCTTTGAACAGGGACAGTGCACAATAATGAACATTTCTGTAACTTAGCTTGAATTAAATTAAATGCAATGCGGATTTTTAAGCGTAGTCCCTGGGCAAGTTGTGGTTTTGCCAACAATAAACACCAAAAATACACAAAATTGACACTAAGAATGACTGATAATACAACATTTAGTAAGACTGAAGGATGAAACAGTCTACACAGTTAATAAAAAAAAGTACATGTCAATTGATCAATTATAATAATGAAACCATTTAAACAGTCAAAATGTGATATCCATCTAACACAGACGTATATTATTTTCATTTGGAGGTTCTTGCAATAGTTGATGACGTAATGCTGTTTTTCTGTGATCAGTTTTGTCAACAATTGAAAAATCTTTTGGGACAAAAAGAATTATATGCATACATCACCTTTATAGAGTAAACAATCACGTGAGATGACAGCAGTTCTTCTACTGTGTACAATTATAAGATCATGTATGGTACCCTCTGCTGTTATTATATTACAAAAGAAAAACTACAGCAGCATTCCGTCCGTTCAAACAGGCCACAGGAGATGCAGCCGGGTTCAGTACCAACAGCAGTGAGTGCCTGTGACATTCAGTGCTGCTTACAACTTTAATTAGTGTAGTTTCTGTTTTTGTTCTGGAGCTCCCACTGGAGGGAAATATTAATAAGTCTAAGAATCTAAATATGCATCATCAAAAAAGAAAAAGAAAAAAAATAATTGCGGCTGCAGCATGCAGCACCAAATCCCAAACAAGAACAACATCACTGCTAGAAGAAACTTTCCACACCAAGAGAAACTGTAAAAATCTACACCCAGCAAGTTATGTGTCTACGACTGGTGCATAACCCAGCAGAAAGGTTCAATAAGTATTTCAGGACTCAGGTTGATTTTGAAGAACAGGAAAGGTGCCCTTTCTTGATGTCCTCTTATGCAGTTGACCTCCCACTAGACACACACAACCCTTAAGTCAAGGACTCTGTTTTCTCTTTTATCTGGGCATATGTGGAGACCTTTCACTATATTTCTTGGAGGAAAACACTGCAGGCTGCAAATCCACAGAGGTCCAGATGAAAGTTTGCTCTATCCAACCCTTCGGTGCTCAGCTCACTGCAGTGGAGATATAATTACGGTGGATTGGTTTTAGGTTGTGTATTGTGTACTGAAGTAACGACACACAGATAGCAAACTAGTTCAGAATGACTATAGGCAACGCACCATCAGGACAGTGTCATTTCCAAAGAACATTTCTCATGTATGACATGCATACTTCCAGGACCGGTGGGTATTTTCCAGATTCCATTGTAAATCTAATATGAGGGAAAGAAACTCAAATGTTCTTTGTGAAAATGAGCAGCAAGTTTTTGTCTTCCTAAACTAAAAATAGATGCTAGCAATCAAAACCTACTCTTGTCACATTCACAGTCACAACAAAAAAAAGCTCAGTAAACCCTTAAACATCCTCTATCTTTGCTATTGTTGAACTTTAAAAGGCCTTAACTAATTTAAATGAATGAAAAAAAAAAACATTATTTTACACAATACCTTTTTATTTATCATAATTTAACAAGGACCATAATCTGCTTGAACCCTCATCCACATCATTTTCAGTCTGGAATGACTTAACGCTCATTCCTTGTTTGAGTAGGGAGCGTCATTGAATTGAACTGAAGCCATAGCTGTTTCAGTGGGCTTCAAACCGGTATTTAAACAAAAAAGCATAAAGTCAGTCACAAAGTATGAACAATAGCTGGTTGCTAAACTAACCGAAACAAGCTAAGTTAAACTGGCATCCCTTCCCTTATACCAGAGGTGTCAAATTTCATCCCTCAAAGGCCAGGGTCATACATTTTTCCAACCAACATGTCGTTGAAGCTCCTTATAGGCTAAACACACCTGATCCAGGTAATCAGCAGGAAATCCAGCGGATTTCTGGAAAACCAGCAGGATGCCGGCCCTTGAGGACTTGAGTTTGACACCCCTGCCTTGGACCCTCCTTCCCGGTGAGGAAAAACTCATTAAACAAAAAAAAAAAAAAAAAAAATATATATATATATATGTTTTTTTTAATTTTTTTTTTATTTCTTGGAGAATAGATCCTCTCCCAGGACAGACAGGTGATGCACTAGAGCTGTTAAAGCATAATTAGCCTATTTGACTCTACAACTACATGTTTAAATAACAACATCATGTATGAATAGTGTAGTGGTCTTCATCTAGATAAAACTGGGGGACAGCTGGGGGTGCGAGTTGAGCCACAGGCAAGGTCAAGGCCCAAAACAAGAGCACATATGATCCGCCTTAAAACTTTCCTGCTCCAAGACTTGAGACGGGCAAGAGACAAGATCCAGGCTAAGAACAAATCACAAACAATCCACCTGGAATCTCTCAGAGGGACAACATTTGAATTACACTGCACCAGAGACATGATAAACTAAATAAAAAAAATAAAATGAAATAATACTGGATAAATGATAAAGAATAGAGGAGATAAGTAGTAGAGGACAGAACCCCAGTGCATCATACTTTCCCCAGCTTCAAACTTCTAGTATAGCGTACTATCAACTAATTGGTATTGACATTTATTTCAAACATGTTAATGGTATGTTGAACGTAATATGGCACAAATAGCAGATGGTAGTAATATGAACAATAATAGAAAATCTTCAGTTTTAGCATGTCAATATTAATATAAATATATTATTAATCTCATCTAAGATGGGTAAGCCCAATAAGCTGAGTGAATAGGCTGCCATGGCCCAGTTTATTAAACCATCTTCCTTCTGCTTACCTCAGTGGAGACGTATGTATCATGGATGTAATGAAAATTGCAAATATTCCTCCAAACTTCATTACAGTAGGTGAGGTAGGGAAGCACACACAAATATAAGTAAGTTAAACATTCCTCGTTGGACAGGCTTAAAAGCTGTCCAAAGCTAAAAGCTCTACCTCCCATTGTGCTTTTAGAAGTTCTAGGAACCACAAGCAGTCCTGCACTTTGTGAGCAAAGTGCGATGCTAAGGCATCATGAGATCATGGCTGTACCATTGTAGGCCTTAGAGGTTAGCAGGAGGATTTTGAACTTGATTCTAGATTCAACTGGGAGCCAGTGAAGTAAAGCTAACACATAAGTAATATGTTCTCTTCTGCTGGTTCCTGCTAATAATCTAGCTGCTGCATTTTGAGGATATACTGTATTTCAAAATTCAAGTGCAGGTTAAAATTAAATTAAACTTAGTTTAAAGTATACTTTTTTGTATTAAATCTCAAATATTGTCACCTTGCGAGTGAAATGACTGTGGGTTGAAAAGGCACAGTTTAATGTATTAGTCTGAAAACTGATCGATGTCACTATAAAGGCTCTCACTGGAATATTTTAACTGATTTAGGAGTTTTACATCAACAGTGACAGTTTTTTTGAGGTAACAACAACATTTCACTGCTAATATTCCTACAATGGTTTGATTAATGTCTTCAATTATACACATCAAAAACTCATGAGACCTGAAAATGCAGCTGGAATGCTGTGAAGATAACACCAACAAGCCCAAGCGTACACAGGAAACCCCAAACCAGTCATTATAGAGAATTTGGGAGTGTAGGAGTATTTGCTTCAACTGTTTAGCTCAGAGCAAATAAATGGGCCATCGCATTTGTCTCACTGACACAAAAGTCAGGGATGAAGAAAAGCCAGGAGACGGGATGCTGCTCCGCTCAAGCAAAGGCCCAGACCTCCATCTCACCTACTTCCCTCTGCAATGTTAAACTAACACCTTAGGCATTCATCTGACACTCTTACCCAAATCAACTCACACACCAGTGCAGGAATGGGATTGCTTTTTTCCTAAAGGACACCATGACTTTGCTAGTTGGCTGTTTAAAAGACTGAACCTGTGACCATCTGGTTCCAGGACAATCTCGTGACACGCAAGGCCAGCACGCCTGCTGTCAGGTAATGAGAACGTCCACAAGGATTAGACGGATACAGCCGGGTGTCTCACCAAAACTTTCCTTTAATTAAATATGAGCAGTGGATGTCAGCCGTTGGCAAAAATTGGCCCCGGTCTACAGAATGAGCACAAGACCAAATCAGCGAGTTGCAGAGGTGAGCCTGTCACTCATTTCTGTGCTTTTTTCTTTTGTGATTCATCTGCATTAGTCAGAATTATTGTGTAAGCAGGTAAAATGTGTTACTGTGCATTTCAAGGATGTGCATCATATTCTCTTATTAGGCAGCAGCTTGGCTCAGGAAAGAGAGACTCTTGGTAATAATGAATGCAGTGAGTGAGCAAGTTAATTCAAACATGACTTAATGTATGGCTGTCTCTGAAGCCTTTGCTTTGCTGCACACATTTTTGAATAGGATCAGCACTCCTGCACGGTTCCCCAGACCCTTTGTGTGGGAGGTTAAGAGAGAAACTGCTACTTCCTGTTGTCTCCTCGAAAATGCCAAGTGTTTATTTTCTGTGTAGCTCCAGTTTATTGCACACAGATGGGAATAAATCCAATCAGTCGTCACAGAAGTACGGTTTAACTGTGTTTGTTTGGTTCTGAGTATTAAGCCGCAGTATTGATCTTTGAAGAGTCTTTGTGTTGAGGATGATCATTGTCTTCTCGGCTTGAAGAGGCGATTTTTCTTTTACATCTGAGCCATGTTGATAAGAGTGTGACAGGTATGAGGTACATGAATAATCCATGAAGTGAAGGCCTACATTGTGCGGCTTCATCTTTAGAAACCATTGTTCAGCGTCACTTACTCTGACACAGACCTGCTGATTTTGGTTATTTTTTTAATACTATAGGTGTTGTATAGAAAAAGTCTTCTTTTAAAGCCCTGACTCTTGATGCATATTTTTTCTCTATCAAACTGTCAGCCAGCGGCCATAAATCAGGTGAAGATGTGTTTGGCCTTATCTGATCATTTTTATATTTAAATGACAAACTGGAGGGAAAAAAGGAAGCAACCTGAAGTGTCACACCAGAGTGGGGTTACCATATTGTACAGTATTAGTCATGTTTCTTTTGCATAGTTTGGCTGAAGGTTCTACTTATACTCTGATGCAACTGGTTTGTGATTAAAAAAAAAGCTAATTTCTTCATTATTTTCTCACTAACAACAGCTAGAGGGCACTGTAGATGTATATATTAGTATTTGCTACTGACAGAAACGCAGATTAAGAAACACCACTAAATCATGAGCTACGTTCACACCACTCTCGGCAACGTGCATTGAAACGACCACTTCCAATAAAAAGTTTGAAAATGCTTTGGGTTTTCGCGTTCAAAACTCTCACGTTCATGCATCGCTACGTACAAAACGCAGGTCCATTAAATACACGTTGAAAATAAAACCAGGTCAAACTTTAACCAATCAGGGACTTGGATGTGGTAGCGATGAATGCATGGCGTCCCTTTTGATGCTGACCATTTGAAAATTGATCACGAAGAAGAAATGAGTAATTGTGATTTGTCCCCTGTTGGAATTCTAGGACACCAAGTCTTTCATATATCGGAATAGAGCTGTGAAAGGATAAAGGACCGCGTCGACATTTCACACCAAGCCTCTGCCAACTGTAGGTGGCGGACATGTGGTAATGTCAGGTAGCGACAGCCCAGCGTAAACACCATATGCTACACGTATATTCAAGAACGTTTGGCACATTCAAAAACACCTGTTATATGCCTAGACTGTACATAGCATTCCACCGGCCGCAGTGGAGTTGTTCCAAAGTGACACAGACGATGAAGAATTAAATGGATTTGTAAAGAGTTTAGCTGACTTGTTAGTGTGTTCTTTATTGAATGGTTTTCTGAATAGTTGCTAATATTTTGAGCAAATATACTTGATTCCTCATATGTTTCAAAAGGCAAAACAAGCATCAATCTGTTATGGTAGTGAAGCATGCACATATTATTATTTTATGATTTGCTCTTAATGATTAAATGTCTGTTCTTGTTTCTAAATTTTTAAATACATTTCTACCAAAATTGCTACTTATACTCCAGTGCGACTTACGTAAGATATTTTCTTCTTTTTTATGAATTTCTTGGTGTCTGCGACTTAAACTCTGGAGTGACTTTTAGTGACGAAAAATACAGTACTCTGGAATCTTCACTGATGATCACAAACTTCATCAAAAAGAAAGTATGTTTGTTCATTAAGTAAATGTGTTTTTGTGTTATTTTGCTTCTTTGGCATATGAAAGGAAATTAAGAAACTTGAGATGGAAATTTAATGTAATTTACTAATTTTGTTTAGTTTAGTGCTTGAAATGAAATTGGCCTCATTTGGAAAAGTTCTTTATTTTTTTAAATCCACAGTTTTCCTGAAGATTCAGAGCATTCACTGCAACTATGGAGTTTTTCTTCCAAACTGACAGTTGAACAAAGAAACGAAAGAGTTGATGTAGAAAGTAATGAAAAATGACTGACTGTGTTTGTACTCAAACACAACCAGTAACTCAGTATTCTAAAGTTTTCATTTCAGGGTAAAATTAAAAGTTATTGTAAAGTATTTTGCTAAATATCTGTAGTGAAATCAGTGGAGGTGAGATGTTCCTGTTTCATTTCACTTGATGAATAACTTCTGCTTCTGACTGTGTGATGGTTTCTTTCTCCTGGAAAATAATTTCCCTTAAACTCTGAATTGATGTGGCTGCAGTATCAATGTCAATTCAGCAAATCCACAGTAATTTTTTCCACCCTTACAAACATAATAATTAAAGCACATTACCAACCCTGCCTTGTACATCTCCACCGTGAATAGGATGAAGGAGTTCTATTTCATGACAAACTCAGTAAGATCAGAAGTAGAATTAGATAATGGAGCATGCTAGTGTGGAGAATTGTGATAAACAAAATTAATGGTTTGATTAATCTGGAAGAATATTCCGAGAAGAACAGTTGTCTACATGTTTCTCTGCTCAGTTTAGTAACTTCTTTTGTCTAACTGCTGGTGGAGAATTGAAGTCCTTTGTGTTCTGGCAGTTCTTCAGAGGTGGAGCAAAAGCAGAATGGTCAGCTAAAGTCCTACTGGGACAAAAGCAGAGCAATGTTATGACCCAGTGTCCAGTCAGGAGGCCTCTGATTTGTGTTTTGATTTGCTTTAATTTTGTTGCAATTTACTATTGTATCAACAATTAGAAAAAAAAAAAAAAAAGGTTTTTGTTGAATGCAACAGCAGCTGAAAAGCTATTTGAAATGCCAGAGCATAAAGTCCAGTTTAGTAGGTCAAATTGAGCCTTTGGAGGGATGAGTTCCAGAGAATATCTGTTCTGTGCTCCTTTCAAAACTTAAGTCATAACTTAAGTCGTGATTTTATAATTTCCTTTGCTGTTTTCTTTATTTGCCACCATATTATCAGACAACAGTGATTCTATTTTCCTCCCACTGATGCTGCCCTGCAAGTTTATCATTAGAGCTGGCTGTGCAGTCTCTGTTCTGTTTGGCCTCTGGTGAATATAAGATAAACTGGATAGTTACAAGTGCAGAACATGCTACTATACCCTCTTTGCCAAAGAGAAATTGGTGTGAGACTGAGCTCAGCGCAAAGCTGAAGGGACTGGGATACTTTAAATGCTTTTCTCCCTGATTTAATTGAAGCCCAGTGAATTCAGCGGGGACATAAACACTGGTTGTTTTCTATGTCAAAGCGTGCACACAAATGATGGCTGTATTAGGCTCACTGCCTTTAACAGTATGGTTTCTGTGCTCCTCCACTGCTGTACGCATTACAAATGCTTTGACCTTACCCTAAATTACCAACCAGTGCTGAGTCGTTCTATTGGTTTTCATCTGCTGATGACAACTAATGAGTGGGAGGCAACAATCTCTGATTTCCATGCTGTTTCGATCAGTAAACGACTCACACGTCACCTTGTTTAACCTTAACAATCACCGATGTTGATGCCGTTTTGTTTGAAAACACATTCTTGTTTATTTAAATTCCTGTAGTCTGTGGTCTAACCATTCTCCCAGCATTATAGAGAGTTTTACACACTGGAAGTAGTACGTTTATTTCCTGTTTTAGTCCCAAACTGCACATTTTCTCTGGCACCATTTCCATTTTTAGGTGCTATTTAAATGTCTTTTAGCTTCTGCAAAGCACTGACAGTAACTGCAGCTTATTTGGCACGCTCCTGCAGAAGTTTAAATCATTGCACAATTTAAAAAATATATATGTAAATTACCTGAAGATGCAGAGAAACTGTGTGACAGTTTGTTTAAAACAAACAATTCCTTTTGAGCCTCAAGTTCTTCTTTTCATTCTCACTTCCAGGATGAGCGAATATGCTGAAATAAAAATATTCAGACCTGCACTCTGTAATCAGTAAACATGTTCAGCTTCCTGTTTACAATTCCTCCTCAAGGTCTTGGGTTTTGCGCACCTTGTCTCTGTTTGTTCTGCATTGCTTTCAGACAGGAGCAAAACTTTCAGACCTGCATAATTTCCACTCCCTGAGGTTGCAGCAAAACATGCTTAGCATTATTTTATGGGGAAGAAAGCAAAAAAACAACAAAAAATAAAAGCAAATGAACTTAAACAAGTCAAAAAGACCGAAATTAAAAAGACATTAACATCCTAAATTATGACCACCTTCCACCAAACCTGATGTTATGGAAAGAGACATGGTTTTCGTTTCATTCACTCTCAGTTTTATAGTTACTTAAAAAATATGCAATGTAGCAGCAAGGGAAAAACAAACATCAACAGCAAAAATCTGAAAAGCTTGATACAAAATTATTTTTATAAAGCAGTAAAGCAGATGAGCTGGGTTTTTGTGACTTAGCTGATTGAAAGTTAGATCTTTAATGACAAGATAATGAATCAAAATTTAGGTTCTCTGGATAAAATATTGATATGAATTAATTCAACTATTTCATTTTCTGCCTGAAATAAAATAAAATCTGTTTGCATCATGATTAAGACCAAAACAGAAAGATGTGGTTTAGTGTGGCGATGAAGATTACCAGCTTGAAAGAGTAAAACTAATTCCTCACATCGTTATTGCTGCTCCACCTTTTCTTCTCTCTGGAACTTGTTTCAGTTGCAGTAGATGTGGAGGTCTGCCTCTGGGCATGAATAGCATCGCTTCAACAAGAACCAGGAGCCAGAAGGTTTTTAGTTCAAATGGTCTCTGGAGCTTTTCTGCATGCACATTTTTTTCATTTTTTTTAAGTTGTTCAAATCCTCACTTTAGTTCTAACTTGCAGCTTTTTGCAGAGATTGTTGCACGAACAAAAACTACCTCCTCTGTCATTGGAAAAAATACTTCTCAGAAACCTGTTTTTACCCCACTTAAGAGAATGTTTGGATGAAAGTTTTCTAATGAAATCATTTAAAATAATAAAAGTACAATATACTATAAAAATAAAATCACAAACCTTATGAAATACTTTTTTTTTTTAATTTTCCTGAAAAGCCTCATTCAATCACAGCCATATCTTATCTAAAACTGGTCCACAAGAAAAGGTGAACTTCTATTATCTAAATTTTTTTTATAGAACTGACTGGTCTGAAAAGGAGATCCCTCCAGGAACAGCTGATGCTGTTTACATCAATACATTTTTTGAAAAAAAAAAAAAGCACAAAGCTAAAATCAAAGTACACCTTGCCAAAATTATCATAGCTAATCAAGTAAAAAAAAAAAAATCAATTGATTGGCAAGCAAATTTTCAATTCTTTTCTTGAGTTATCAAAGACACTCTCTAATGAAAATTACGTATTTTTGTGTTAACACGATCTTGTAGCATTTTTATTATGTTGGAGGACATACAGTATATAAAGACAATTAAGATTAGGATGTCATTTCTGAGTATTTCTTTATTCAGATTATTGAGAATCAGGAGCAGATGAAAAGATGCAGTTTGAAAAAGCTTGTTGCGGTGCTACAGTCAGCAGGTCACAAGCTCTCCGCTCCGCTGCGCTCTGATGCATCCATTATTATAGCTACTATTAGACTAGATTATAGCTGTTATTAGATTATTAGAACTATTACCGTATATCTTCCAATAATGGCCGGTCTCTAATAGACGCCGGACTCCAATAAAAGCCTGGTCTAACAGGTGTTAGTTGTAATAGACGCTGGTCTCTAATTGTGGCCGGGCTCCTTTAAGACCGCCCACCCCCTCGCTAATCCCCCTTCCTACCCGCCTCCCCCCACGCCCCTGCTCGCGCATGCTTGGTACTGAAGCAGGCAGAGGTTGGGGGCTGGGTGTCTGTAGCATTCAGCCACTGTAGCATGGCTCACAACATTTTGGCTCTTTCCATTTTGTTTAAACTTTTGGAATATACCAAAAAACATTCTGTTGGGGAATCCGAACCACATTTTGGGATGAATCCTAAACATATAAGAGAATGTTAAAAGCAGATGGATGAAGGACCAAAGGCGCAAGATGGGTGCAGAAACAAAAAGGAGCAAACCCATTTCCTGGTGTTTATAGTGGATCAATCCCTGGATTCTCCTGAACTTCATTCATTTTCTTACCCCACTGGATCCCTTTCAGGGCAGCAAGATTTCTGGAACCGTCCAGTCTGCTGCTGTTGGACTAAGGCGGTATGCTTTAGAGCTGGAGCTGCTATGGACACCGGGGATAAGCTGGCGGCCTGACAGAGAGAGCCGGCGCGGTATGGATTAGCAGTCTGCTTGGGCCTCCTGAACTTTAGTTGCATCGACGCCTCAAAAAAAGTACCCTCATTTTAATTCTTCGGGTTAATGTGGGACAGAAAGCCGTCCAACTCCGTAAGAGAGAGAGGAAACACCGGGAAGCAGCCCTTTGGACACAGTGGAGAGAAGCTCTTGTTAGCTTGTAGGAGATTCTAAATGTTTACATGAACTCGAACATTGAGGCATGATCACTGATGTTTTTGTAGAGCTTTTCAAAAGAAATCAACCTGATCTCTTAACATCACCCATGTCTTTCGTGCATAGTAAATTAGATAAATACAGAGATTGCTCCGTGTAGCTAACGGCTAATAAAATTAGCTGCTAGCTCCACGTAGCAATTCTGGGGTGAATCCTCAACCGCAGAGAGGCTGCAGAAAGAAAGAAAAGGAGCAAGCCTGGTTTCCTGGTGAGCAGAGAAAGGAGCAACACATTAGAAGAACCGGTTTGAACATGGATTACTGAGCAAAGGAAAAGGTGCACGTGTCTCCAGGAAAATGACTGGCATGAACGTGAAACTGACTTTTAATACGAGATTGGGTTCACAGCCAGTGCTAATCAGAACAGAATAAAATTGTCTCATCATTTCAATAAATCCTGAAATGTTCATCTGTTATTTTCTGCATTTTGGATTGCTACTATTTTCTGGATTGATTTTGGCAAAAAAAGAGACATTATTAAAATAAAAGACCACTGGGAACAAGTTGAAAATAGATCAAATGATGACCAGCAATGGGACTTTAAAGTTTTTTTTTTTTTTTTAATTCTCTAATTCCTTTTCTTGAAACAGACAGAAAAAAGGAAAAAGACCTGAACATACATCTTTAGGATAGAGAGTTCGTCACAGTGCTCTGTGCACTACTGACTTGAAACATGGACATGGTGATCTGGAAAGTCACTGTGTGGTTCAGGTAGCAGTCGTGGAGTTAATCTGAGGGTTGATTCTTTGTAGGGTCACCATCTCCTTCACCAGCTCGGTGGTGTTCAGACCAATTTGTGCTTTACGTTGTAGTGGGGAGGATGCCACTCTGCAGTCGAGGCAGAGTGTAGTGTAAGTCGCTTTTTGATTTAATCCCCAGTCGTTTATGGAGGATGGAGCAAAAGTAAAGTTAAAGTCAACCCAGATCTGACCAGTTCAGCTCCTGCAGCTGCAGACAGCCAACGCTTTAGAGGGTGTGGCGTCCTCAACAGATCTTGTTAGCTCAGGGGATAAACTTCTTTGTGTCAAATGTAGAGAAGCTCAACTTGATGTCAGATCCGTTTTCAAATGCGTTTAGTGATCGTAGAAGTGCTGCTGTTGGTGATGAAGTCCTGGATGAAGCTTGATTGGAAGTGTTGTATATTGAAGTCCGGCTCTGCATGCTGTGCAGCATCTCATAGCAAAACAACACAAAAGTGCAGAGTGAACAACACAGTTCATAAACTGTGATGGGAAAAAAAAAAAAAAAAACGAGCCCAATTTGGAGAGCAGTCCTCCTCCTCCTTCAGGGAGTTGTCTTCTTTTTTTCTCTTTTTACCTGGAAACAGTTTGTTCTGTTCAGGAAATGACAGGCGGCGCTCACTCACACAGTGTAATTGGTTCTGAAATGAGCCCATTTCCTGAATCAAGAACCATTTTCAACTGAGAGATGTTTGAATGAAATCTTGATGAAATCAAATTTAATTGTGATCATTAAAGACCCTCTGATAACAATGAACGATTCTTCCGCATGCAGCCCGGCTGTGAGTTTTCTCTCTATTTTGTCAGAAATAATTCCTCTGTGATAAAGTCTGACTGTGGCGGAGCCTGTCTTTTATTTCCTTGCTTTCCCATGACAACACTGGTGTTGTAAATGACACGGACAAATCTTCCTTTTTTGGTTTATTTCTAGATGAAAACTGCTCTCTGGTTAAAGGAGGGATGATTCTGCTCGTTTGTGTTACTCTTCTGTTGCTGCTGTCCTTTCTTCTGTATTGTAAAACAACAGCGGTTCCCCTGGCGACCTTGTGCTCCGACATCCACAGCCTCTCGTCGCCTCTGACCCTGTTTGCCATTCAGGCTGTAATTGTCACTTGCTTAAGGCTTTTAAAACCATCAGAAGTTTCTCAGTGCATGACGGTGTATCTCAGCTCTCATCAGAGCGCTGAGCTGCCCTCCACGAGCAAATCCAGCCCCCCGAGGTGCCGTTTCAACCAAACTAATTACTGCGTGTAACCACAGCAGCTGGAAAACAGCTAACGGAGCTGCAAAATAACCGCTGAGATTGAAACATTACAACTTGATCCTTATCTCTGACCCCCATCCTTTTCCAACTGATTCAACAATTCTCCTTTTTTTTCAAAATACCCTTCAGGTTTGTGAACTTGTGTGGACTCTCCAGCAGCAGGCTGATGTCGCAGAGCATCTTTCACCCCCTGAAGTCTGGATGGTCCCTGGGCAAACAAATATATCAAGGAGATTTCCAGTTTGTGTTCTGCTCTCAGAGGAAATAGGCTCCCTGGGGCTTAGAGACCTGCTCTTGATCCTGTGGTGATACCGAGGATTTACTGGGACTCTAGTGATTAGCCAGAGGGGAAATGGGAAAACAGGGCAATCGCTGGCAGCAGTGTCACATCAGACAAACACGGACACACACTCCCAGGAAAATCATCATTTAAAACAGCAGTTTTCTCAGGTTTATCGCAGACATTCAAGTATCTTGTAAATCGAATGATGTAGCACAAAAAAAACTTTCAAAAACTGAAACCTTTTTTGTTGCCTTTTAAGAATCATTTAGATGTAAAGCATTGACTCTATATTGTTATGTAAATGATGTTTGTGTTGATAAAGAATTCCAAAGGTTAGATAAAGTGCTGCTCTTCCTCCTTGTTTTTGTGAACTCAGCATATGAATATGCATTTGTGTTTTCAACCTTGGGATTCAGCAGATGCACACAAATCAGAGCTTCTTGATATTGAAAGCGGCTGTGGATGTCCCATCAGTCGCGCCTGGCCTTGAAGATGAAAAACTGAAAAACATGATCAACAGTGTTTGTGCAGACTAATTGCATCTGGCCAGCCTTCAGAACTGAGATATTATACAATTAACATCAAAACTATTTGGCCCCTGAAGAAATCAAACAAAACCCTTAACTTTATTGCAGGAACGGCCATGACCAAAAGTGTTTGCTTCCAAAAGGAAGAAGACAAAATCTGCATTCAGCTTAAACAAGATCTTTCTCTGATGGGTTCAGCTGAAGAGAGGAAAACAAAAATGTCAGGGCCAGAATCGCTGGGCTGCAGATGAATAAGAGTTGGTAGCTTTTCTTCCTCAACTTCCTATTGAATGTTTCCTCTCAGTCTGGTTTTGTCAGTTGATTTCACCATGATTGAAATGTTGGTTCAAACATTTTCTGGTCCTGCCCAAGCAGGAATTCTGCAGAATTGGAGATTGGAAATCAGGGCTAAAAATGTTGTTTCTCCACAAAAGGTGACAGGATCTTTTCCAACTTCTCCTGCCTCTCCACGCCTTTACTGCTAATATTAGACACAACACCACCTCTCTCTTTACTCATTGGTGTTTGCACAGGTTTGGCGTGTTAGCCTTGCCGGGTGGCAGAAGCTGCAAGGAACAATCTGCTTTCCTGAAAGGAAACCAGAATCTTGCCTGCCTGAGTTTTAGGAGGAAGGACCGTTATCATAAAATTATATTTTAGGATTTAATGCATGACTGGGGCAGATCTTTCATTCATTCATTTTCCAATCCGCTGTATCCCTTTCGGGGTCACGGGGTTGCCGGAGCCGAACCCGGCTACTCATGGGCGAAGGCAGGGGACACCCCTGGACTGGTCGCCAGTCTGTCGCAGGGGCCACAATTACACATCCATGCACACCTAGGGACAATTTAGAGTAACCAATTAACCTGTGAAGCATGTTTTTGGACAGTGGGAGGAAGCCGGAGAAAACCCACACATGCACGGGGAGAACATGCAAACTCCACACAGAAAGGTCCACGAGCCAGGACTTGAACCGGGAACCTTCTTGCTGTGAGGCAGGAGCGCTAACCACTGCGCCACCGTGCAGCCCTGGGGCAGATCAGCTATCTCAATATTTCTTTGACCTGAAAATCTGGAGCTCTAAGGAAAACATTTGGGTTCTGAATAACTGCTTCACTGTAGAAGACCTTTAACAAAAATTGACCAAGTCACAAAAAATGTTTTTATGTCGTTATTCTCTCATTGTTGTCTCCTTGTCTCCATGTGTTAAACCTAAAAGCAGTGTTGGGAGTAACGTTTTTCTTTTTGTTCAAGCATGCCAACTTATGGTCTTCATCAAAACATATAAAGAAATATCTATTTATAAAAAAATCAATAACTAATATTTTGCAACAGACAACATATCTGAAATGTTTTTGCCAAGAGCATCCAGAAAAAATGACAAACTTTTTTTTTCTGTTTTTGATTGGGCACTTAAAGTTTTTTTTTTTTTTTTTTTTTTTTTGTCATGTTGAAATTGCAGATCTAAATTCACTGTTAACCTCCAAAACACTTTGACTCTTTTTCTTGTTGTGTGTGTGTGTTTGTGTTCCTAATAAGTGGCGGCCGTGGTGCATCGGTAGAGTGGTCAACCTCTTATCAGAAAATCACAGATTTGATTCCCGCCTTGTCTGCCTATGTGTCATTGGACAAGACACTGAACCCCACATTGGCACTTGTTGGTTATAGGTTGGTACCATTGTTAGGCAGCAGAGTTGCCATCAGTGTGTGAATGGATGAATGTAACTGTGACTGGAAAGTACTTTGGACTTTCTTAGAAGCTAGTAAAGTGCAACATAAGTATATGCCATTAACCCTTTAAGTCTGTCCAGCCCTGTCAGAATAAAATATGATCATAACGACCTAAAGTGGGCTTTCTGAACTTGTAGGCTTCCACAACAGGGATCCCAGATCCTGGGAAGAGATTGGTACAACAGTTGATCAGCTTTCCGCACAGCTGTAGCAAAGTTCACAATGGTCAGATTGAACATGTTAACGAGTCCAGCCCTTAAGTATTAGTAGTCATTACATTTGTCAGTTCAAATGTTGTACTTCTGCAGATGTTTGAAGGGAAGTAAGTTAAAAGTAATGAAGGACTCCGGAGCTGCATTCCACTTTTGAGAGATTAGTTTTGTAATGAAATGAAAAATTCAAAGGAATCTGTAACATATCACTGTTTGAAAGTAACTTCTACAACTTTACTTCTATTTAAGTCATTAAGAAAACATATAAAGTGAGAAAAACCATCACAGGTCTCCAAAACTGAATGCTTTTTGGTTTGAAGAAAACACTCTCTAAAAAGAGGGGTGGATTTTGTTCTTGCCGCTGGAAAGAAAATTAGGATCTGCAAACGTCTGCATCAGAAACATCACACTATCCAAAAGTTGTCAATTGGATGTGAACCCAACTCAGGACACAGAAAGCAGCAGCTGCATTTGCTTTCACACCCATAGAGTCACAAAGTGTAAACTCTAGCAGCTGCAGTACATGGTGTGACATCATTTAAAACCTTCTCTGTTGTCTAAGTGCTGAACTTATGAATTGGATTGTTACCTTGGTATGACTGAAAGGCTTTTTTCACACATCTCTCATGTGGTGTGAGTTAGTGGCTTACAGTAGATGCCCACATGCATCTGCAGTGTTTCTGTGCGTGTTTCATTGCCTCTCTGGTGTGTGATAGAGCAGCAACCGACTATCCGGACCTGATAAATACTTTTATAATAACTTGGGAGTATCATTGTTGACACTGGCGGTGGGTCTTCAACCATTCCCTCTGCTTTCAGTCACACCAAATGCTACATCTGCTTATTCTGGTGTTTATAGCAGCTTTGGTTGAGTACAGGCCATGTAACATTTTGATGCTAATGATGTTGATTTTCCAGAATAGGAACACGCGCAGTACAAATCAGTCTTGGCAGCAAACCAATATTTGACTCAACAGCCATCTTTTATTTTCTCAACTTTTAATAAACATGATAAAATGTATTATATCTCTTTTACTAAATCTCGACTATTGGATTATATTTCACTAAAACCAATTACAAAGACAGTGGTGAATGGCTCGCCTCCCAGAGGACCTCCCACAGCTCTGCTCCCTCTGGTGCCGAGCTTCTGGGGTTGCAAAAAGCAATTAAAGGTGCCACCTGTTCCTCCATTCCTTCTGTCTGTGCTACTGGATAATTGGAAACCTCTGTCTATTGGTGCTGGTGTCCAACTGCATATGCAGCTGATATTTCACACAGCTGCCCCTTAAAGTTGTAAAACATGACAAAATACTGAATCGGGAGACATCTTTTTTTTTGCCTTTTTTTCCTAAATAAGAGACAAATCTGAGGCTCAGAGGAAAGATTGTTAATAATACTAGCTGTGCTTATCCTGGGTTCTCGATAACAAAACATGGGTTGAACCTCTCATTAAAGACATCAAGGAGATGGCCAACTACAGAGGCAGTGACCACAATTAAAGTGTTTGTGTGGGAGGGCTGCAGTTAAAGTCTCATTAACAAGCAGTCACTGTCCCCCACTGGCCACCAACATGCACAACAAAGTATGTTGGGAACACACGTATAACTGGAGAAAAGAGTAGATCTATAAAAACAGAGAACAGCACAACAATAGTTGGCTAAGACCCTTAGAACAGAAAGCTTCGTCCTTGCCAGACAAACTCAAGAATTCAGCTTTGAAGCCTTTTTCAAACCACTGCAGCAATGAGTCACTACGGATCTGTCAGAAGACACAGTCCAAAAGCCAAACAGGCTGAAGAGTTTAGAACGATAATGCTCTGCAGCCTGATGGATCTAACCATGGACACACTATGCAAGGTGGACAAACCCTGTGGTCCCTGGAGCTTTGGACAGTATGACTAATTGTAAATGTGTAAATGTGAATTGAACCTATTTTACATACATCATTGGGAGCTGCTTCCACAGATCCACTTGTGGCCATTAAACAGCTCAACAGGAGCTATTTGGGTCAGAAGCCTTGCTCAAGGGCACTGCTGTGGGATGCAACTAACCACTCACCACTTGTTTGTGAATCCAGGGTTTCAACAGGCTTTGTAGGACATCTCTGAACCTTTATATTTCGAAAAATGGGAATACTGGCAGGTCAAACATGCCTGCCCATTAATGGGAGTTTGCAATCAATAAGAATGTCACTGAAAACAGACTGTCTTGACTGTGTAATGAGATACATAGTAGTCATCAGGTGAAATTATTTGTTTTGAGTTATATTCCTTTCAAAAGATACATTTTGGATTTAAAAATAATTTCTACACATGTAAACACAATTTGCATCTACAAACAAGACTTATGCAACTGTAAAAATATTTGCAAGTGCAGAATAGTTTTGTGCTTTTGAAATACCAAATTGTTTCTGTTTAGAAACCAACTTTGATCATTTTTGCAAACTTTTTGCAAAGGTTTTAGATTCTATATTTTTGAAAAAAAATATTCTAATGTTTAGTACTTCACATCCTTCTAAAGATATACAGCAGTGATTCAGAAGGCCGTTTGGCTGGTTGAACTTTTTTTCACTGCAGTCATGACAGTCTGTTTCTCATGCGATGATAGACTGACAGCAGAAAGTAATCCCAGCTTTAAGTAACTAATGAGAGGCATCATGCTGATTGGCTACTGATGGGAAAAAGAAGCTCATTGTTTTTTTTTTCTTTTCGTTATTTAAAAAAAATTAGACTGCATTTAATTTTACTGGAATACATTTGCTTTACATTTATAGATGACAATTTGAAAAAGAAATAAAAATTAGAAATTAAGAATTTTTGGACTATCTTGGGATCAATTATGTTGCATTATGTTAAAGTCCTATAGGTGTGTTACATTTGTTCTAGACATTTAACCCATCTCCTGGGTTAGCGGTGATCTGAATACCCTACTGCACTCAGTAACCATTTGGTGGTTTACCCTCCCAATTCAATCCGTTAACACTGAGTGCTATTGGCTTCCTGTGATATTAGCACATTCAATTTTGTTTTTTGTTTATGTGCTTGAAATTCAACATTATTTTGCATTTTAGAGCAATAATTACATTAAATTGTATTTTTATTACACTTCCCTACAATTATAAAGATCACAGATCAGTGATCTTGGATGTTGCAAATACTCGAACATTCGGAGAAGAATTCCAAATATCCGAATATTCAGATACATGTTACATGGCAAAAAAAGATTGTCATAATGTATTGTGACATAATTTAACATAAAAAATATATCTATCTAGAAAGAAAAATTGATCGTTTTACATTGAATGTTCTTGTATTGCACTTGCACATCATGAAAACAAAAGCTTCAAAAACTAACAGAATCAATGACGTTACCGTACATATGAAGTAGAGATATGTTGAAGTCTGTAAAAAATTAAAATGGATGTTTTTTTTTTTTTTTTTTCTGTAATTATAAACTTAATTTTGAGTCTTCAAAGGCAGCTCAGAGATTTTCAGCTTTGACTTTTTTCTTGATCATCTATAATGCCTAAATTCATCAAACAAGATCACAGTCATCTGAATACTGCTGTTGTGTCTAGAATGTTAATTATGTACAAGTCAGCATTTCTCTTTCTGTGTTGGTAATTCAGGCGGCCGTATTTCCAAAATGTCACTATGAAGAGTTCACATGGTCATTAACCTTTTCAATTGACATCTTTTAGGCCTCATTAACATTTCTAGTTCTCACAAAAAAAGCAAATGTTCAGCCTTTGCAGTCGCCATCATTGGACTTGAACAAGAACAATACCTGATCGGCTGTGAAATGGAGCACGTCCGGGTCTCAGCGGTGACACAGCCAAATCAGGGAGGAAGTTATTTGGCTTTAAAGCTTCTGAAAAAAAAAAAAAAAAAAAAAAAAAAAAAAAATTTTTTGATTTTAAATTTTAAAAAAAAAAAAAAAAAAAAAAAAAAAAAAACATTGTCTGGACTTTAGACTGGAATGAAATATTCATTTCACAAGCATATTGTTTTTTGTATGAAAGAGACACTACCCAAGCTGTAAATAATCGCCTGCATGTCCTTGACAAAGAGAGAAGAGTCTGCACTGTACCTTTCTATCATTTAAAGAAAGACTCATCAGTCATGAATGATGGGGACTTTTCTGCGATGTCTTATAGATGTTTTTAAAATGCTTTTCTCACTGCAGAATGGCTGAAATGACCCCTTACAGAGCAATTAGCTTCTGTAGTATGAGTTTCCCATTAAAATCCATCTTAACCCATCTAAAATTGACCTTCTTCTTACAGTTTCAACAGGAAATCAGTCTCGCCATGGGCAGCAAGCGCCGACTTTAATGCCAATTTGTTTGTATTTGGAACCACTGTGGGGTTTTCAATATAAATCTCATACAGATTCGCAGAACAGAAGTGTGTTTGCATGATGCTCTTAGTGTCTCACATTTTCTACGTCTCTTTCCTAGAAGAAAAAAGCTGCAACCTGCTGCAAATTCATAGTCTTAAATTTGGAAATCCAAATATAAAAGCAACCCATATGACTTCCTGCCACCCACCTCTGAAGTGTGTGCAGCGTTTCATGCAGGGAAGCTTAAGTGAGCCCAGGTCCTGGACTAAAACACAAGAGAAACTCCATGAAGCTCATGAACTAAAGGCACACGGGACATTTTAATTAAAGTGGAACAGTACTTTAGTCCCTTTTATTACATTCTGCCTGTGCTGTGACCAGGAAAAGAAAGAAAATGAATATTTTCTGAATTATCAACACTCACTTGTCAGGAAAAGTTTTTTTTTCACCACATTTTCTCACAAATGAAAGAAAACCAGAGTAAAAGTGACCTTCTGTTTTCTATGCCCTTCTTTCAAACTAACCTTTTCTGTTTCTTTTAGCCGCTAACATTAAACATTTGGATCATTTTTGTGAACATATTTTGTGAAACTTTTACTGTTCTGGGAAAAAAAAAATAAAATCCACATTTTTCTGTTTTAAAGTCATTTAAAATCCGCCTGACCTCTTGTAAAAAAGTAATGTGACTCTCACCCCCACCCTTTGCAGCGTCATTAGTTAAGTGTTTGTGGATGAATTCTGTATCATTATGAATGTTTTTTTCCAGCATTAACAGCTGTTTATTGTTGTGCGATAAAACTTTGTTCACAACACAAATACGTTTGTGTTTAGAAACAGAGTTTTTATTTAAAAACAAAAAAAGTTTGACATGAACATGAAAATGAACATCCTACCAACAAAATCTATTTCAGCTTGTGGTCCAACTGTGGGACAATTTCTTGGAGTATAGCATCCACCAGTTTTGAAGTCAGTCAGAGAAAAATTCTGTGCTCTTGGACTCCTGTTGAACTTTACTGGCAGCCACCGAACAACAAATGCGCACTCTTCTGCATCAAGTTTTCCTTTTTTTTTTCTTTTTTTCCCAAGCATAAAGAACAACAAAAAAAGGGAAAGGGGAAACCAGTGAATGTAACTTACTATCATGATAAAAAAGTTCTCACATTTTGAAAAAAAAAAAAAAAGAATCTTTTTTGTGACCAATGACTGAGTAGTAGCTTTTTATTTCTCTATATAATGGGATTTTGCTTCTTGGACCATGCGGGTATTTCCTGTTTGGAGCGACAGGGGGGAGGAGTCACACAGTCCAATTCTCATATACAGTCAATGGGTCAAACATATCCGGGTGTGGACTGCCTGATGTTCACAGGTTCATAGTAATTGCAGATAATAGCCTGATCCAAGACAATGGCTGCCAACAGTTTTGTCCTTGGAAAAAGTTATACTAAACATGTTAATTTAAAGTATTTCAGAAACAATCTTGTTTCGCAGTTTCCATATTGACAATTTAGTATTTAGAGTATCAAAAATCTAGATTTTCACTTGAACAGTATCCTATTATTAAGAGTAAAATTTTGTCCTGGTATAGTTTTCGTTTTTTCTTGGATTTCTAAGTAATGCAATAGGTAATTCCATAAAGACTTCTGGATGAAGCTTCATTCAATGATTTTAAAGAGATGGACTCAGCTGCAAACACTTGAAGATCCAGAGTTGATTAGCTGAAGCGTTGAGTTCCTACAAGCATGTGGTGATGTTGCCTTAATAAAACTGAACTGAACTGAATTGGAACATTTCTATCCAGATTACCTTTTGGAGATAGATCCACTCTGATTGGTTGGAAGCTGAAGGGAATGTCACCTTATTCCACGATGATCACTTACAGCTGTTTCTCTTGAAACAAGAATAGAAAACAGCTTGACCCCCCCCGTCATCACTGAGATTCCTTTTGTGTTTTTAGAATTATTTGTTCTTGTGTCCCTGATCTGCTTCAGCACCCAGATGCTCAGAGTTTGTGAGCTGATGACTACAGCACCCCCCATCCGAGCAGTGATCTTCTTCTGCATCCCACAGAATAGCCATAGGGGTTTTGTGTGGATGTTAATGTTGTCATCAGTCCACGTGACCCTTCACTGGAGCTCCACTTCAGTTCATTGTTATTTTGATGCTGCACACCATCAGTTCTGACTGCTCACGTCTCGTCTCAGTTGCTCCTGGCTGTGATCCGGGTAATCACTGAGACAGGGTAGAAATCTTTGACCGGAGTGTAATGGCTAACTGTGGGTCGGTTACAACATCTAATAGGAGGCGGGAAGAATCTGTCTTGTCGGACAGTGACTCCAACATCGCACCGACATCACTGTGCTGACCCTGTGTGGGACTACCAGCCTGCAGGCTAAAATTAGCATATCCTTAAGGTGGTATACTGTTTCCAACCATCTGTTCTGACCTCCTCTGAGTGCCCGTCATTAAGACTATATACACTCAGGATGTGCAGTCATGTGTATCCAACAGTTGCACCCAGCAGACGAAAAACAGCAGCCATTCCCTTTGATCCATGCTGAAGCCAAAGCTGCCATGCATTCATTAGAAATATCAGAGGAGTGAAAAGACTGGAAGAACAGGTCAAAGAGTCTATATTCTCCGTCTGCCTTTAAATGGTGTGAAAGTCACGCTACAGAGAGAAACAGATCAAATCAAATCAAATCAAACTTTATTTCTATAGCACTTTTCCTATGAAGCATAACACAAAGTGATTTACATTAAAATAAAACAGATTAAAAATAAGCACAACCATAAAAATGTAGACCCCCCCACCCCCATCACACACATGCAATCCACCCAGATGACAGCACGCAGATAAAGGGTGTTTGTTTTTGTCCATTCTGTACTGCAGGAGGAGGCTGGGATGCATGCAGAAGTTCAACAGTTAACACAACTTCTTTTTTTTTTTCACTGCACACCTTTTATTAACAAACAAGACTATCTCAAGTGCAAGAAATATTTGGCTGCATGTGCCTCCACACTCCGCATCCATCTTATTATGCACAGAGCAAAGAGGCACTTCAACCTTTGTAGTAATTGATCCTTCCACCTGAGGGCAGTACTTTCTAATCTAATATCAGATAAACCTGTTTCACATCTTCAATTAAACTGCTCTATTGAATTAGCCTTCAGGTTGAGCTCTCTTGCTCCATTTAGTTGAAGTTAGAAAAAATGAGTGTGGTTGCTCGTACTTCTGCATTTGCCCTGCAGGACGAGAGCGCTCACTGGATGTAGAAATGTGCAGCTTTTGGTCAGGGATTCAGGTGATGGAGTAGAACATGAACTGTGGAGCGCTCAGTGAATATATAAGGTCTATGGGAGCGCCCAGTTTCCAGGAAGCAGACAACAGAAGGAATAAAATCTTCATCAGTGAACCTTTATTGAGCTTCTTCGTGGGCAGTATGTATCTACAAAAATCCAACTCGAAGTGTTACAAAAATAAAATATTAATGAAAGTGCTGATTATAGTGCTATAACAGTCAGGCAAATAACTATTTAAACACCCAGTGATTTTACAAGTTCTCCCACTCAGAAACCATGGGGGGATCTGACATTTTCATCTCAGTTGCATGTCCACTGTGAGAGGAATACTTTTTTAGAAATCTAGAAATCTCATTGTATGATTTTTTAAAATAATTTATTTGTGTGGTACTGCTGCAAATAAGTATTTGAACACCTGAGAAAATCAATGTTAGTAATTGGTACACAAGCCTTTGTTTGCGATTACACAAGTCAAACTTTTCCTGTAGTTTTTCACCAGGTTTCCACAGACTTCAGGAGGGATTTTGACCCCCTCCTCTACACAGATCTTCTCTAGTTCAGTCAGGTTTCAGGACCTGGACATGTGCTGGCTTAAGCAAGGGAACCTTCTGTGCCATGCACGATTTCAAAACATGTCTTGGTGTTGGTAATAAACAGTAAACTTGAAATGGTGGTTCCAGCTCTTTTCAGGTCATTGACCAGCTTCTCGTGTAGTTCTGGACTGAGTTCTCACCTTCCTTAGGATGTTTGATACTCCATGAGGTGAGATCTTGCATAGAACCCAAGTCCGAGGGAGATTAACAGTCATGTTTAGCTTTTTCCATTTTTTAATAATTGCTCCAACAGTGGATCTTTTTTTTCACCAAGCTGCTTGGGAAGTGCCCCATAGTCCTTTCCAGCCTTGTGGAGGTGTACACTTTGGTCTCTGGTGTCTTTGGGTAGCTCTTTGGTCTTGGCCATGTTAATAGTTGGGGTCTTACTGATTGTATAGAGTGGACAGGTGTCTTTAAGCAGATAACCACCTCACACACGTGCTTCTAATTTAGGATATTAAGTGGCGTGGAGGTGGATTATTTATAGGGGGACTAACAGATTTTTGAGGGTCAGAATTCTAGCTGTTAGGCAGGTGTTCAAATACTAACTTGCAGCATAGCAAACAAATACATTAGTTTTCAAAATCACAAAATGTGATTTCCAGATTTTTTTTAAATGATTTAAATGATGGGATGATTTTTAAAAAATGTCCAACCCATTTGATTTCTAAGAGGGAGAACTTGTAAAATTACAGGGGATTCAAATACTTATTTGCCTCACTGTCATAGTTTAATCGCTGTTTAATTGCTTTGTAGAGATTTGAATAGTTATGACTATATAATGTTCCTTTGTGTGGACCTGTCAGTGATTTCTCAATTGGATCTCAATACGTTAAAAAATCTTTAGACAAAGAGGAATTTATTTCCCGCTTTCCTGTTTTTTTAGAACTACTATGTAGTATTCAGATCAAGATGGATATTATTATTTCTACTGGAATAAAAAAAACTCCAGAGAGAAGAAAGTATGATTCAGATCAATCTACTTCATTATTTTTCTTCATCACAGCACATAATCCATTGAAAATTTGAACTTTGAGAGTTTGAACAAGGTAAAAAAATGTGAAAATGTTTGAGTAATTGTATAGGATTTTACCAATTCCAGGTTATTTTTAGAATGTAACCTCCATGATACAGATGCGGACACTATATGAAAATGAAATATCATAGAAGCATTTACCAGGGTACAAATATAATAAACAATTGTAAATTATTAACCCACCTAAACGTTAATCAAAATATGGCTGTACAGTTATGGTTTTCTTAAAGAAGAAGCTTTTTTCTCACTTCTCACTTTCTCACTGTTAAAGACAATTTAGAATTAAACACATAAATTCTCATTTGAAAATAAATCAATTTGTTTTCAAGATGCTAAAGAGGAGTCTTATTTAAAATGGCATTGAGCATGTATTTGATCATTTAAATTGTATTTTTGGTCAAGCGTTTTTAAATTTCACAAACCTTTTAAGAGGCTTAAATAAAGACATTTTTTCAACAGTTCAAAAATAGTTAAAATAAATAAAAATATTAAAGAGTTTAATTTCACATTAAACATTTTGACTACCTTCAAAAAAGAAGTGAACATTAGGAACGTTTCCCTCCGCAAACATGACCTTGCATATATTGATTATTTATTTTTTTTAATCTGCTATGCAGGAAGAAGCAGCTCAGTTTAAAAATATGAAGAAAAAAAATTAAATAGCTGATAAACTGACAGCCTCACACTCTGTAAACACTTGGGTTATTTCTTCAATCCAATTCTTGGGTTGTTCATTTTGGGGTTTATTTTTGGTTACTGTTTTAAATCTATTTATGGTCAGTTATAAACTGAAGCATAAATGATGGACATTGTCAGCAAAGTCTTGCCTGAAGTTTCTACTACTGCCCAACTTTACCCCGATGCAACAAAATTTAAAAAATATTTCTGAACAGCTATGTAAAATATATGCTGCGAAACCTGTCTTTACAGATTCATGCCCACATGTGTTTCTATGTTCAGTTGATGTAATTCTAGAAAATTCTTCGTCTCTGACCCTCTCTCTACTCATGTGCTCTATCTGTCAGAAAAGACGTCCCACTTTTAAATTGTGCTTGATATCAACGTCAAAGTTGTACTGCGTTACATATCAGGTCTTTTAAGTTTTAAATCTGATTGGCTGGAAGCTTTTAAATTGTCATGCTTAGGACATGAGATTAGAAAAACTTTTAATTTGCTGAAGAGTTGGATTGTTCAAATCAGTTGAAGGGTTCATTGTAAGCTAAAGTTCTTTGACAAAGAAGCAGAAAGTAGTAATAATAAAATAGTGCACTTTATCTTAGCTTCAACATCCTCCTCAGATGAGTAATCTAATTACTATTCTCTTCTGGCTCTCATGAAATCCTAATTAAAAGTTGTCATCTGTAATTGATATCAAGCTCACATTCTGGAAAGAAGAAAATCAGCTGACAGGAAGAGCTGTCATTACCTTCTCTATGACAAAGACTCTGAGAACTTTTCAAGTGATTTTCTCAATGAGCAAAGTACTATTAGCTGGATGGGTGTTAAAGATACTTGGAGGACATCCACCCCATATACATCTGTAACATTTAGTTAAAAGCCCAGTCGATAAGCAATTTCGGCAGGGGCTCTGTGTCTTGACGTGAACTAATGAAGCTGGGGGGGGGGGCAAAGATGAGATGGAGTAAACTCATTGGACACACTGCTATGCCATGCTGTTATGTGTGATTAAGGAGGAGCAGCAGCTCAATTACAAACATCGTTTATCTCCCCCCAAAATGGTCTGAAAGGGATTTCTGTTAGTCTCACCTGCAGAGGACAGTGACCTCAGTGCTCCTGGGGGGGTGGGCGGGACTAATGGAAAAGCCAGATCATTTACACACAATGAATAAGTCAAACTAAAAAGGTTCACTGTCCAAAATCTGTGAGGACACCTTCATCTCAGCCTCAGGTTCCCGTCTCTTCCTCCTCAATTGTCTCTCCTCATTTATCTTAGCAAATTTAAAAATAAGAAGGTTACAAGATACTCCAAAGCTTAGATAAGAAATAAAACAGTTTTTGTCTAAAAAGTCAGCTATGTTTTCTTATTTGATGAATTTTTGCTTGATAATTAAATGTTCTTTCACAAAATATTGCTTTTTTTAGTCGGATGAATCTTGTTGACTTTAAATTCAGCCTTATTTTTATTGTATCACGGTTTGATATGCATTTAATTACTACATATCAAGCTTAAAATTCACCTTTTATTACTGCTCATTGTATTTGAGAGAGATTTCTTTTTTACCGCTAGGATTCATTATTGTTGTTTTTAGAAAACTTGAATAAAGTCCCAAAAAATGACATAGTTTTGTGTTTTTTTAGGGTTCTTAAAGATGAATAATTACTAATTAACCACATTTTTTGAAGTACTTATTTTAAGTTTTACTCGTCAGATATTTCCTTGATCTTTGTCAAACATACTGGATTAATAAAACATTTCAATATGTCTGAAATATGTCTGACAACGTTGATCTTTCCAAATTATATCCAAATGATTTTCTGATCTATCAGATCAGAAACTCTGACAGCAGTTGTGCATGGTGGTGTGAGTGTGATGTTCCAGCATGGTGGTGTGAGTGTGA
>BSAI01000108.1:27293004-27350048 GCA_036245035.1 Adrianichthys oophorus
GCATGGTGGTGTGAGTGTGATGTTCCAGCATGGTGGTGTGAGTGTGATGTTCCAGGCCTGCTTTTCATTTTACTGACCAGTACAACTTTCCATAGTTGAAGCTGTGAGTCTGATATCCACTAAGAGAACTACATCCATCTTTTCATGATCTGGAGCTGAAGATCACCTGAATTCTTGGGGAAACAGTGAACCAAAACAAACCAGCAGGTCCTCCTCTAAAACCCACAGTGTATCAGCATAGAGAGCTGTCAGGTTTCATTACAGATTGTTTCATTACTGAAGGTAAACGCACTCGACTTGAACAGTCTATGTATTAAAAAGTGTCACTGCTGACAGAGTGTTTTGATGGAACAGAGAAGCAGGAGTTTTTTTTTTTTTTTTTTCTTTATGGTTAGGTTGTGTCTCTCTGGAAATCTTCTTCCCCAGTTTTCCTATTCGCAGACAAAAGCTTTTTCTTTCTGAATTGTCATGATCATGAATGACATAAAGTGAAACCACACGTTCCCTTGCTTTTCTTCTAGTTAGAGTTTAAGACAGATTTCTCTGTACTGCAGCTTTAATAACAAATGGTGAGGAACTAATGATGCCACCATTTCAATGTGAATCCAAGGGTGCACTCATAATGTCCTCCTTTAAAGCGTTTATGATGGTTTCACACGAGAACATGACATTTATGCAGCATGGCTCCACTTTAACCCCATTGTACTCAATGTTCAAACATGTATCTTTCACTCTAATTAAAGGCTCTTAATAAAGATAATTTTCATTCCATGAAAAAGCAATTTCTCTGTTATGGGAGTTGTGTCTTCCAGGATTACTAGTGTTTTCTTCCCTCCCTGGGGTGTGAAGTCATTAAATGGCTGGGTGAGCATAAATAATATGTACATTTAATGGCCACCTTGGAGTGACTGGAACGCTATTCTTATGGGAGTTTGAAGTGGCACTTGCAACAGCTTATTCCTTTACAAAATAATGGTTAAATCCATCATTTGGATGCAGAGTCACCTTGAACCGGCTACTTCTTTTGAGGTCTGTTGGGGGATGACATTAACGCAGCAGAGTTAAAATAACTATTTAATTATATGGTAACTATTAAATTAAATTATTGCATAATAAAAAATGTGCTTTCCATTTGTGTGTAAACATCTTAGTCTGCTGGACTCTGGAGGTCGAAGGTTTTCACTTTTGCTTCACATCCAGCGACTGCAGGTGTAGACGGACAGTAGTTGCATGACATCACCGGGTTAACTTGTTCAAAGCACATGTGCTTGTCACCATCTTCACATGAAAGGATGTCACAGAATCCAAGTATTTCGCTTAAGGTCAAATGGACAAAAAAATGAGCCCAGAGAGTTGGTGGAGCATGCCCAATCATTCAAGTTTTGTTGTGTAGCATATTTCACGTACAAAGACAATTCAAAGTTATTTACGTAAAGCACTTAAAAGAACATGTAATAAAAAATTAAAAGGGTGATCATTAAAATAAGACTTGAAAAGAAAGGAAAATTAAATGAATTTAAAGTAAGATTAAAGTAATGGTGCAGATGTAAACTTTAGAATAATAACAATTCAAATACACCTGAGAAAAAGTGGGTCTTTAACCTAAATTTCAGCTGATCTGAAGCTTTCTTGAAGTCTGTTCCAGATCTGTGAAGGATAGAATCTGGATGCAGCTTCTGTACGAAAGCGGATTTTCTGTGGCGACTCCTGAAGGGATAAGCTGAAAGGTGAACAAACAAATTCTAGGAGCTCACAAAATACCAGATCCAGCTGGCCAGAGCGGTCTGGCTGGTACATTCTGGGTCAGGGGGTCAAACATTTATTTTAGTGCTAAACCATTTAAAGCTTTATAAACCAACAACAGAACTTAAAAGTCTATGCTCCGGTGGACCGGCAGCCAGTGTAAAGAACTCAGAACTGGACTGATGTGGACTGCAGCGAAAGTCATCACATCTGCTTTGAAGTTTGACAGTTTTACATGCAAGCTTCCTCTACTGGTCACCTGGTGAACTGACCTGGTTTACAATTACTTTCATTTTCAAACTAGGATGCGTATTTGTTGTCACATAGAAATGAGTTTTAAACAAAAAGAGAGATGCCTATTCCACCAACAACCCACAGTATGAACATGCAGGCATCTTTATTACAGAGTAAAAATGAAATCATCTCCACACACTGCCAGGCTGTGGTACCTGGTCTCATCTTTATTTTTACTATGTGGGTCTCAGCTGAGGGGGTGGGGGGTGGGGGCTCTCTGCTGAGTAAAGAGGTTACTGCGCTCATACCAGCAGGGGAGTTTAGCAAGCTTGTGATCATCTTCTAAATAGCATCTTTTTCCAAATGGATTAAAAATATAAACTCTAATAAAGACAGTGTTCTGCCAAACTAAATATTCAGGGCCGGCTTCCTCCCACCGCTTTCTTTGAATTTGATTGAGGGAAATATTTGTCTATCCAAAAAGGCCATTGCTTTAAAGGTTTACTGGCCTGATGCTTACATGTAAACATAAAAGGAAAATAAAAACTAACACAAAGCTAAGGCTGTGTGCTGATGTAGGACATCAGTCTATTCATCTCTTCATATTTGCTTCAGGTTATTTTGGCTTTAGATGCTGAGCTCCCACAGCATCAAACAGCCCACAGTCCACCTCACCTAGCATGGTTCAAGATGCAAGCATTCAAATAATGCACATAGTTAGATTTTATATGGAACAGCATTTCTGTTTGATCAGAACATCAGTACATTTGCTTTACAAGAAGTATAACTTCAGTAGTTATAGCAGAACCATAATTCAGTAAAGTACAGGAGCTGCCCCGTCTATAAGAGTTCAGAGCAGATTTCACGTGATTGATGCATTTCAAGCTTGTATAAACAATCATTTCAAGTAATAAGAATCATACCTATAGATATGTATTGAGGTGCGTGTCTCCAAATGTCATTTAAAACATCAAATAAACCCAAAAAATATCGGGAAAATGATTTGTGAATCAAAGTCAACATTTCCAGATGCAAAAAGGTCTCACATTCACCTGCCCAAACAATATGCAAGCATAAAAATGATTTTAAAATCAAGCCATCAAAGCTCTCCAAAAGAAAAGGGCTTCAGTGTCTTTGAGATTATCACATGCTGGATGAATGGTGCAGAAGGCTCAGAGCAAGAGAAGACCTTGTAGAGATAAAGATGGACAAAAGGGGTGGAAAAAATAATTTTTATTTAGACCTACTGACTGAGTTGGAATTGTTTTGGTCACAGTCATTAAGTTGGTCTAAAAGTGAAAAAAATGTTCAGGGCTTTTTCTAATCCTATGAGATAAGGAACATTTCATAAAAGCTCCTGAGGTTTTTTCCTTGTGGTCTCAGTTTGGGTCCATGGTGTTTTGCTGCCTGCATAAAGCGACACTTTCCAAACTGTTGGCCCTTTGAGGGGTATATTCCCCCCAAGCAGCCGCATGGCATCTGTTATGACTGAACCCAATATTTTAAAGGGATATTTTTTGTCAGAAGGCCTTAGCCGTTAACCTTTTCAGTGAGGTCAGTTTGTTAGCTACTCTCCCAGCACACACATTTGCGTCTACTGGCTCCACTCTAATCTGGATGATGAACCCCATTGACGGGGAACAAAAACAGAACAAATTATAAAATAAACCTTAAAAGTTCTAATAAGATAAGAATCTCTACAGGAACTGTGTCCAAACTCATCATACTATCAAAGTGTTTTGCTTTTTGTGTAAAGCTGCACCCAAGTCCCATTTGTTTCAGAAGTGGGGGTGTGCTAACCATGCAGAACAGCCCCGGACCCCTAAGGGCCCTGTTGTTACCAAACTGATCAATTTTGCCTTTATTACATAAATAAGATGGATAACTTCGCCTGTCTTTGCTGTTGTTTTAATAGGCGCTCACAGTCCTGCTCTTTGCCTCACACTTATCCCTGTGGAGCCAATAAACTTTAATCCCCCCCAGTGGATTGGCACCGCAGTATGAGAACTCATCTTCCCCTCAGCAGCAGAGGCTTCAAAACAACGCGAACTTGAAGGTTCCTGACACTTAAAAACTCTTCACCAATCCCAAAACCTCCAAAAAGCTTTGGGTAATTCAACACTTCAGAAACGTTTGAAGTTAAAATTATAAAAATGCAAACTCTACTGTTTGAACGCTGACCAGAATGTGCGTTATAGAACAGTTCCGCCAGGTTTTGTATTTGTCAAAAGACAGATTCATGGGACAGTTCAAAAATGACAAAATCGCTCAGTTAAGCATAAATTAAAAGGAAGCACTTAACTTGTGGAGTTACGTTTAAAGTCCCACTCCTGTCCAATCACCTTTTGATCCGTTAAAGCGTTCCCAGTGGTCTTTTAAGTAGAATTATGACGTACTTAGTCAAAATAATTAAAAAAAAAGTTTTCTAGGACATAGTTTCTGGAGAGGAGTTGATTAGAAATTCTCCTCTGAGTTGGGGCAGACCACTATCGTGAAACAACCCCCCCCCCCCCCCATCATGAAGCTCTTGTGTCTTTAAACATCCAAGTTCATGGATTCGCTCAAATTTCAAGAATTGACTTTAAAAGACGTTTATGCCAAAACTAGGAACTCATAAATATAACATCTAAGTTGTTAATTTAAGTAGAAAAAGTGCCAGGTTTCTTTCTTTTTACATTTTTTTTTTTTTTTTGCAAAAGCTTAGTTTTTCTTTGTTTTTGTTGTTTTTTGGTATTCATTCTCTCCAATTTTCATTGCTCTGTAACACCTGGATGGAGTAAAGTCATATTCTGGCATGCCATTTCTCACTGTCTTGTCATTCCATGTTCTCCATGAGCTTTGACATTTAAATGTCTTGGAGGATCTAAGAAACTCTGTGTAGATGCAACTGAGAAAAAAATAGTTTGTGTGCTTAAAAATCTCAACAACTCAAATGCAGCACAAAACAAAGATGTGTCTCTTTCTTTCTAATCAAACGACGTTTTTTTTTTTTCGGGGCGGCCGTGGTGCAGTGGAAAGGGCAGTCGGCCTGTGATCAAAGGATTGCAAGTTCGATTCCTGCCTTGCCTGCCCATGTGTCGAAGTGTCTTTGGGCACGACACTGAACCCCACATTGCCTCTGATGAAAGATTGGCGCCAGTGTTCGGCAGCAGAGCCACCATCTGTGTGTGTGTGTGTGTGTGTGTGTGTGTGTGTGTGTGTGTGTGGGGGGGGGGTTCGTGACTGTAAAGCGCTTTGGGCCTTCAATGACGGTAGAAAAGCACTATATAAGTATATGCCATTTATCTATTCATCCATCCATTTTCTTAACTCAAGTTATCCCTCATAGGGTTATGGGGCTGCTGGAGCCTAACCCTGCTAGTGTTGGGCAAAAGCAGGGTACACCCTGGACAGGTCACAAGTCCACTCACTTTTTTAGTAAACACTAAAATTAAGATTAAACAGAAGAAAATAAAAACATTTCTTTCAGACCGGTTTCATTCTAACTTTAATTTTCTATTCAATTCTATATTAATTATTTTAGTCTTAAACCATTTAACTTTTAATCTTTGAAGACTTACTTTTGATTTTTTCACTTATAGTTATTTCTTACCAAAGCATGTGAAATAGCAGCTAAGATCTGGAATAAATCCTATCACAGATTAGAGAACCTCTTTTTAAATGATGACACCTATACACAAACAGTGAAAAATCGTGGATTTAAAAGCATCAGAGCTGCTGGGTTTGAAGAACATAACTGAACGAAGGATGTGGAAATCCACAAACACGTGTAGCTACAATCATTCAGCGGCGGTGTGACGGATGCCATCTGTGTACTTATTCAGCCCAGAAACACACACACACACACACACCCACCCACCCCCACACACACACACACACAGCAAAGTTTCCTAGAGGAAGTGATGCTTTGAGGTTTTCACAAAGCGTCATGTAGCTGAGCAGAGATCGTCTCAGAGCGCCTGGCTGATGTGTTTGTTCTGCTCTGCTTGGACTCTAACATCCTGTATTCCTGCTGGATCCTGGTGCATTCAGCTGACTGATCAAAGGAGACAGACTGCCAGTGCATGCAGTCCTGAACACTCAAAGAAAGAAACCTGAGCAATGCAACGTCTTTTATCTGATGCACTGCGTGTGGTGTGATGAGATTGGGCCTCATCCCAAGCGCTAACATGATGTTCATGCAGGCGGAGAAGAATTTTTCTTTATTCATTAAACAGAACCATTTTTTTGTACTTTTAGTTCAAGCTGCCTAAAGTGAATCAGGGAAGAAAATGGTAACTGACGTACACTTCTATAGTGCTTTTTTACCTTGATTAAGGCCTAAAGCGCTTTACAGTCCATTCATCCATGCACACACACACATTCATGCATTGATGCTGAATAAAAACATGGGATTGAAATCTTCATGAGAGGAATCTGCAGCACATGTTGACCACACAGTTTTGGGGTCAAGTTTTGGGATCAGGATTTCATTCTAATGAATATATCTTTGCTCCCAGCATTAAAATCTCTACATTTGCGTTAAAGTGTGGACTACAAACAGGCCAAGGATCAATAAGTTGCTATGGTTCAATAAGTGTGTAACCAAAGGCCTGGATTTAATACGAGCCCAAGAGTCATAAAGGCCTGAGCTCTGGATTCTGTTTTCATACGGAATATTAGATCTCCATCCACAATCATTTGCTGCTGCACTTGGATGGGGGGATCTGAGCTTTGGCTTTTATCAGCTTTCTTCTCATGTTCCTGGAGTATTGACAGTTTTGACTGGTGCTATGGACATGTCAGGTCAGAAAGCTGCTGTAAACATTGGCTGGTAAAGACAATCGTTGAGTTTCAGATCAATTTTGAAATACCTCATGAAAACACCTTGTCTTTTTGTGTGAAAACAAAATAAATATTCTTAATCACAGATTTTAGTTTGAGGAGTCCATGCATGATTCAGTATCTTGCAGAAGGATCTTTACTCACAGTAAATTCTGCTTTTGCTTGTTTCCTTGTTCCTGGACCATTGCTCCATCCTTCATTACTAAACATTGTCTCGTTCAGTTGATGGTCGTAAGAAAGCAGCTGCTGTTTGCCCTCAAAGACCCAACAAATTCCTTCACTAAAGTTATCAACTAGACTATCATAGCTTTCTGACTCTGGTCCTCCTGATCTTCTAGATTGCTTGTTTTCCTGCCTTTCTGCTGATTACCTAGATCAAGTGATTCCAGGATCTGGTTGGCTGAACTCACCTGATGAACGTAATGAGATGCACTGAGTGAGACTATACATTTTCTGGGCGGTGTTCTTCGTCAGAAGGCAATATCTGGTTCGTCACTGTCCTAGGCTCTGCAGCATTGTCAAGCTCATCTGCAACAGTTTAGAAGTTTTACACGACAATGTGTTAATTTTATGGAGCCATGCTGCATTTTATTGAAAAAGGTTGGACTTTAACATTTAATGTTTTCAAAGTCTTATTTTTCACATTTCTGAGCTGTGTCACAAACACAAGTATGCTTATTTCATGTTTTCAATCCAGATTTTCTATCCTGCTGTGGTGCAGAGGTAGACCGTTTGGCCTCTAGTCAAAACATCAAAGGTTTGGTTCCCGCCTTTCTGGTCCATATATCAAAATGTTCCTGGGCAAATCACTGAAGCCCATGTTGCTCCTAGTGGTTATAGGTTGGCATCATTGTTTTCATATTCATTGGCTTGAAAACGTGCATTCCAGCAACCACTATATATTTGTGTCTCGGGCTTCCATGTTCACAACTCCTGCATTCAGCTGTGAAAGAAAAAGTTTGGAGCAAGATTCTCCAGATTTGCACCGCTTCAACATTTCACACCAAGCCTCTTTCAACTGTGAACACATGCGCTGGAATCAGGTAGTTATAGTCCAGTGTATACACCATATGCTAAAGGCTGAATGCGGGTTCTTGAAAGCACATCACATTCCTGGTGTATACATACAGTGTAGCATTAGGCACCAACCACATCAATGTAATGTGTGTTTAAGGGTGAATTAGACTGTGACTGTAGAGGACTTTGGGCCTTAAACAGTGAAGAAAAGTATAAGCCTTCACTATTTGCCATTTAGTCATATAAAGCAAATTAACAACTTCAAATTATTTGTGTTCATTAAATAATAAACAGCAAACAAACCCCATTAGTTGAGAGTGAGCTGTTAACAAAATGCAATTAATTATAACTAAAATTTCCATTGAATGACAGGTGTAATGTGTATATATTTATACAAAATGAGCTGTGATTGTACACATCACGTGAGGTGTGCTGGAAAATCACTTCTTGCTGATCTGCTTTTGTAAAAGGGTCAGCATAAAGAAATTAGTTTGTCTTAGTGTTTGCTTAAAGAGAAGAAACAAGTAGACACCGACTCACTGCATAACTTCACGTCTGATTTCATGTTTTTGTCCTTGATCATGTTTAAATAACAGGTTTCATTTACACTGTCATGCTTTCTATCCTTGTTTTTTCCCTTTGAAATGACTGGGACCTTCACTGATGGCGCAGGATGAGGCTGTCCCTGCCGTTTGTGTCGTCTTGTCAAACCTTGTCACCACTCATTTATATTTCCTTCGTTGTTTTGGAGAAATGTAATTGCCACTTAGATCAGTCATCGCAAAAGAAAGTCCCACAAGATTAAATTGCTTTTCTTTTGCTGTACATTTATATTATGCAGAGCTGATATTTAAGCACATCAGCAAATTCTGAAGCCACTTCTATTGAAACATTTAACCCAGCCCACCAGAAACAGTGTGAAGCTGCTATGGTAAAAGGTTGCCGGCACAGAAAGTGACACAGAGAGGTAATGCTTTAGTGTAGCCAAAATGCCAAGAAATGCTGAGACATGTTTGATCAGAAGACTATTTTATAACAATAACCAAAAATGAACATGTAGTAGACCAAGTATGATAAAAACCATGTATTTAACATGTTGTGGCATTTTTCTGATGATGGAGGACATTCAGCTTAAAAATGCATTTCTGAATATTTCTTTTGTGAATCCACAAGCAAATGAAAAACTGCATTTTGAAAAACAAAAATTATTTGTGATACGCTGAGTGGGCCACAAGCTCCCTGCTCCGCCCCATTCTGATGCATCCACTTGCAGACAAATAGATCCATGTATGTTTTTGCTTTTCTCATCTGAACTGGACTCAGGATCAGAACTGTACAGCTGGATAGCTCCAATATTGATTACCTTTTTTTTGCATCTCTAATTTTAGTTTGGGAGTGTGGAGCTGTAAGCTAGCAGGGAAGTGCGTAAACAGAGTTCTCTGCAACAGGGAGGGGAAGGGAAGCGGGGTTGCTCCGGGTCAATGGTCCTGCCCACAACTCAGAGGTGAACTTCTGATGAACTCCTGCTGTTCTGCAAAAACTATGTCCCAGAAAACGACACAAGTGTTTGGATTTTGGCTAGAAACAGAATCATCATAATTAAAAGACCTCTGGGAATGCTTTGAAAATGGATCAGATGATAATCGGAGTGGGTCTTCTAGAAACAGATAAAGTCAAGAAAAAGAAATTAGTCTGGATTTAACCACACATTATATTTGTGCTTTCACAATCTGATGCAAATATTACAATTAAAAATATGATAGGACGACTAGAGGATCTGGAGGCAGTGGCCATCTTTGTTTAGACTGCTGCCCTCGTTACCCGGTTCTGGATGAGCAGAAGAAGAGAGGTGGATGGATGGTTAAGAAGCACTTCTAAAAGTCAGAGGTGTCCCATACCTGAGTGATCCACTGAATATTAGCTCTTTTGGGTTAGAATTGTTCAACATTTCCACAAAATAATCTGTTGAGTCAATACAGGCTCCTCTCGACTCACACTGAGGCTCGGGCCTCATACCAATCCACTGAGTGCTGCTTTGAAGAACTACAATCAGCCTCTTTCTCTCTTGATGCAGCTCTTGAAGAAACTGCAACTAAAAAATAAAAAAAATAAAAAATAAACTTCAGGGTTTTAACTGAAAGTGAAATGCTGCAAAACTTTCATGTATTTAAGTTGTTTGTGGACATTTTAGGCATCATGTTTTTGTTTAATTCTGCTGTCTATTGACTGTTTATGCTCAGCTATAATAAAAGTTATAAATAAATCTAAAAAAAAAACAACAAACATCTGAAACTAAAAGCCTGATATGAAAACCTATTGAGTCCTGCCTTGTAGTATTATGTAGAGATTTAATTCATTTACAAATATGTTTTTCATTATGGGATCACTCAGAGAATTATTTGAATAATTAGCATAGCAAGTCAAAAATCCTAGCAGCTGGAAATAATACATTCTTTCCATTACATTCCATTATATTGTTATATAATCTTAGAGCAAATAAAACTTAGATTTACAATACAGCCAATGCTGCCACAAAAGCATTAGTAAATTAAAATTTAGCATCTAAAATGGTCAATCATCTAAATTCAGATATGCATTTACTAAGAGCCTGTTTATTCACAGCTCATTAAATCTGTGTTATAACCTGTTTTTGCATGTTTCGAATCTCTTTTCAACCTGCACTCAAGTGTCATTTAAATGACAAACTTAATTAACCACATCAATCCCCTGACAGGCTCGTAATGCTTTTTAGTGTTGTTCTTGCCAAATGCTGCCATAAATGTGGAAAGTGACTGTTTTAAAGGTGCAGAGAATTAAGGCTAAAGTGAATTGATCTGTGTAAGGCAAGCACTGAAGCCGCATGGGAAACTTTGTGTAATTGTTTCTTTTTCAAGTTCAGAATGATCTACAGTAGAAACGGGAACATGGATCTAATGATGAAATAAAATGACAGTACATTTCTTTCTCCACAACTGTATTTAAATCCAGTCCTGTTTGAAAAACATATACAGTATGTTAGATTTGCCATATTATCACTTCATTGCCTACTTACTGTACTTTTATAACACAGTGTTAGCAAGTCACAAACCTACAAACTGCTAACCTGATACTAGAAAGCTCCTTATAGAGTTTAACATATAATCAGCTGACAAATGTACCAATATACCTTACTTAGCAGGTATTTGTGTGCAGCTGTTTCTATAATGTGTTTAAAAGGAAACATGTTTGAACAAACAGCTATCAACAATCTGTCATTGTTGTTTCTTTTATATGTGTTTTTATAAACTCCTGAGCTTACATTTCTCTAAAGGAACTCATTTCTTTTCAGTTTTAATTTTAGTTTTATGCCGACCAGCAACTTTTTCAGTCTGAAGCAGATACTCACACCAGACCGTATCTCGTACAATTGCAAAAATAGAGCTTATTTTCTTTTGAAAGAGAATAATTTTCTGAGTTTGTGTAAAAATATCCCTTTTTTGTGAACATACAGAAAACATTTGTAAAACCAGAAGCAATAGATTTTTTTCTGTTTGATTTCCTTTTAATGAGCTACAAGTAAAGTTACAGAAAAATATATATTTTTTAAAAGATGGTTTAAACATTATTCCCATGCTTCAGATGAAAATCACACAAAACTAGATGTAAATGCATGAACAAATCTTATGTTTAGTGCTGGGCTGTACTTTGGAATAGTGATCAGCGCTAACAAGAAGGCCCTGGTTCAAATCCTTTCTGTCTGGAGTTTGTGTGTTCTCCCTGTGCATTCCTGAGTTTTCTCTGGCTTCCCCCCAAAGTCTGCAAAAAATAAAACAGAAAAATTCTTCTTAGGTTATTTGGGTACTCAGAGTTTTCCTAGGTGTGTATGTGTAAGTGGGAGAGATTGTATGCCCTGCAACAGACTAGCGACTTGTACTCCACATTCGCTGAACAGAAGCTGGGACAGGCTTTGACATCCCTGTGACCCTGAAAAGGATACAGCGGGTTAAGAAAACGGATGGATGGAGTTTGGTGTTATTAAATAAAGGGTTTAGATTCTAAATAGAGACCAACAAGTTCGGACGGAACCAATAAAGGCCCATGTCAGACACACAGACAAATAAAGACTGCTGCAGCGATTATAAACTGTCTTCAAAACAGACCACTGGGTCTCATAACCACAAACCAGATCGCCTCCTGAAGTTATTTGGTCATGGATTTGTAGATTACTTTCATTTAAAGTAAAAAGTTAACTCTTTGTTTAAAAAAACAAAATATTTTCTATGAGGTACATTTTCCTTTCCGTTAAACACACTCAAAACGAAGCATAGTTACACTCACACAAACAAATGCACACACCCATAACACTCTTACCCCCCCCCCCCCCACACACACACACACACACACATATATACATACTCACGCAAACAAACATGCATACTCACACATGATTGTACACTCATCACTTCAGTTGAAGTGCTCCAAATAACCCGTTGGCATGCAGTAAGACTTTATCTGAAGTGTGTGTGAGATAATCAATGTAAAACAATAACAAACTGTGCCAAGGAAAACCAGAAAACATGTTGCTATGACAACAAAGGGAAGAGCCCTGGAGGAGCCAGTGCCACTAAGATGGTAGCTGGTTTTAAGGCCATGGCAGCCCATGATTGGAAGATGACAACATTCTTTTGCATATTTATGTTCCGCAAACTTCCTTGTTACCTAGAATAACTGTTGGTTCTGGGAACTGTTTCCACTCTGTTTTTGCAATCTTCTCCCCAAAACCATTTGTCTCCAATACAGGAACTTTGACACAACAATGAAAGATTTAGGAGGTTTTTTTTTTTTTTTTACCTTCTGTGTCTGGATTACAAATCCAAGAAGAAGTCAGTTTGTTATCTTATCCACTTATGTTAAGGTGAAAGGCTGAGTCACTTTGTTCCTTTATCCATAGTTAAAGAGCATGGGCATATATATCTAAATGATCTGTATGGTCACAACTTTGGTTGGGGCTTGTTCAAGGCTAGTCGTCCTTGACAAAGCACAGCAAAGATGGATGACTCGTGTACCAAACTGTTAAAGGTTTTTTGCTTTCAAGGTTAGAGTTGAAGAAAGACTATAATATCTAGAAGAAAAAAAAAAGTCTTCCATACCTAGGGGACAACAACTCGAGCAAGGATGCCCAGAAACGGAAGCTTCCAAAAAAACTTATTTTTGAGGAACCTAAGTGTTCTCAAGCCATCTGAGAAACATAGTCCCTCCAACACATCCTGGGTCACCAAAGTCCTCTGCTGGGACATGCCTGGAACATCTCCCATTAGAGGTGCTAATGATGTACAAGCTTCACTTCAGCTGGTCTCTTAGTGTGAAAGAGCAGAGGGTCTACTCCAAAGCTCCTCCCAAGTGAAAGATCTCCTCAACTCTAAGGTAGCACCCAGCCAACTTGGAAAGGAAACTCATTTCAGCTCCTTATATCTGTGATCATATCCTTTGAGTCATGACCCAAAGTGAAATGCAGTAAATTGACAGCTTAGCACTCACACAGCGTATGCATTACTAAGAAAAAAAAAAAATAAAATCCCCTATGCAATTAAAATAGTGTTAAATGTGAAGGCCAGGAGTTTGAGTGATATAAAACTCAAGAGTTGTGTGCTTTTCCCACAGACCAGCAGATATGTAAATTTGTCAGATTGCTCAGTTTATAGCTGAACAGATGTGGAATCCACCTGAAAATACTGTCCTATTGAATTAAAACTTACTTAGGAAGACACTTTGGAAGGCTTCTCACCATGGGGAAACAAAATCATATGACCACATTCAAATCTCAGACAGAGTGATGGACACCCCATCAAGTCATGTCTTCGCACCATATGCCAAGTCATTTTGATATGCTGCAGGCAATTCATCATAGTCAGAGGAAACACATTCCCAGCCTGCATGACTTAAGGGTTTTTACACCAAACTATGGAGCTAAAATGCAACATCAACTTTTATCTGTTAGACTACAAGACAAAATGTAAACTCCAAATCCTGAATATTTGCTTTGATCCATTTTCATTTACGTCTGCAGGTTAGACTCATTGCAACGATTGACATCTATTTCAAACAAAATATAGTTATTGTCTATAAATTTGTATTCTGATTGGCCATATCATGTATAAAAGCAGTGGACCTTTAAAACACAATGGGAGCTTCCTGCTGTGGAGCAGAGATTTTGTAAAACAATATAATTTATGGCTGCTAAAGGTTCCACTGTATACAGATTCTGTTGTTGTATTTTGAAAAATTGGTCAAAATGCTGAGGAGCCATACTACATGTACACAATCAAAGGTCCAAATCAAAAAGATACAATTGATATTTTGAGTCAAAAATATATTCCCCCCCAGAAGAGTTGGAGGAAGTTGCTGGGTAGAGGGAAGTCTGGGCATCTTTGCTTAGACTGCTGCCCCGCGAACTGCTCCCAGATGGGCAGAAGAAGAAGAATGAATGGAATATGGTTTCACGCACCATCAGACTAATAGTTATTCTATGCCAATCCATTTTAAAAGGGGGCATTTATGAACAGACAGTGTTTCGTTTATAAATTCCTTTTCCAGAGTGTAAAATATGCACCCTGATCCACTGATATCACAGAAGGTTTAATAACCAACTATGTGTCCACTTTTGGTTTCCATCTAAGAGACCATTGATCCTTTTTACCTGTCCTCAGAATGAGCGTTTGAACTGATTCTGCTGGATCATGGTTTGGTTTTGTCCATATCCAGCTGTTTCTGTGTATGAATGTCTGCAGCCCCTTTTTATTCAATGGTCAGTAAGTAAAATCTAAAGATGTACCAAACAAGTTAGTTTTCCATGTGAATAGACAAACTGCAATCGGCTGGTCTGGTATATTCAAGCTTTCCTGTTTATCCTGTTGCTTGTTTTTGTATGTGAAGCAGGCCTGTTTCTTATTACCCACATGAGTTTGTGAACAGTTCTTCCCATTTTGGTGGACATTTTAAATCCCTCATGGTTTTACAAACCCTAATGAGATAGAGGGAGTCCTCCTTCTCTGTTTTAGCTCATTGCACATCCATTAAAAAAACAAAACCAAAACTCTGTGTTTCTAAATTTACAATTTTTTCAGAACCACTCAAACTTATCAAAATAGACCACCAACAGAATTAGCCACTTTTACTGCTGTTTTTTGGGGAAATTTGGTGACTCTGACATGCAGTTTTTGATGCTCTTTTCTGGAAAAGCAAAAGCTGTATGCTACAGCCCAGCTTAAAACATTAAAGTGAGAAGACCAGTTTTAAGAGTTTCCACGCAGCAGGAGCTGTATACAGATTACATGTACAGTCCCTGGTCCTAAATCTCACATGAACTACACTTTTTTTTTTCTTTATAGAAGATACAGAGTTTTGTTGAAAGTGAGGGGACATATGGAAACAAAGATAAATAAATAAACAGAAAATCAGCTTCATTGTAGAAGCTAGAAAAAAGGCGAGACAACTGGAAAAATTGAGTAAAAGTAGAAAAAAATTATAGAGATAGATTTAAGTTTAATTTTTGAGTTTTTACTGCCTTCTCACACAATGTTTTTTCTGTCCTGTGGTGTTTATTTCACTTAGAATAACTTTATTATGAAACTAAAATACGAAAGAAAAAATGCCTGACGGACAGATATTTTATTCATCCTGAATGTGTCACTGCTCAGATTTTGAAGGTTTAGAGAAAGAGGATTTTAAGCGGAAGATCTCTTTTTATGGAAGGACGACTTCGACAGTCCACAGCAGAAGACCAATATTTGATTTGAAAAGTCTTGGTTTCAGATGCAGAGTTGGTGCAAGCAGTTCTTATATTCTCCATTTTTGTTTCAACAAATCATTAATAGAAAACTGCTTAAATCCTCACTTCCTTTTAAGTTATGTTTCTTGTGTTTGGTCAAAAGCAGCAAGTCTTTTGTAATAAGTCAGTTTTAATTCTCTTCTGAAGTTTACTTTGCTTCTATGTGTTCATATTTAGTCTGTTAATCTGATAAGTCCCTGCACATTCAGACTTGCATTCTTTTCCCATGTATTTCACTTTTTTTTTTTTTAAGGGAACTTATTGTTTGCTTTTCTAATGAAAAAACAGGACATTTTCAAATATATGGAAATATGATTTATTACTTTTTTGTTCAAGCATTTCACTGTAGATGCACTTTGTCATGACCTTCCATTCCATTCCAGATGATAGATTTTGGTGGTAATAGCTATTTTAATATTACTGTTTGCTACTAAGAGCGCCTGAGTCAGCAGGGCATAGCTTCAAAGGCTTAATGGGGCTAAATAAATTGCCACACCAAGGGAAAGACCCAGCACTAATCACACCATTAACATTGAGCATCAGCCCAAAGTGGCCATGTTTGTTTGAAGTGTCGAGAAATGAACTCGGGTCAAAATCAAATTAGGGACGCAGGGACCACAGCAATGTAAAAGAATATTGCCCCCCCCCCCCCCCACCCCCACCCATTTTTGTAAACAGTTTTTTGTCGGTTTGTTTTTCATTCTCTTTAAAATGGGCTTTTGTGAGTGTCCTTGAGCAGATTTTGTGTTCTGTTGTTTTTTTTGTCCAGTTATTTTCATGAAAACTGATAATAAAACAGCGGTGTGGTTATTTGGCAGCTGTGCTTTAAGAACATTTAGCTTCATGCACATAAAGTAATATACTACCATCACTTAACCTCACAACACCATACGACTCTATGTAAAGACCTTTTCAACCCCATTCAGAGCTCTTGAGTCGATCTTATGTTTGAGTGCAAAAAGAAAATCATACAAGGTTATAATATTACATTAATGCTATTTTTTGTTTGTCTTTCTCAAATAATATCAATGCAATAACAGTAATACATTTCAGAAATAGAAAGAAAAAATGATTTTCTTAGCTCAAGAAAGCTGGCTTGGACTTGTGTGTCTTCTTCCCAACAAATACCTTTTCTGAGTCCTCGTGGGTTCTATACTGTGTCAAACAGAACATTCTGAATTGAATGATTGTTGGGAAAAGAAACTATCTATCTGCAGATCTTTGACTTCATAAAGCAAAGACCTTGGAGGAGGTGAAGCAGCCTGACAGCTTGCTTCTCAGGGAAAAACCTTGACAATGTCTTCATCGCCTTCAAGGCTCAAATCTGCGAAATATAATAGCTACATGCTTCTCTTACAACTTCTCTAAAGCATTAGGGACCTCTGCAGTTCTGAAAGTTGGAGTGAAGTTATCTGTTGACCTTCTAATGGCAAAATCATAGAAAAACACTTTTGAGGCTCATCTTTTCAAAATCCTTTCCTTACAAAAATACACTGGAGGAAGAATCTGCAAACAGTGTTAAAGAAATATCCAAAAAGAGACTTTTACGAAATCAAAATATTTCATTTTTTCTTTTCTTTTTTTTATAACACATACAGAATTGACATGAATTGCTACCTCTTTTGTGCAATAGTAAAAATGTAAATGGAGAAATATTTGTTGACAGAACAAATGAAATAAATTCAGACATTTTCCAACTTTGTGAAAATAAAGGTAGATTTTTTTATTTAACTCTACTGAGTTTGAAAAATCTACTAATAGTAGGACTATAACTGTCATTGGACCTGACCAGGACTTAGCATCCCATAGCGTGCAGGACAGGACTCTCCAGAGAAGCAGTACCCAGCCAGTTTTTCAGTGACAAACTGGATCTTAAGAAAGTAAAAAGAACCGTTTAAAAAAAAAAGTATCTTATTTTCTGTCTTGCAAGATAGATAATCTTATCAAGAAAGTTTTTTCTTAAATGGAAAAATAATCTGAGTTTAACAAAACATGTTTTAGTGACAATAATTCATTTTTCTTAATATATATATATATATATTTGTAAGATCATTTTTCTTACCCCATTAGCAGATGTGTTTGCTTATTTGAGAAAAATCTTGGTAAGACTTATTTCTAAGGAGCCTGTTTTTCCAGTGGATGATAACCAAAACTGCAGACTTATTCAAAGAGTAGACATCTTCATACTATCAGAGCTTTGGCACTCTTGTGTAAACTAATTTTTCCTAAACTTTCTATGCATCCAGAAGGAAAAGCCCTATTCTGTTTCCTGTTCATCACATCTGCCCAGTTTCCTCATTTCTGAGGAACAAGCTCCTGCGACCGTCCCGAAATGACTGTAAGAGGAAGAGCAAGTCTTTGACAGTGCTGAGAGAAAGGGCAACATGAATGTATAATGCCTTTCACTGTTGATGCCTCGGGTATTGGAGTGTGTTTGCAGGGAGGAGGAAGCAAAATCAGGGCTCTGCATAAACTCTCTTTGATTGACTGTTGATGAATCCTTCAGAGATCACTGGAGGTAAACTACTGTATAATTAAAGGGTTTGATATTGACAACTATCCAATAAAATTCATTCCTGCATCCGGAAACCCCTCAGGTAGGCAGACAAGGATTTCCATTGAGTGCTGTGCTAATTAAATAAATAAAAACCATAACAACATTAGCCCTCTTTTTTTTTTTTTTCTATGAGCTCATCACTGTACTGCCACACTGCTCAGGCTCGTCTCTCACTTTCAATTTGTCTTGATCTTTTCCTTTCAATTAAATATTCATTACTCCCCGGTATTTCCACGTCTGCTTTGGATACACTTTATCTGAAATCTGAACCTCAAAACCTGTGTCAGGAATTTATTGCTTTAACACTTAAAGAAAGCTGCAGGGCATAATCCCTCAAGTAGATTTCTATTTGGTGATTTTGAGAAACAAATCTGCAACATCTGCAGCTTTCTGAGCAACTTTTTTCTAAAAGTAAAACAAGCAGAATAAAAATGATCATGATGACTTTTTGACTAAACACCGGTGTACAGATAAATATTAAAAACAGCAGGGCCTGCTGCTTTAAGGAAATTTTTTTATTTGAAAGTTGTGACTTGTATAGTTAAACGACATGCTTAAAAGTACAATGGAAAGATGTCAAAGTCAGAGTATGACCTTTCAGATTTTGTTTTCACTATTTTGTTTAGTGCACATTTGCCTCAGAGACACAGTGACCCCTTAATACCAGATATTTTGCCAGTAACATCTAATGCTGAAATTGCACCAGGCTCAGTTTTTACGCCAGGGGTTCGCAAACTTTTTCTTGAGAGGGCCACATAACTGTTTTCTTCGAGGGGCCGGGGTCAGTTTGTCGGCTAACAGAAACATTGTAACAACTAGAGGGTGTGCCTGAATGTAAACATTTATGTTTTTCCATAAACATAAATGCCCATTTTCATCTTTTGACTCTTGACTTTATCATTTATCACAGTGATAAACCTTTTCTGATTCTTTGACAGTGAAGATTTTCAAATCCGCCATCGACATTTGAGAAGAATTAGCAAAATTCAGCGATCTTTGATAAAAAAAAAAAATTGTTTTCAAAATGTCAACTTTTTGGAAAGAAACTATTTTTTTCTGTCTTTTTGTGATAGCTCATTATCAGGAATAAGAACTTTATTTCGAAAGGACATGGAACGTAACCTCTCTGGAAGGGAAGGAGCCTGTGCGAGAGGTCAAGAGCTAGATGTAGTTGGGCTCACCTCTATGCACAGGACTCTGAAACTTAGTCCCTCAAGAGGGCTTGGACTCTACCATTGTGTAGTTGCACATTGTAAGAGGCATTGGGCTGGGGTGGACTTATGTGAGCCCCCAGCTCAGCCGCCAAGTGTTGGAGTTCGCCCAGAGAGATGAGAGATGGACAAGAGAGTCGTGTCCCTTTACCTTTGGGTGGGGTGCAAGTCTCTGACTGTGGTTTCAGCTTACGGGCCAAACAGCAGTTTGGAGTACCCGGCTTTCTTGAGGGTCAGCTGGGAATGTCTGGCTGAGCCCTCCGTCAGGGAGATCTTTAACTCCCACAACTGGGAGAGCATCAAACAGGCACAGAAGGAGGCTGGTGGCATTGAGTCTGAATGGACCATGTTCTCCACCTCCATTGTCTCTGCTGCTGTTCGGAGCTGTGGTCACAAGGTCTCTGGTGCCTGTCGTGGTGGCAACCCCCGAACCGGGTGGTGGACACCAGAAGGGATGCTGTCAAGCTGAAGAAGGACTCCTATCAGGTCTGGCTGGCTTGTGGGACCCCAGAGGCAGCTGACAGGTATTGGCAGTCTATGCAAGTGGTGGTCCAAGCTGCTGTGGAGGCAAAAAACTCAGTACTGGGAGAAGTTTGGGGAGACCATGGCGAAGGACTATCGGTTGACCTCGAAGAGGTTCTGGCAAGCTGTCCGGCGCCTCAGGAGGGGAAAGCAGTTTTCTGCAAGCACAGCTTTAAGTGCAGGTGGGGAGCTACTGACTTCAACTGGGGACATTGTCGGGCCATGGAAGGAATACTTTGAGGAACTTCTTAATCCTGCTGACACACATTCTCTTGAGGAGGCTGAGGACCTTGGGCTGGGGCTGCCCATCACACGAGCTGAAGTCACAGAGGTAGTCAACAAGCTCCTCGGTGGCAAGGCACCGGGAGTGGATGAGGTCCACCCTGAGTACATCAAGTCTCTGGATGCTGTGGGAGTGTCTTGGCTGACACATCTCTGTAGCATCACGTGGCAGTCGGGAACTGTACAACTGCACTGGCAGACAGGAGTGGTGGTGGTTTCCCTTTCAAAAAGGGAGACCGGAGGGTGTGTTCCAACTGCCGGGAATCACACTCCTCAGCCTCCTTGGGAAAGTCTATGCCAGGGTACTGGAGAGGAGAGTCCACCCAATAGTCGAACCTTAGATCAAGGAACAATGCGATTTTGATCCTGGTCATGAAACTGTGGACCAGCTTTACACCCTTTCTAGAGTGCTGGAGGGTTTGTAGAAGTTTGCTCATCCTGTCCATATGTGTTTTGTGGATTTGGAGAAGGCGTTCAACCAGGTCCCTTGTCTTTGCTTAGACTGCTGCGACCCAGTCCCAGATTAGCAGAAGAAGATGTGTGGATGGATGGATAGATTTTAAAAGAATGAGCTATAATTTAATTCTAATGGAGATAAGTCACTTTTGTGTTGTTTGAATGTTACCTTAAGAAAACAAACTTTAAAAAAAATATTTTACTAGACATGGCTGTTGTCGTTTTCTGTGATGATCCCACACAACCTACCGACTTTTTGATCAAGATTTTGATTTGTGGCCCATGCAGTTTTGAAGATTTCAGTTGTCTTTTCACCCCTTGTCACCACCACCAGGGGGGCCTCTGTGTAAAACCTTCTCAATTCAACCCTGGAGGCTGAACTCTACTTTTACCTACAACACATTTTGGTTTATCTTTTTCTATTGACATTGTTGGTTACATTACTCACTGTCTTCGATTTTCTTCCACTCTTTAAACTTCTAGTTTACTGTGACACTGTTGCTGAGCCTCACCAGGGTTGCTTGCAAGTTAACCTTACTTTTATGTAGTTCATCATTTGGCTGTTTTTTTCCACAGCAAAGACAAAGAGAAAGCCACCAAACAGAGAAGCAAGCAAACTTTACTGTGGAGTGAACAAAAGCATCTTTATTACTTCAGAAGAACTCTACCTTTTGGTCTATGCGACTTTGCCAAACTAGGTGGGAAGGAAAAATCAACAATCATGCAAAAATATATCATACGATCAGATTGTTGTGACAGAATGTTCATCATCTCAGCTCCACTTAACACTTTTGTGATGAACTTCAGACTGTCTGAAAAGCCTTTTTTTCCCACACAGACAAAGATCCAAAGCTGATAGCTGCTTATATGCATTTACCCAAAAATGATACATGAAATCAACTGAAAAGATGAACTTCACCAATAAAATTATCTTTTTATCCAGGAAGAATAAATTACTGAAAGTAAATAAAAAAATAAATATGTCCTCATATCTTTAAGAAAAAAAAAATCATGTCTTCTGCAGACAGACAGACGGACAAGGAAATTGCATCACTTATGCTTCCAGATAGGGTTGCTAGATATGAGGAATTATTGCAATGACAATGTGAATTGCGATTTATGAATAAAAATTGCAAAAAAATAAATACATAATTGATAATCATAGCAGTACAATATTTCTATTTCAATGCAAAAGGTTACGTTACAGTATGCGTTAAATGACCAAAATCTACATGGGAGAAGGGCCTCTAACATAAAAGGGCTCCATTCAATTGGTCATCGATGTGAAGGGATCCATCTTTTCAATACTATGGCCCCCGTCTATGGAACAGTCTGCCGGAGGACCTGAGGACCGCAGAGAACATAGAGGTTTTTAAGAAAAGGCTTAAGACCTATCTTTTTAAATTAGCTTTTAGTTAGTTTTTATCATGTTAATTTATCCTGTTTTTATTATTTTTATCATGTTTTATGATTTTACGTCGGATTATTTATAGCTTATTTGAATATTTTTTATTCTCATGTTTTATTGCTTGATGCTTTTATCAAATGTTCCATTTTAATTTTAGATTTATATTTTATTATTTTTAAATCCAGTGCCTCCTCGGCTGGGTCCTCTCCCTCTGGGTCTGCTACGGTTCAGCTGTTGCAGCTCTAGATGGGGACCTGCCTCGCTACCTTGCTGTGGTGGGGCTGGGTCCTCGCCTGTGATGCTGCATTACACTGACTATGTGGTTGTTCACGGAGGAAGAGGACCCAAATATTATGGGTCCACCAACCAACTTTCTCCTTGCTCAGCCTGTTTCCCAATGGGTTCCATCAGTTAAGGGGGTGGGAGTTGTGAAAGGGGTTGGGTGGATTGCATGTGTGTGTTGAGGGTGGGGAGGGGGAGGGTCTACATTTTTATGGTTGTGCTTGTTTTTTAATCTGTTTTATTTTACTGTAAAGCACTTTGTGTTATGCTTTATAGGAAAAGTTCTATAGAAATAAAGTTTGATTTGATTTGATTTGATCTTCTTGGTCAAATGCATAAAGGGTTCTGTTTAATTTCTTGAATACTGCAAGCAGCCATGACATTTTTTTAACATATGTGTAAACATTTAAGATAGCCATTCATTGCAGTTTACGGTGTCTTTTGCATTATACATATCGCAATGATGTTTAATTTGCAACTTAAATGCAGACCACCTTCCAGACACCATCAGCTATAAAAACAGAAGTGCAAGGATTGTAAAAGATTTGATGCACTGCTCATCCTGAGGCAAATGCAGAATTATGCAACAGAAGTGAGTTCTGCAGAGAAACTCTGAATCACGTAAAATTTGATGGCCTGGCGATGACAAAGTCAAATTCTTGTCGCGTGTCTGTGAAGTCAAGTGTCTTATTGGAGCTTGAAACTGGTTTTTGTTTGTCTTTTTGTTTGGAAGCTAAAGTAGTTGTCCCAAAAACATAAGAAGTTGTGTCAGATTTTAAACTGTTTTGAAATTAATGGACATGACAATGAAGTGAAACACAAAAAATGAGGACTAAAACTCTTCAGGCCCCTGATGATGTGAACTGTTGGTTTTAATGGTACTCAGTATTTTTAAGCATGTATGAAAAAAATGAGGGAAAAAAAAAAAAACTTTTTTTGAATTATGAAACATTTTAGAATTTGTCAGGATCAGGGTCGGAAATACAAGGAACATTGTTTCTGAGAATCGTACTCTTCTTTTATTGAATGTTAACTTTTTTAAATGATGAAATATAATCATATTTCTTATGTCAGAGCCATAAGGGTCACATGCAATGTACATAGATTTACAAAATACATTTTTGTAGTCTGTAGAATTTAGGGGCTTAGCTAACAGAAGAACATTTCTTTACCTGGGCATTTAAAGTTGATCTTTACAGGAAACTTTTAAGATTATAACTTTTAAATTAAGCTGCAGATTGGTCGAAAGTTCTCCAGGCTGATTACTGAACTGTCAGCGTGATCAAAGACAGGAATCTTACACTTTTGTCCCATTTGTATGTTCATTTTGTGTTACTTTAAAGTGAAGAAAACAGATGAAGAAATACTCAGCGACTGAGTGAGGGAGGGGAACGCATGCACCCTGTGACTCGGTCTGTGGCCGCCATCATTTCCTGACATGTGAGCTCCAGGACTCACGTCAGCGCTGCCGCCGCCGTGCAGGAGCGTGCAATTGCTTTGTTGTTGCATCAGTATGATGCAGAGCTGCTCTGGATCTCTGCGTGTGGTGTTTATTCATTCATTTATGGAGCAGCCTCTCTGATCCGACTTCACAGGGAATACAAAGGCCTCATCCTTTTCACCGACGCTGATTTCAGTCTCAGATAAAGCAGGTAAATTAACTGAAAGTTGATGCAGATGATTGGATGTGAGTTCAGATCAAAAAGAACAACGAATATCTGTTTCCTTTATTATTTTACTTTTCAAATGTTAACTATGATCCTGAATTAAAAATAATAAACAAATAAGAGAAAAGAAACTCACTTTGGTCCCATTTCTCTCAAACTGCAAACATTCAACTTTTTTTCACTATAATAATAACATTATTTTTCTGTCTACTTCATCACCACTTTTTTCATTTATAATGTAGGCTATTCATACATACTTTGCGCAATTGTCAACATTAAATATCATAATTTAAAAAGGAACAGTTGTGTAAATATTGCAGTTTTCCCACTGCAGGTCAGTGTGCAGAAAAAAAAAAACACCTACTTTGAAATGCTACTGAACACAAAAAATATATTTTTTGAAAAGGTCTTTGAAATCCTTGTCTACTGTTCCAGACAAAGAATAAACAAACCAACATAGGCTGATTGATTTCTTATTCCACCCCTAAAGATAATATATCTTCCTTAACAAATATATATTTCTGCAACATTTGATCCTGACAGTGAAGCAGAGAAGAACTGAGTTTCTGGTTTGACTCTGTGGTAAAATACACCTGATCTTCACTGAACGGTTTTAAAAGTCCCACTCCAATCATCTTCCAATCTATTTTCAAAGCATTCCCAGTGGTCTTTTCATTCTGATTATGCTGTTTTTAGCAAAAACCAAAAACTCTGTGTTGTTTTTTTAGGACATTGTTTCTGCAGAAAGGCAGGGGTTCATCAGAAATACACCTTCGAGTTGTGGGCAGAACCTTTGGCCCAGAATAAGTCCTCTTCCATTTCCCATCATAGAGTAGAGGAGAATAGAATGCATGAGAATAGAATAGAATAGAATAGAATATTGTAATTGTATAAATAACAGATATTTACCAGCAACTCCCTTGAGCAAGGAATTCAAAAACAAGATATGTAAAAAGTAACAAAATACCTTAAAAACAACAACATATGTAAAACAGTCAACAATAAGGTGCTAATGTTCTTCCACATTTATGGCTGAGACAGCCTTTGGGGCAGAAGCGGTTTCTTAGTCTTTTTGTTCTTGTATGTAGGGACCTGTATCGGCTCCCAGAGGGTAACAGGTCATCATCCATCTGTTTACACACTCTCCCACTAGGTTACAGCCCTTTACACCCTCAACCTAAAGAGGGGCATTCACACTTATAATGCATGGAAGACACGGATGATGTTTATAGATCAGTTATTTTCTTTTTCAAAGAGTTCTTCAAAAACATCAGTGATCACATTTCCATGTAGATTGCGGGCCATCAAAAATAAATTAACGAATATATAAACCTACTCACAAAAAAAAAGTAAAATTCAGTCATCAAATAGCAAACACTCCTGGTTATAAATCCGTGGTTGTGGCGACAGTGGTTTGTCGTGCGCTTATAAAACTGCAATGCTAGATCTAGTCAGAGTCAAACCTCAGTATTGTTGTGTTTTACTTTTTAAATACATAGTTAAATGTTATTAAGCATGAAGAACACATTTTTTGTTTTTTGTGCCATAAGGAGAATTGCAGAAACGATCCAAACACCCAAACTCTCCTTGAACCTCAAAACCTGAGCTTTATTCCAAACCATTGAAACAAAGTAGTCAGCCTGGGATATTTCTTTAAGATCTTTATCACTAATATATTAAACCATCTACCATGATGGAGTTTTAACAAACAAAAACATATTTATAGTTCCCACAATAGTAAAAAAAAAAAGAGAAGCTTTTACAATTAGAGGGCTAACACATAGACAGATAAACAAGATTGCACAGGCTTTACCCTAAATTAATGAATTTCTGTATTTGTTTATTAATCTTTATCACATATTAAAATGTATCAAAAATCTGACATGTTTTAATTATTAAAAAGTGCAGGAATATTTTTTTTTTCTCCAAAGAAAGATCAATTTAACACATGCTATATTACCATTTCTGTTGATTTGCTTCCATGTGGTTGAACCTTCTACATAAACATTTGATCAGAAATCATTGAAAAAATAAACCAATAGCAAAAAATCAGAGAAACAAATGAAACAAAAAAATAATCTAGGTGGTTTTCCGTGTCCATAAAACTTTAAATTAGGCACAACAGAAGTGAAAGTTAAAATCATTTAAATCCAAAAGTTACTCTGACAAAGTTGACACAAGCATGTTTTTCCTTTCTGCATATCTCCATGTGACCATGAAAATGCATCTATCCTACAAATGAGCTCAACTTTCAGGCCAAATGTAAATGACGGACAGGCATGCGAGCCGGCATCAGAGGAGAATGCATAGTGACCTTTAGCTGCGGGGGTGTGGAGGCTAAAGAGACTTAATCAAATGGAACCCTGCCTGCTGCGGCGTGGGCTGACAGGTGCTGTGTATGAGCGCTGAACCCAGCTATGAAACCTGCTAAATGATTAATAATAGCCTGTAGCTCTATGTGTGATGTGACAAAAGGGAATGGCTATTAGCAATTTCTGTCTGCCATTTCTTTTCTGCCTCATCCAAACAAAGACCTTTGGACTCCCACAACTTGCACCACCTGCGATGTGTGAGCTCATGTTAGTTGCCAGTGGCTAAAACAGCCCCCCTGCACGCCACCACCACCAGTTGAAACTCAAACTTGAAACACTTGTGGCCTCCCAGCACATCTGCTCACCTTGCCTATGGAAATCTTCTATTCCTCATGTGCAATTAGGGATCACAGTCGTCAGATCAGAGCGTCGCACCACCGCATCTGAGCATTTTGATCTGCAGAAACCCCAGAGTTGGTGGGCAGTTGCACCAAAAACAGCACCTGGGTTTTTTTCCTGAAAAAAGCCCCTCCCAGTCTAAACAGATTTCTGACGATGTCCTCTTGTCGAATTTCTGAGCTCTGCGCAAAAATGCGAAGTGGAGCATAAACTAACTGTGGTGGGGCACATCCATCCTGTTGTCATGCTGCACCACATCCCTGCATCCATCATGCTTTATATTGCACTCAAGGTCACTGTTTAATGAAGAGATCCTTTAACTGCAAAAAATCTGTGGGACCATAAAACGTTCCTGTCTGCGTCCACGTGATCAAACGTCAGTGTTTAGAGAATAAATGTGTTTTCCTCTACTGCTTCTCTTATGTTGCCAGAGTACATTTTTCTTATTCTGCTCAGAGAGCAGAAAGCCCAGGGGAAGTCTAAGTAAGCATTTCCTCCATTCAAAGCAACACCTTTAGTAGCTACAATACCAGCCAGACACCATCCATGTCCTCTGGACTGTGAAGGCGCCTTAGCCAAAAGCTGCCAATCGATCTGATTTGTTATTTCCAAAAATTAGCATGGTTTTATTGCCTGTTCACAAGCAGTCACTAATTCAGAAAGAAGTTCAGTTTGCTTCCAAGAAGCCAGTTGATTTAGAGAAACTAAATGGTTTTGAGCTCCTTTCGCCTCTCTTGTCAGCGCTTGATGAACGATTGCATGCATTAAGCAAAGAGTGAGTAATACCTGCTGTAGCAGTTAAGGAGCATCTTGATGTACTACAGTACCTTTGAGGACAGGTTACCCGGCTTTAAAAAATGAACAGACCTGCTCGCTCCACTCATTGCACTGGCTTGTCCTGGGGGAACGGTGCATTGTGTGTTGCTTTGTAAAGGAGCACATTAATAAGGAAAGAGCTTGTTCCATCGTGTAGTTTAAGTGTTTCTGGAGGGCATCCACCATGTCCTCCACGCTCTTTGGGTTTGGAGGTAGGAATATGTCCTATTCCTTAATGGATTCTCCACACATCACCATTCTCTCGAGGAGCGATGCATGTTGTTATTTTGTATCTTTGCAGATGATTTTGTAAAGAACTTACTGGTTTACTCAGAGAAAAATAGTCTAAACAACAACACTTTTTCAGTTTATTTGGTATTAAATATTTTTTTTTCTTTGTAAAGGATGCTTATACTCCAGTTTTCTCAATAATTATCAAAGTAAATGTAATTTTTTGCTAAAAAAACAATTTCTTTAAAGGCTTTAAAGCAATCTTTGCAGCTGGTTGATATTTTTAGGTCTGGGTAAAGTGGACAGACCAACATTTTTCAGATATTTTTTTTTTATCGGCTTTGGGGAGTTTTCTCTGCAGTCATGCTCAAGCACCTATTTTAAAATTGGTTTGGCATTTCTCAGCAATGCTGCTGGCACAGATGTAAAATAAAAGCTCAATTGTTTTGAGTAAAAAGGGATGGGAAAAGCAGAGCAACGGAGGCCTGGTGTGGAGCTGGGCTAAAAAAAAAAATGGAAACATTCAATGTGTTAGCTCTTATTTGTTTTCCCTTTAGAGAAAATATGCAATCGCCTTCTTGCATTACAGACACAATAACTGATTCAAAAGATGGTTCCAGCTCAGCAGAGGTCATCTCAGCTGTTTACAAAGATGCTCTCCACTGCAACCATTGCAGAGCCACACAGTGCATGTACAAAAACACAAGTAAGTGTTTTTCTGTCTGAAAAAGCAACAACATTCAAACACTGTTGATTCACCATGTTGTGTTACGTAAACTCATCCTTGGAACCAATTGTTTCACCTTCACTTAGTACAGCTTGCACCTTGGATCTTGTCTGGTGTGGTGGAGCCTATCGCTCTGGTGCTCAGGGCTTGTTACTGGAAAACTTCACCTGCACTGTTCAGTACCCAGGGCTGCTTCACACTGGATGGAATTTTTGCTAAAGATGTCCAGGATTGTTTTTAGGTCAGTGAATTGGATCCAATTGGATCGTTTAAAATGAACTAGTATTGACTATGAATCAAATAGTCAACGACAAATTATGATACGAATCGAATCACTGCTAAAATTAATCACTACACCCCCATTGCAAATAAATTCAGTTGAGAATAAATCTCGACTGTAGTTAAAAATGTAGATGGGGCTTGCTGAAAAAAAATGTTTTTATTGACTTTTGTACTAAAGAGCTTGATAAAAGCAGGAATTGTGCCACCTTCTTCTTTCTCATTTCTTCTCCTCTACTAATTTTAGATTGTATATCTTCAGAAAACTGTATGAATCATTTATAGTTTTTCTTGTCCCATTGAAAACTAACCAACCCACAGCTTGCACAGAAATATACCTACTTGACTTGACTGTGAATAAATTGAGCGTTCCCAGACAACAAATCAAGCATACTCTGTAAGACACACATGCTCAATGTTTTTGTTTAGAGAAGCGAGAAAATTAGCTGATAATGTGAGCGGAGAGCGGAATTCAAATCACATTTTTTAGCAAAGATAAGACACTAAAAACCACAGAAATGCTCAGAAATGATCACTGAACATTATTGCACTTTTTATTATTTATTTTTTTTTTTTTTCACAAAAACCTTACTATCATAAGTTTTATTTTACACAGTAAAGGCTTTTATTTAAATGTAAAGTAAAACTTCTGAATAATTGTATTCAAGGGGAATAGATTGATCAACAATCTGAAATTTCATTAGCAGTTTGTTCTTATGAGTTTGACTGTATTTCTGAAAGAGTTTGGTAGTAATTGTGTAAGAGTATAAAATTCTTGGTACGTGATCATAGTACTTACATGTACTGTACATACAGTATGTAAGAGAATATAAGAGTTTGTGAGACAAAGTATGAACTATCTCTAGTACAGCCTTTAAGAAAAGTCATCAAATTTTAAGTTATAAAAGGATAATATGTAATGTACTTATGCGCAGGCAGGCAGGCAGGACCTTAATAAAAACCAAAAGATGATGGTCATTCAAACAAAAAGTTCTCATTCCAATAGCTGTTGGGAAACTGGCCTCAAACCAGAGGGTGAACAGGGGAGAACTGATACTCTGAATATAAACCATGAAGTTTCTGCAGTGAAGTTACAAGTTACATGTGAGTGCAGAGTCGCACAAACGCTAGCTTCTGATTTGCTGACTTAGTCACTAGAGACTCAATCCTGATATTTTGAACCATTAATAGTGTATGCCATTGGAAAGTCAGTGATTCCCACATGTAGTGTCCAGTTTGTAATAAAAAAATGGCTAGAAGATACAGTAATGCAACAGTAACTCAACTCATCATATTTCTTTAAAAAGCAAAGAGTAGCAATGAGGGATCAGTTGGTGATGTGCAGAATATTTCTCACACAAACATTCCTACTGTCTTCATGTACTACCATCTGAATGTTATTTCACTTTTGTTTTGGATTATTTGCTCTTCTATCTGAAGCTTCCTATCAAGCAGGCAGGACACAAAAAACGAGAACAGCCGCAGAACATCTGTCTCTTACTCAACAACTCGTATGGGGTCATTTAGGGCCGGCTCCCCTGTGGACAATCCCTCCAAATATTCACCAGATTTTCTGGAGGAGCATCTAATCTTTTGTCCTAAATGTGTCTGCATTTCGTAAATTATGCCCTTGCCAAAGTTAGTCCTCACAAACAAGATGCCCTACAAAAATACATCAGTGCTGCCCTTAAACAAGCAAACCGAAAAGCTTCTGCCTTTAGAAAATTACAGCTTTTTCTACTTTGTTAAGCCTTTCCCTCAAATTACAGCTGAAATGTTGAATCTTCACGTTTCAGTACCGGCACATTTGTGAATAACATAAAGTGGTTGAAGAACAGCTTGTGAACAGTAACTAAAAGTGAAATAGTCTGTTTTTTAAACTTTCCAACATTGATTAGGACCCCATTTTTTAACACAGGAAGATGCATTATTCAGCAGAGAGGCTTTGATTGCATGCTAATCATGTGTTGAGTTTGGCAGCACAGTTTATAAAAAACATTAATCTCCAGTTTAACTTTGATTCCTTAAATTTGACTCAACTGAACCCGATTCTCCTCTCGGTTCCACTGAGGTTAACAGCATCCAGACACACTGGCCATTAAATTAATGAAAACAAAAATAAGCGCACCCCATAACAGAGATGGATGGGGCCTTTACAGAGAAATTTACAGGTAACTTAATTACATTCACCAAATAACACACATCCAGGTCACAAAGAGGAGAATTCTAAATAGGCAATTAAGCTAGTGGTAAGAGCCTTAATAAGGCAAGCAAAGTACATAAAATGAGGGGAAGTGAGTGAGTGTCAGTGCAAACGACTTTGCCTAACACTATTCATCATGGGACTAAGTGGTAAAATGGTGTCGGGCTTCTAAATTCTAACGGCATTAATCCCAGATAGTGGGGCTCATTGCAGCCAGCATCAATAATGGCAACAATAACTCATCCATCTGGAAGCAATCCAAACTCTGACTGCTTAATTATGCTTCCTTCATGAATATGCCTCCTGGTGTTTAACAGTAGGAGAAGAAGAAGACAGTGGCAGGAACGGGGTGGGGATGGGGTGGGGGGGACCTTCTGCTGGCCAGAGGCGCTCCTGATCGGAGTGACTTGGTTGCTGATGATTCCCACACATCCAAGAAAAGTCAGTTTTCTCAGAAACCTTCAGGTCTGCTTGAATAAAATGAGTTTTGCAATAATGTGGCAAAAAGTCCCATGACTGAGTGTGGAAATCTGCTCCCCACATTTGACCCACCTCCTGAGCGGGCAGTGGAACCATTGTCAGATTTAATGGTAACCAAAGTATGATTATACCCAGCGAATATGTTTACATATTTTCAGGCCAAAGAAAAGCATCGAAAAAATTGTGGAGGAAAAGTGCTATACTTTTGGAGAGACAGCTGAGAATTTTTTGTTTTGATTTCTGTTAGCCTCTTTTCCTGTAAAGACAAAAATGACTGCTGTATACTGGCAGGAAGATTGTTCAAAGATTTTTAGATTAAAATGTTTCCAAGTCTATCAATTTTTGCAAACATTAGTTGTCGGTAAAGGTTCCTGGAATACCAGTACCTAAGTCATCTTTCTTTCTTTTTTTTTGGTTTTATCAATTCCCTGCCCCTCCTGCCCCTTTGCACTCTGTGTAGTACAGGCAGATTTTAGCCCCTAAGCAGATCAGAAGGGGGGAAAGAATAACAAGCACAGCAGCACATGAACCGAGTATGATCAAGGTGCAACAACAAACTACAGCAACACTAAAATGTAAAGAATGTGAGTGACAGCAATAAAAAAATCAAAATTAAGAACCATTTCATTTTTATTGATAGTAAAAAGAAAGAGACTAGAGTCTGCAGGAAAGTAATTTAGACCAACCTGTACAGACACCTGAGAACGGAGAGAACATTCTTCAAAACTGTATTTCTAAATGCAAACCCTTAATGTGAATGAAAGTTTTTTTTTTTTTTTTTTTTTTCTGGTTTTGCACATTTTAATTTGTATTTTTTTGTTGTGGGTGCAGTGTTTTCTGTTATTTGTCTTCAAATTTGTTTAAAAGGAAAACAAAATATAAATGTATATAGTGAAAAGTTGTATTGTTAATAGTTTTTTTTTGTTTGTTTTTTTCATTTATATTAAACATTTTATCTGAAAGGAGTAATTAACAGCCTATATATATGAATAAAAACACTTTTTTTACATCAGTTATCCTTTTTTTGCAGTTTTGTATAGTTGTTGATAGTAAATTAAACAAAGCAACTTAAAGAGCTGTTTGGGTGCCAAAAGTGCCGGCTCTTTTTAGTGAGCCGATCCCAAAGAGCCAGTTCTCTACGAAGAGCCAGAATGAGGACAAAAAAAGTAAAGGCTGAGTCATTTTGTAGTTTTCTAATAATATGCCTACAATGTAACTCATTTGAAAATATTACATTACGCAGAAGACACCACTGTTCCTAGTCACGGTTTCTTGCTTAAATTTAAAGTGCAGCAATATATCAATGGCAGCAATGAATAGAATTACAACCATAGCAAGTTCAATGACAGAAAAAAATTACATCTAGAGAAGAGTGAAGATGAAAGACTCTTATGTTGCGTTCAGAAACCTGGTAGGGAAGTCAGATGGAATAAAAAAAATGTAGGAGAGTTGAGTGCGATGGTGATGCAACATCGTATGCAGCTTGTAACTAAAACCTACATTGTAATTTGCCTTACAAATTAAATTCCCAAATTGTCACATTACAATTTACATGTAACATTTTACAAAATGACAACAACAAAAAAATAGAAGGGAGCAGGACAGGAGAGGGACTATTTCAACTGGAGTGAGATTACTGGGAGCAAGACGGGACAGGATTATTTTTTAAACTTTGGTCTGGGAGCAGGAGGGGACAGTATTACTCTATGTGGGAGCGGGACAGAACAGGAATGAAAATCCACCTCCACGTTTTTCTCAAATGGGCATTGAAGTCCCCCAGGAGGACTATGGAATCCTCTGTTGGGGCACTTTCCTGTTCCTCTTCGAGAGAGACCAGGAAGGCTGGGTACTCCAAACTGCTGTGCGGCCCATAGACCGAGAACACAGTCAAAGAACTGTCCCCTACTCAAAGGCAAAAGGATACGACTCTCTTGTCTGCCGGGATGAACTCCCAACACTTGGCGGATGAGCTGGAGGCTCATGAGTAAGCCTGCTGCCTCTCACCATGTGCAACTCAACAATGGTTGAGAGTCCAAACCCTCGTGAGGGCTTGAGTTTTTGAGCCCAGACTGTTCTTAGAGGTGAGCCCAACTATATCTAGCTGGTACCTCAACCTCTCGCTCAAGCTCAGGCTCCTTCCCTCACAGAGAGGTGAAATGTTAATGTCCCAAATGCCAAGTTCCAAACCAAGGGGTTTGGGCTGCAGAGGCACACGCCTTTGACTGCCATCCAAACCACATTGCACCAGCCTCTTTTGAGTTCTCCTACAGGTGGTGGGCCCATGGGAGAGTGGGCCCACGGGAAAGTGATCCCACATTGTTCCTTTGGACTGAACCTGACTGGGGCCTGTGGTAGGATCCCCGGTCACCAGGTGCTCACCTGCAAGCCCCAACCCCAGGCCTGGCTTATCAACCAGAACTTGTCTGCCACGGGACTCTACCAGGGGAAAAAGCCCCAGACAGCTTAGCTCCTGGGATTACTCAAGCTCTCAAAGCTCTCTCCCACCGTGTTAAGGTGGCCATGGAGGGGTGGAAAAAAAGAAAAGGAAAAACCTAAATTAAGTGGTTTTTTTTGTTTGTTTTTTTGTTTTTTAACCACAAGTTAAATATTTTAGCTCAGTTCTGGTTAATTTGTGATCAAATGCGTCAATCCAAATATAAATGTTCAAATTCACAAACTTAAACGCTGAAATATGTAAGTATTTAAAAAAAGGCTTTATAACGTCATGCAGAAAAAACATTTTATAATGCAAAGAGATAATCTTAATGTTATTGGGAGCTCCCTTTGAAAAGGCTAAAGTAAATAATTTGAAATGCTCACATTTCTCACTTCCTGGGTCATGTGATAGAGTTTAGCTTTGCAGGTTTAAAAACAAAACAGCTTTGAAATTTTATCCTGCACAAATATGCCTTTCAGTCGGTAATGCTTTTAAAGCGAAGCTGAAACGGCATCAGCAGATCGTGTCCTTTTTACTTCTCGTCAGCTTGATCGGTATTACCATTTTCACAAGTTTACAGCTCAGCCGCGTTCATTATTTCATGACCTTTACGAAAGGTTATTTCGTCTCCGTGGTCGTCATGGTTCTCCCAGGTGAAACAACAAAAGCATCAGTCATTAAACTGATATTACAGGTAAAGCACCATGGGACACCGAGTCAAGCAACCAGCCCTTATCACAACACAGAGACCCTGTAATAAACCTTTTCACTTAAGAGGTGCATTCAAGTGTCTCTGTCGGTAAAGTCCAAAGCAGTTTTTATTTAGGTTGTGTTCAATAATCTGAGAAACTAAATCAAAACACACATGATAAACAAAAGTACAGAAGGTAATTAAGTAAAAAACACTGCAGATAAGTTCCTTTTTATTATGCTGGATCTATTTTTTTTCCTAATTTGTCTAATTTCAAACCTTTTTTAGTACTTACTTGTATTGTGAAGCACGTTGGTACCTTGACAGAGTCGTAAAGTTCTTTATAAATAAAGCTTCATTCATTCATTCATCCATGCTCTCAGTTGGGAGAGCCCCCCCTTTGGGTTAGGGGTTGGGGGGCCCTGGCCTTCCACTGCAGACCCTGCTCTTTGTCTTTGCTGCAGTGACTCCTTCCACCTTGTTGTTGATTAATCTTTCTGCTTTTTCTTATCAAAAATGTTTAATGGTTCTCAAGATAGTAAAGCTACAGTCACCAAACTTTCTCATATGACTAATTATTACGTATTATTACTAGTTGATAGTTGTACTAATTTTACTTGATTGTTAAAGCTACTTCACAGAAGTGCTCTATTTAAGTGTTAAATGATGAAAAAAGGTTCATAAGAGAAAAAGAGGAGAAAAAAAACTGATCTGTTTATTAAAGTTGTTCATTTTTAAAATGCAGTACAAACGTATCAGATCGGGACTTGGTATTGGCAGATACTGAAAATCAAATGACTTGGAATCAGAACGGGCCCAAGAAAACCTGATTGGGACATTCATAATTTAAATATTGAGAAAAACGTTATTTCCACGATGCAAAAAAAACCCTAAAAGTTCTCCTTTTAGGTCAATTTTTAATGTGCAAACATGATTTTTTTATGCTAAATAGCTTTAGATGAAAGAGTTGAAAGAGTAAAAAGTTTTACATAAAAATGCTACAATTCCTTTTTATTTTATTCAACAAAAGTCCTTTTGGTTACGAAAGTTCATCTCCAAAACATGCAGGTAGAGAATAAATATATTAACACAGACAAAACCAATTAATTTACTTTAATTAAAATTTACTTTAATTAAAGTACTTTAATTGTACTTTAATTGTCAAGTCTCGTTATCTATGTCGGGTCTCAGTCACCCATGTCCACCTCCGACCACCAGAGAGAGCCCTCGCCCGAGTTCTGATTACCTTCCAGCTTCCTCACTCCAATTCCCTGCATGCACTGTATCCAGTTGCTTCCTTCCCAGCTGGTCCTCATTTATGTCATCAACCATAGTGTTTAAGACTGTTCAGCTCATTCAGTATTGTAAAGTCTTGAACTTAACACCTTGTTGTTCATGCTAAACGGTCTCCTCCTTGTTTGCCTTGATTTTTTACTTTTTTCCTGTTCTTTTGCCTCCCACCTTGCTCTATGTTTTTGACCCTGGCCTGTTTTTTCAACTTTGTCCTTGCCTTGTCCTTTCATCATTAAAATCTTGACAAATGAATCCACACCCCTCAGTGCCTTTGTTACACTATTTTTTTCCTCAGTGCCATGTTAGATCTTAGTATTCTATTCTCTACTAACCAGCTAAAATATAACTAATAGATAATTTAACATTTCATTTTAAATTCAAAATAGAATTTGTCATGCCAGATTTATTTTTGTTGGGTTTTTATAGTGTTTCAATGGTGATATGTTAAAAGCAAAAAAGTTAAGATAATTTCAGTTCTCTCGTTTGGTGTCTAATCATTTCAAGAAAATCATATTATTCACTGAAATCTTTCTGCCATGTTGATCAAACGTGCTCCTAAGTCACATTTTCTTTTAAATAATAAGAGGTTTTGTTAACAATTAAATACATTAATAGTGTTTATGCAGTTTCTTTTCTTTACATTGACACACTTTGAGATCTGTTATTTTTATTTATTAACAGTTAAGAACCTTAAAAATGTAGTTTTATTGTGAAAGGAAAGCCAGCATGAATATTTTTCTGTCCTCTGATTGAACACATCCTTGATTCTGTAACTATACCCACAGAAATATTTTATTAGAAAAAAAATACAAAATTCTCCTCAAATTCTAATAATTTCATCCACATGTTACAGTGAGAGCCGTGCTGGTTTGGTGGCAGATGTTTTTGATGTTTACTATTGCGGTTTGAATAATTCAGTTGCAAGAACAAAAATAAATCCCAGTCACAGAAATATTTCTGGAGCTCTAAATCTCAGCAGTGAGTGCTGCTTTTATCAAATGCTATTTATGCAGCAAAAGAATAGTTTTATTTCTATTATTACTGTTGCTCTGGATAAAAGTCTCCATCAAACTCTAATGTTGTCCCTGCAATGTCATGCTAATGGATTATGGTTGGTGGAGTCCTGTTCTTTGAAAATATTGTACTTAAAAAAATCCTCACAAATATTTCTGTTACCACTTTCTGTAAGACACACACATACATTTAAACATGAGCACACACAAGCATACTCTCATGCATATACACTTACTAATATACTCACATATACACACAGACTGGCACATTGTACTCATACATGTACGCAGGTGTAGCTGTGCTCATATACACACTTACAAATATTCTCACTCGCACACTGGCAAATTTACTCACTCACACAAACTCATTAATATTCTCATATACACACGCACACACTCTCACACACACAAGCACACCTACTTACACTCACACAGATATTCACACTTGCATGCACCCATGTACACACTCACAAACATACTGACATACTGATGTGCAAACACACATTCACATACACACACACCCACACATAAATTCACACAAGGGCACACAGTTAACAGGCGTGCACCCACATGCACACACTACTATGCAAACCTGCAAAGCAGCTCAACACATGCAAAAAACATGCTCACACAACATATGTGCTTACACAAATGCAGACACCTGCACACACACACACACATATAAACTCCACTTCAATACTTCAAAAGACGCTTCTGATACAATAAGGCAGAAGCCAGCAGAGAAAATGTAATCAGCAGAACCAGATTGGGTCCAAAGAATTCCTGATCTGTTTTTTGTCCTCCACTGCATTACATTTTGTCAGGTGGACAAAGTTGTCAATCAAGCTGGCAAACCCATTTTACGTTGTCAATGGGACGGAGGAGAGAGTTTTCATTGCGTCAATAGGAGGCTAGAGATTAAAGTAGGCCAAGCAGAGAAGAGGTAATTTTCTGGGCTGATGTATTGACACTAAGACTCGATCATCTCCCACAATGTGTTTCAGATCTGCTCCAAGGGCGACCACACCAGGAGAATTACTGCCACCTCACAGCTCACAGACTTTTTCCTTATTGCTTTCGTAGAGAAATTTCACGTGATGAGTATTTTCCTTCACATTTTGAAAAGCCCTCTCCTTGCATGATGCATACACATCAGCTCTGATTAACAGGGTATTTGCAGATAACTGAAACAAGCAAAGCCAGTGGTGAGAGCAGCTGAGTGGCAGCAGTGCTCATTAAAGTGGACAGTGAGGAAGAGGAGGAGGCCTGACATCGCAGAACACTGCAGGAAGTTGTTAGCGAGACGGAGAGAATGGGCAAACGGGTGCATCTTAACACATTTCTGTTAATCACCAAGAGTCTGCAACTCACAGAGCTTCCATCTAGGATAAACCACACCTACAGAAAACCGTCTGCAGACAGAAAGTGGTCATTTGAAGTGAAAATATGCCAAGAGACAAAATGGCATGGAGCCCTGTTAACATCCACAGCAGAGTTTGGAAGCATGTTAAGTATTCATGACATGAATATTCTATCAAAACCATCCAGAGAACATACTGATCACAAGCTTTTAAATAACTAAAAGTGCAAGCTGAGCATGTCAAGTCTGAGGACTCTTCTAATCTTTTATGCCTTCAATAGGTGAACAAAAGTATCTGTACTGTACTACATTACTGTCTCTGTGTGCTAACATTTAATGATGGTGTCAGCATTTCTGTTCAAAGGCCTCATTTCTGATCAGATAAGCCTTTCGTTTCCTCCCCTTATTTGAACTCCCTTGAACTAGAAAATGGATCCCCCACCCAATCTGAAACAGAATCCAAGAAGTGCCTTTGGATAGAAATTCTATTTAACTACATAAAAGAGCAGTCAGCTCCAGTGTAAATGACCGGAGTGAGGAGCTGGTGCTGAGCCGAGTGGAGGTCGTTCACCACCATCCAGCTGCCAACAGGAACATGCTCCGTCCTCATAAACATGTAGATGTTTGTGTTTGTCACGCTTTGAGCCAACTGAGGTGGTTTGGACTTTTCCTTACCACCTGGATGTAATGTCCGTGTTCAGCTGGGGAGGGGCCACATGGCAACCCTCTAATCCACTGGAGCTCCTTCCTCCCAGCTGGCCTAGAGCTCCGTCTGGAAGAGCTGGAAGGAGGCAGAAGGACAGCCAGGGCACTTGCTTTGATTGTGGACTCCACAACCTGAACTTGCATGGTTAACAGAGATATGAATGCTTAAAATATTCAGATCAACTGATTGCATGTTATGGCCCCAGGCCTTTTGTGTATTTTGCTTGTGTGTGTGTATGTTTGTCCCCTGTAGAGCCTTGATTCACTATGCTGCCTGACTCCACCTCCTGATTGTAGCACCCTTGCCTCCTCCAATCTCCAGGCTTGGAGGGAAGCATAAAAGCCTCAGCAGCCCCTGCTCCAGTGGCAGCTGAATTCCCTGTGAGGGATCTGGTTTTACAGCTTGCCCCTGCTGTCAGTCTTGGCCATTAGACACCATTGTAAAAGCCTGGTTTTCATACTTCGTTTAATTCACCCTTTTATTGATAGTTTTGTCTTGATTACTTCTCTGGTTTATTTGTTTCTAGTTTTGTATTAGTACTAGTGTCTGTTTTTTTTCTTTTTTTTTTTTTTTTTTAATGACATTATGCATTAAGCATAGAAGACTGAGTAGTAATTTGTCTTATACCTCTAACCATCTTAAAATGGTGTGCATCTCATTCATTTAGGTCCAATAAGAAAAAGAGCCACCCTGGCAGCTCCATTTTAGGAAAATTTTATTTTTTTTCAAATGCCCCTGTGCAGCACTGGACCAGATAACCAGGCAATACTTCAGATGTCCTCGTGACTGAAGTCACATGACTGAAGATATTGCGCACACCTCTGAGCCAAGGCATTGTTTATTATTTATTTATAAATAAATTGCTTACAAATAAAAATATTTAAAATCATTTAATGCATGTCTTAAAAATGCATTCTGTTTAGAAAATTCTGTTAGGTTTATTCCTGGGGTGTCCTGGAAACACTCAAACACAGCTGCTTTGAACTTCTGTCAGATTTGCTATCACGATTCACCTTTTGTGATCTTGTTGTTTTGATGATTTTTTTTTTTCAGTTAATTTTTTGCAAGTTTATTTATCATAATTCTTTTTACATGGTGTTCTGAGTCCTAATTGTCTGTCCTGATCGTCTGTTCTGTGTTTTCTGTACAAAATGCATTCAGCTCAACAAATCTACATAAAACTTCAACTGCAAATCAGATCTTTGTTTACAGTCTCTAATACTATACTTTTTGTTCTACAAAGGTTTGAACATTAAGAGTTTAAACAAGAGAGAAAAGTGTGAAAATATTCATATCTGTTTGAGAAAAGTGTACAAAACGTGTAGTGTTTGACTGCCTTAAAAACATCTATAATCCTGGTTAGTGGACTTCATCTATCGCAAAGCCATTAATGAGGGAACACTGTATACATAAAATGCTTTTTCCAACTTCTCTAAGGCCTAAAATTGTCACAGTCCTATTTGCATGTCCATTTGTGAAGTAAGGAAGTATATCTTTATTTATATAACATTTTCAAAGAGAGCGACTCACAAAGTGCTTCGCAAAGTTAAAACGAATTGAAACCAAAGAACTAATAAAATGCTTATAGGTAATTGCAATAAAACATGCTCTAACATAAGTAAAACACAAGTAAAAGATGGAGAAAAGATTGGAGATTGCAGCAAAAAGCTCTTTTAAATAACACATGCACATACTGAGCAGGATTTGACCCTAGGATCTTCCAAAGTATCTACTTCTGCACCTGAACTGCTGCATTTCATTCCACTTAATTTATTTTTGATCAAACTACAATATTAAGGAAACGTTTTTAAATCTACTGAAACTAAAGCTAAACATTTGCAATAAATGGCTAAAAGTCCTTCACATAATCACCAGATGATAAAGCATCAATTAAACTAAAAACTGGAAGATTCTTTCAAAGAAAAACTCTTCTCATTCGAATATGGAGGGCACCCTGATAATGTTTTTTTTTTTTTTTTCCGAAATCACTCAGAGATGAATCTGCTGTTGTTGTCTGGGTCTTAGTTCTGTATGGGCCGCAGTACTTTCCGTCTAAAGCACCAGAATCTGTTCAGGGTTTCTTGTTGACGTTCTGGATTCAGAATTTTGTGTATGTGTGTGTGTGTGCTTTCTATTTTGTGAGGTTTTTGTCATTCTTTTTTAGCGCATTCATGCTTTTAGAATGTTTAGCAGTCGGATGGGAAAGCTTCATATTAACTGAAACTAAGGAAGTTTGTATTCACACTGAAAATGAAATAGGAAAATTAAAAAAAACATTTTACATGCTTGATGAAAGACTTTTCTTGAAGTATCACGGAGTTAATATTCATGAAACTGAAAGGCCAAACTGTGGTTTTACTTTTGCTGTTTTGACTTTGAAGCCATGAAAAGCACTAAAGCTCAGAAAAGTAACCGTTGCAGCTGCAGGGAGCTGGTGCACAGAGATAATGAATCAATCGCTGCCTTTCTCCTCGATCCAAAGGTATGATAACTGAAGAGTAAGGCGGCTCTCCTGTGTGTCTCAAACCTCCAGGGACCGACTGCAGACGAAGGTTAAACAGATGCAGGGAGAGGTCGCTCTTTGGTTCCTCCGCCGTGGGCTTCCCCTTTTGGACTGCTGGTGCAAGAATTCCTGCTAGAAAGTCTTAGTGAGATTTTTCCTAATTGACAATATTTAATATTTAAACATTTGATGAACATTAAACAAAATATACATTTACAAAACACGTCTACTTTATTTTGCTTTGTCCTGTGTGGAATCTCCGTAGTCAGATCATGTTTGATAGGTAACATCTCTTGAAGACGCTTTAAAGTAACAGAAAAAAAGTCTCTTTTTATTGCCATTTTACAATTCTCAGTTTTTATTCTAAAATAACCCTACGAAACACTAAACAAGACTTATAGAATATTTTTAAAACTCACTCTCGTGTCACTCCCATGTGTTCAGTTGTTTCATTTTTCTTTTCTTAGTTTTGCTGTCCCGTTGTGACGTTTTTGTGGTTTGGGTTCCCGGCACAACTGTTTGCTTCATTTTGTCATTTCCGTTTAGTGTTTTAACTGGATGGTAAATTCTGCATAATGTTTTTCAAAGATCAGTTTACAAATGTTGTTGGTCAAGAGAACAAAATGTATCTTAAATTAGAAGTAGTTAAAAAAATGAATGAAGTGTTTCATTCAAAATAGTCAACTATTAGCTGACCTGTTGTTTAGTGTGTGTAGCTATGCCTGTGTGAAGGTGACACACGAAAACACATCTACATTTTATCATATAAGTATAAAGCCTTAGCCCCAACTGTCCTTATAGGTGAATACGGGCTGTCTGTGGGGGAAAAATGGTCAAACCTGTCCAGAGTACACGTGTCCAGAAATTACGCCTAGACACAAGAAAAAAATCTGGTCAAACCTTTCAAATATAACCAATTTTTCACAATAAAATACCGTGATTGACAAATGTGATCACATTTATGCATCTAAACAGACTGTAGAGATGAAAATAAACACGCAAAAAGCAAACAAACAGACACACACAGACAGAAACATACATACTCACACAGATTAAAGCAGTGGGCCAACCACAAAGTGGGGGATGTTGGTTTTGGGTGTAAAAACAAAGTCAAAGAGAGAGAGGCAGAGAGCAGTTGGACTGAAACATGGTGTAAATATTTTTCTAAGGTTATTTATTTATCCATGATGGCAAAAAAAAAAAAGCTTAAAATAACCAAAGCTGAGCAGAAGCGCTTGTTGACCACCGCAGAAAAATATGTGTCTGGTGTGGATGGAGGTAAGCGGGTTCCACACGCCAGTCCTCCCCTTTGCAGCACTTCCACATCCGGTGTGAACCAGGCGTGAGTCAGAACTGCGTGAAACTTCTATTATTCGTACTAAAACTTTATAATACGCTTATCACATTTGTGATGTCTTTTGATGTGACCGTAAAAGTCTTAATGGAACTGTATGACACACCTGCGCTCCCCTTAAGATGCAGCAGCTCCTCTCTACGACCCTCCACAGACCTGGACAACCCTAAAGTCCACAGCACTTGTATGGGGGTTGACCCATGTGACTTAATTCATTTTCCCATTGTGGGATCAATAACATTTTATTCTAATTTACAATGAAAACTCAGAGTTTGCAGTCTCCTCTGATCAATTGTGATTATTTTGCTGCATATCAGGTTCTCTAGGGACTCAATTCAATTGCACTTGTGGTTTTTGGAGCCCCTGTTGTTGCATTTATGAACCAAACTAGTCTCAGGTGTTGGCACAAGCTGCTAACTTCTATTTGAATAAACCTTTGGCGGGGGTGTTGTTATGGTTTGGGTTGTAAGCATTTGTATTCATAAGAAACACAAACACCACACTCTCCTCTTCTCATTCTGACAGAAGCCCTGGTCTGGACTCACCTCGAAAAACACAAACTGTAAACAATAATTTGAGATTTTGAAGGTTTTCAACCCCCTCATTAAAATTCTTTCATGCCTTCACGCCAACAAAAGGGGTGGAGCATATCAGCCAAACTTCTGAATCAATTTCTTTCACATTTACAGGGTCATCATTTGATTTGATCCAGTTCAGACTGTTTCCATTCATACACCAACAGGAGTTGATAATAAAGAGAGTTTTTATATGTTTTAATCATTTAAAATGAACTGAGGACAAAAATGTTAAAGAAAAACAGATCTTTGGATTTTCTGTTTTAAATGTTGCTTCTTCAAAGAAAAAGCTATATAAATGGACAAAGTGGATTGCTTACGTCCATATAAACAACCATATAAACAGCTGAAAACGCCTTTTACATTGCTCCCTGTGCAGGTCTCGATGTCTGTGCACCTCTGAGTATGTGGCATGCGCCGAGTTTGTACACGGCACGCATTGCATTGTTGCCTTGACGTCGTCAATGTGCAGCTTTGTAGTTCTTTACAGAACCTACGCAAATAAGTTATAGTTATAGTTTATTTATTGATATGACGCTTTACAATGACCTTGGTCACACAAGGCGCCGCACACTAAAAGCTCGATAAAACAAAAACAACAGCTAAAATGTTAAAACAAATAAAAGATAAAAAATAGAAATAGCTGACATGAAAAACACCAGATAAAAATAGAGGTGAACAATAAAACTGTAATAATACACCAGCAGAGCAGAGTCTCATGCTGTGTCATATGCCTGGCGATCAAAATGCTATTTATCGCTTTATGCATTTTAAAATTCCAAACTGAACATTTCCTAATTCCTAAAATTTTCTGCAAAAATCATGTCTCATTGGCACTGAAGATGTGCAGAGACATCAGATTATGTACATTTAGAGGTTTATGAATTAATTGACCTTTGTAGCACTTTACAGTGTCATCGAGGGGCCAAAGTGTTTTACAAAAACATTAAACAATTAAAAATTTGAGGAAATCTAAGAACAAAAATTAAAAATAAACAACATCAAATTACATAGCAAAGTAAAATACATAATAAGGAGGAATAATTGCGGCCCAAAAACAGAAAAACTACAGTCAGCCCAGTGATCCTGTTGTGGTTTGGGGTCATGAAGCAGAGACTGGTTGGTAGACCTTAAAACTTTAGAATGGCTGTGAACCGCTCAGTTCTCTTAAGTAAGTTGTGGCAAGACCAGTAAGAGCTTTCTGCTAATTATGAGGTCTCATTTATTTTTCCTGTGTTTTGTAGAGCCAGGATTAAATGAACTAAATGTAAAAACATGAGCATCTCTTGAGTTTATTCATGTGTCTGTTTTGAATAAATGCCACTCAGTTGTTAATTGTTCATTCAATTGAGTTTTTTCAAAAACAGATCATCATAATAACTATGCAGCACCTTTTTGTGCAGCTTTTTCAAAAGTTGGTTTGAACTCCAGAGAAACATTTACCAGAGTCCTTCTTCTTTATTCCTTAAGTCAATCATCCTCTCATTCAGATTTTTCTATGACATCTGGACATTTCTATTCATTCATTGGAATCACTTCTGCATGTCTCCTGTCTAAAGTTAAACAGTTATCACATCTCATTTTTAAGCATTCCATCCTCCTGCTTCAATAGATTCAGAATCTAAACAGACCGCCCCACCGGTCCAGGGCTTTCTTCTTTAACTCAGCAAATTACTCATGCATCCAAGCTCTGCTGCCAATACACAAATGACAGCACTAAACGCTTTGATTTGCATTTTGATATTTTTGTCTGTGTACTGGTTTCAGATATTAGCGTCTCTTTCAGTGAAGCTCATAAAAACTGACATTATGGAATGCAGCATCTACTAGGAGAATATCAATTGCAGCTTTATGTTTGCATGCTTAGAATGAAGACATGGTTTATGACTAAAGATACGTCACAATTCTGAGGAAGAGTCAGATGGTTTACATCACTGAGGATGGAGTTCAGTTAATACCCAGATGAAATGTTAAAGAAGCCTTTCAGAAAAAGTTGTTTAATTTAAGATTCATTCTATAGATTTGTCCATGTTACACTTTAACATATCAGGAAAGAAGATGTGTGCTTGGTATGAAGATATCCAGGGTGTGTTCCGGAAAGCAAAGATTTACAACTGTTCTGAAACATTTGGTGGCACTTCAAATGATAGTAAATTTCTTTCTTTTTTGTGAAATTTTCTTTGTTGTGATTGGTGCAGCTGAGGAACGAAAAGAAGATGAATGAGTATAAGAAGAAGGTATTTGTTAGAAATCCTCAAAAAAAAAAACACGCAGATGAAGAATTAGGCCACCATAGATTGTTCTAAAAACTGAACTGAAGGCTCAGGAAACCAGACAAGAGCAGGTAAACCAAGTTGACTTTTTAGTGAAGGATTGAGCAGCAAGGTTTTTGGATTTGGATTGTGATGTTTTCCATGATTTACTTCCAGTTTGTCATATTATAATTTCATGTGATTGAAGATTTTGAAGGTTTGCAGCTGCTGTTCTTTTGCACTAAATTCATTTTTTGAAACACAGATATGAGTAGAAATGGAGATGCATTGGGTCAGTTAGACAGTGTATAAAATCTGTCTTGTACCTACATTTGAAGTGGTCTGATTGGGGGGTTGAACCACCAAAAGGTTCACTGCTTACACAGAGGTGAGATCAAATACAGACAACAACAAATAATTTCTTCTTAGAGGTTGAAGTATTATTCATTAATTATATATATATATATATTTCTCTAAATAAACACTATTTAACCTGCTGTCCAAATAAAATAAATGAATACAAATAATAGAAACATGGAGTGCAGTGAGGACATTTAAGTGTCATCTTTCATTTAGAGAAAGAAATATGTTGTGGTGAACATGCCCTCATGCCAGCAGTGACATGTAGAGGCTTGGTAAAAATAGATTTCTGACTATTGCGGTTCCCAGGTTCAGCTGCATTTGGTGTGTTCTGTGTGGGTGTGAACGCTGCTAAAACTCAATAAAAGCAGGTTTATTGGGCTTCTTTGACCTAGCCGCTCAGAAGGAAAAACATCAAAGCTTGACACATCCTTTTAAAGCCGCGCATCTTCTTTGTACTTTGTTCATTTCCAAACAAACAGGAGGTCCAACAATTTCCTGGCATCCTCCAGACAAACAGGAGCAACGAGGCGGAACAAAAGCTTGGAAACATCAATGTTTGTACTAGAGTGATGTAAAGAAAAAAAAATTCATTTATTATTGAGTAATAACACTGGCCACTGGACGATGATGTAAAACATGTATGAGGCTGATCTGGGGTTTCTCTGACATTCATCAGCAAATAGCTGAAAAGACGGCAGTTCCATTGATTCTGTGTTAGGCTCGAAGTGTGGACACTCATGTTCATCACAGAAGCATGTCCCTCATGCATTTGGATAAAACTGAATGAGCTGCTTTTCTCTCAAGGACACATTAAACTAAAAATTCTGTTTCTGTCCAACATCAGAAAAATAAATCAAAAATCGTTTACATGGAGACACAGCTGGAGAGACGGTCCTGAGCTGGGCACCAGAGTGTGCACTGGCCACTTTGTATGATTGTTGGTCAATCACAGCTCAGATTTCCATTATCACGGGCTGAAAGCTGCTAATCACACTTTGTTTCCCCGCTGATGTGATTTGGTCTAATGAACAGTTGTACCTGGCAATTGGACTCAGAGCGAGTTGATTGCAGGAATAGAGACTGAGTCAAGAAACAACTTGTTCTTCATGTAAAAATAAAAAAAAAACAAAAGACGAAGCTTACAGCTAGAGCTTTAAAAAAATCTAAGCTTACTGCCATGGTTTAAAAAAATAATGGAAAAATGAAGATCTACAAAATCCAGACATCAAAGTTTATTTATTGTTTTTTTTGTTGTTGTTGCTTAGTAGTAAGTTCTATTTTTGTTCACAGCTCATGAGAGCTATATAATTGTGTGTGTGAAATCAAGCAACACTGATCTTCAATAAAATCATAATTTTTGTATTGCTTTATTGGCTCAAAAGCCACATTTATCAAGAGGTTTGGCAGTGGCAAACCTTCTTAATGAATGATGTGGTCAAAAAATGAACAAATGCATTAAAATAATGATGAACATAACACATTCAGTCGCAACTGTGCAACAAAGGAAGCAGAGAAAACTGTGAAATGATGACATGTCAGCTTTACATGATGTGATGCAAATCACTTAAACTTAAATCTAATCCTGTGTTTGTAAACCCAACACAGCACGACTGACAGTTAAATCTACTGACAATACTTGGATGGATACAGCTCAAACCTGACTTTTCTCACAACAGATTGGTGTTTGTTTTACAATTCTTCTCTCCAACAACACTTTGTGACTTTTTATTTTACAATAAAAAAAAATAAATAAAAAAAATCCACTGGATTAATTGAAACCCGCATCCACAAAAAAAAAGGAAACATGCATTATTTTCCCAGATTTATGGTTTTACAAAAACATTACAGTAAGTGTAGAACAATTTGAAAATTCACTAACATGGTTTCCAATTTCAGTTTTTTTTCTATGGGAACAAAACTAGACAGAAAAATGGACATGTGCTGTAAGTGGGCCGGTACTCACCGGTACTGGGTACTAGGACCTCTAAATGCGGCAGGAATATGAGTATTTGACTATATAATTTTGATTATGATGATTTTGGTAGCTACTGCATTTTTTTAAGGCTATATCTATCACTTAATACAGGATTATAAATTTTCCTCATGAAATGGCTTGCAGCATCATGCAGTATCATGGACAACTCTAGCTGGGAATTCAGATTAAAAGCATATTGGCTTTTCTTTTCATTAATCACATTGTCTTGCAACACATGTTGTCATCATCCTCTCTCTTCCTCTCACTCATAGTACAGAAAGAAATTAAACATAGCAAACATTACATATATAACTAAGGGCAAAACAGAGTAAAACAGCCAGACAACAAAACAAATACACAAATACCAAAGAAATCCCAGAAAAACAAAAATGCATTGCCAGATCTGACAGCAGACCCTATATGTCTGTGACAATCACTACAATAGCAGTGCTTGAGATGACCCAGGTGGTCGCAGAGCTGCAAAAACCGTCTGGTACGCGATACATGCTAGTTAGTTTTCGTTGCAACACCACATGTCAATCATCATAAAAATATCACGAGAAAAAAGCGAGAGCAGCTAGATTACTACAAAACAATGCATTGTGGGAAATTGTTTCCTGACATTTCTTATATTTTGAAGTGACGCTGATCAGAAATGAAATCAATGTTGTAATTGTTCACCCATTTAAAATAATTTCATGCACACAGTCAATGACTACATTTATTTGGGGACTTGACCTGAGCTCCCTCTTTTTTATTTCATTGTGGCACATAGAAAAAAATGACTTCTTTTTTTAATCAATATTTATATTCAATATTCTCTTTTTATGTTTCGACTTCCATAAAGGAGAGTCCTGCTACTTCTTGTTGTCCATTTAAAGCAGTGCCTTTTAGTGAAGTACAGGAAGAAAATCTCTTTGATTTGGGTCTCAGTGGAGGATCTCTAATCAATTTTTGAGTGACCCTGACAAGACTTTACCACTGGGAGCCGTGGATGGTCACTGAAGTAACAGGAAACTTCCCAGTCGAGCTTTGGATTCAGTCTGGAGTCACTGCAGCTCAAAGGTCATGCGATCTATGGACTTTTTTTATGTCTGTATGTGGTGGGAGGGATGACCCAGGATATTTTCAGATTAGATCAATAAGAGATGGAGAAGTAATCTTTCTTCTTCATTTTTTCCCTGGTCACACATCACATTCAGCGCTGAAAAAATAAAACAATGGCTTTTTCTCTGCAGCTTTGTGTCAATGGGAGTCAACACTCCCATTGTCAATACTGGTTGTAGGCTGTCTAAGGTGGGATCTTGCATTTTGTTTTTTGGTCATATCAATCTACAGTAATGTGGCTGGGTGTAGTTGCAGCAGAAAACTATGTAACAATCTTGTTTCACACAATTTAAAAGTAAGAAGCTCCAAGCATGCAGGACTATGATCTGTTTATTAATCTGTGAAATCAGATGGACATTGATGAAGTTTGTGTTGTCAGATGCTGCAGGGGTTCAATGACCAACGCAGGTGACTCCTACCTTTGGACCCTGGACTGCCTTGTGTGTGGTACTTAAACCAAACACTAGCTACGAGAAATGTGTGTTCTAAAATCCAAAGGGTTTTACTGTTCCATTCCAACACACATTCAAGTTGCATTTTCACACACAGACTTCCACAAAAATTCCCTTTTGTTCAAACACACATTTATAAACACACACTGACATAAATATTGACACGCATTCACATTCAAACACACATTTACCTACATACATGCAAACACATTTATACACACAACAAACATGAGTGTAAATTAAAGCAACGGTCCTGCAGTCAGAGGTTAACCGCTCATTTTGAATAAAAAATAGAATCCAGGGATTTTGATATTGGCAGTAAACATCAGAAGAAAGATTCAATACAGTGACAGATGTTGTCTTTGCTTTTTTCTTCATGTTCTGTTATTAGTTTTGTGTATTTTCTCAGTCACAGTTATGTCAGGTTCATGTTGTTAATTATCCACAGCTGTCCTCATTTAAATGAATGATCCTCAGTGAATTTAAGCATCTGGTTTTCAGTTCATCCCTGTCAGGTGATGTACTTTGTGACACTTTTTATTTCGCCATTCTTTTAGGGTTTGTTAATCTTTAGGTCCAGTTTTTAAATCTTTACATTCCTGCCACAAACCTTGTCTCCTGCATGGTGGGTCCTACACCACCAGTTCCATGCTCCCTGCCCCTGAGAAGGATCACTGGGGCCGCTCCTCTTCTTGAGTCTTCTCCATAAGGAGGTTCTGCAAGGCCACTCCCCTTCATGTTCTCTGTCTCAGAAGATGGTTCCTGGTCTATTCCCTCATTTGTGGTTCCTATTCCTGGGAAGAGTTGCTGAAGTTCTTCCCCATTATGCTTCCTGTCTTTGGGGAGAATCTTTAGGACTGCTCCTCTTCATGCTCTGTTCCTGAGGGGATTGACTCCCCTGTCTGTTTATTTTTCTTAAACTTAGCCTTTCAGAAAAATAGTTATAATCTCTGTCACCTCTGTGAAGATAAACAACAAAAAACAAAGCTCTTTTGTCTGTTTTGACAGGGAAACTGTTCTTTTTATAATAACTATTTATCATCTATATAAATAGATCAATAATCAGTTTTTACATTTTGCTATCTAAAAGATCTTTCTTTTTCCTACATTTATTTTGAAGCTGTCAGAGCATCATTTCATTTTCTTATTTTTTGAAAAGACAAAGAGCAGCTGTTTTTGTGACTCCAGGTAAAAATTTAATTTTGTCAGCTCCAATGAAACTTTGCACAGTTGCCATTACAACAATGTCAGAGCGGTTCTATGTTTTTTTTTTTTTTTTTTAAGTCAGGATTGTGTTGTTTTTTTACCAATTAGAACCTTTAAAAAAAACATTTTGCTGATCATGGTTGTAGGTTACACTGATGTGTAACAAAGATAAAACTGTTGTTGGGGCCGTGCTCAAAAGTATCCATGCTAGTGGTCTCACTATGTGGATATTTGTAGTAGGACGTTTCTTACACTCAGGTCCTCAAGTGTCTAACGATAAAGTGAGAGATTGTGGATGCTTTGAGGTCAACTTTTCCTTACTCAAAAAAGGAAAAAGACAGAAAAGAAAAGAAATACAACTGTTAACATGAATTAAAAAAAATGTGAATGCTAATAGTGTCTATACATTTTACGTTTTTAACAGATCTTGTAAAAATGTGCCACATTCAGCCAGTTTGAGACCAGCTTGTTCTAACTTATGACTCTGAACAAGTGAGTCAGCCGCAGGCTCAGGTAACGGGAAGCCTTGTCAAATGAAAATTATGTAGGTTCAAGATAATCATGGCTTCCAATATGGCATCTGCTAAAGATAAAATGTTGTTTAAAGCTCTACTCCCACTGGAGTGCTTTCACATCTGATAATTTTCAATAATTACAGTTGTTGTCTGTGTTCTCAGCAAAGCGTCAATCTTGCTCGTCTGTAATTAAAAAGTAAAAAAATAAATCAACTGCAAATTTAAAAAAAATATTTCATCTGACGCAGAGATAAATGCAGTTCAATCAACACTGTTTTTTTTTGTTTTGTTTTTTTTAAAGCAACAGTAACTATGAAGGAGTGTTAGGGTAGGGGGTGTGGGGGGTAAGAAGGTGTTAAACTGGGAAAGACCTGCAATCAAACCTGATAGCTTCCAGGGCAGGAAGCTCTTAGTAAATTGAACAGCTCTTTGGTCATGTCTGGAAAAATGTGGCTAAACTAGGGGGTAATCTCAGGCTTGCTTATCTCATGGACGTCAAATGGAGTTCACAGGAGGCAACTTTTAATGGTCCCTGGGTTAAATTTATCAGGTGTGAAAGGTAGATAAGAGTCTCTAACTGAGGTTGGCACAAAGCTGTGAAAAATATTTCAAACGGTGATGAAAGGACATAATTTGTGTCATTTAAAGATCTCAAAACTGCACAGCACGTTAACAAAATGTGAAATACTAATTTAGTGTAATTTTAATGCGCGTGAATAGGATGTAATAACATCTTGTCATTGAATTATTGTACAACTGAAGCATCAATTGGAAACGAGCTCCCATCTGTATGTTGAGTCAAAAAATAAGTATTCACCTGTCATGGTTTTAAAGGAGCTCAGAAAACTCACACCTGCCACAGGTAACAAACGCCTAATGTTGTTTATCACTTAGTGTGTATGCACAGGTTTTGTATAGGGTTGCCGAGCTCTGTGCTCAATTGGAAGCAGGTGCAGCGTAAAGACCTAATCACATTTGCGGCTCATTACCTAGTGACTGTGTGCACATATTTGCCTCTCGGTGTCCTTATTAATCAGACACAGGCAACCCTAAGTGCTCCTCTCCACTTTTCCACATGACTTGGTACAAGCAACAGTAGAGCAAAACAACCTGATGAGACCACCTGCTGCTGTCTGCGTCTCCAGCACCTGCAATGCAAATGCTCATAATTTCTCACTTGACCTCTAACTGCTTGCCAATTGGCAGATCATCAGTTTGGAGACCGCTCAATTGTTGTGATCATTGCAGAAGAATCACAACATCTTCAAGACAACTTTTGAGGATCCAGCTGAATCTTGTGCATCGCCATGTATGAGGTCATTATCTAAATAAAAGTCATATGACAAAACTTAAGGAGATTTTTACATTCTACGTGGTCTTCGCTGACGTGCCACATTCAGCTCACTTTTCCTTCAAGTGTGGCTGTTTATTTGATACAATATTTTCAAAAACATTTTTGTCATTTTGTTAAAGTATGTTTACAGAAAAAAACAGACACCCACTAACCTACAGTATTTTGGGGTCTGTGTACTTTTAAACATTCAAAGAAGGGTAGCAGTGTAATCAGATATACTCCGGCCTCCTTCTCCACAGAATTTTCCTCCAGTTCTGCCAGGGGGAAACCCAGACATTCACAGACATACAGTGGCTTGGAAAAGTATTCATACCACTTAAACTTCCACACATTTTCTCACATTATGGTGATTCAGAGTCAGATGGAGAGCATTTGTGAACAGCAGTTTTCAGATCTTGCCACAGATTTTCCATTAGATTTAGGTCTGGACTTTGACTGGACCATTCCAACACATGAATATGTTTCATTTGAAGCCGTTCCATTGTAGCTTTGCCTTAATGTTTAGGGTCGTTGTCCTGTTGGAAGGTGAATCTCTGCTCCAGTCTCAAGTGTTGTACAGACTTCAAGAGGTCTTCCTCCTATATTGCTCTGTACTTGGCTCCATCCATCTTCCCATCAACTCTAACCAGATTCCTGTCCCTGCTGAAGAGAAGAAGCCCCAGAGCATGATGCTGCCACCACCATGTTTGACAGTGGGTATGGTGTATAGAGTGATGTGCAGTGTTTGATTTCCGCCACACATAGCGCTTTGCATATAGACCAAATGTTCAATTTTGATCTCAGCTGACCAGAGCATCTTCTTCCACATGTTTGCTGGGTCTCTCACATGGGTTATGGTGAACTGAAAACGGGACTTCTTGTGGTTTTGTTTTAACAATGTCTTTCTTCTTGCCACTCTTCCATAAAGTCCAGATTTGTGTAGTGCACGACTGGTCGTTGGCCTGGACAGATTGCCCCACCTGAGCTATAGATCTCTGCAGTTCATCCAGAGTCACCATGGGCCTCCTGACTGCATCTCTGATCAGTGCTCTCCTTGTTTGGCCTGTTAGTTTAGGTGGACAACCATGTCTAGGTAGGTTTGCAGTTGTGTCATACTCTTTCCATTTGAGGATAATGGACTGAACAGTGGTTCGTGCGATGTTCAAAGCTTGGGAAAATAGCCTAACCCTGCTTTAAATTTCTCCACAACTTTATCCCTAACTTGTCTGGTATGTTCCTTACACTTCATGATGCTGTTTTCTCCCCAATATTCTCTCGACAAACCACAGAGACTGTCACAAAACAGCTGTATTTATATACTGAGATTAAATTACACAAAGGCAGATTCTATTAAGTCAACATTTGATCAGTCAACAATCATCAAGCAACTTCTGAAGGCAAGGACGCACTCAAAGAGAATGGTGGTGAATACTTTCGCACACTGTACATTTACCTATTGTATAATTCTCTTTCCACTTCACAATTGTGTGCCACTTTGCATTGGTCTTTCACATGAAATCCAAAAAAGTACATTTGTGTTTGTGGTCATAATTTGAAAAAAGTTGAAGTTCAAGGGGTATGAATACTTTTGCAAGCCACTGTATGTGTGTGTATTTATATATATATATATATATAAACACATATATAAATGAGTTAAAAAACTGCAAAGATTTTCAACATAGCCTTTTGAAATAAAAGACAAAACATCCTCTACTTAGAGAACTAAGTCCAGATGACCTGCCTAATAGTGTTGTAAAGAGCTCATTGTTCCACATCTTCCAATTAAAACTCTTGACTAACTGCTCTTTCTAGACTTTCCAGACTTTTATTGTTCTTCCTCTGTACCTTGGGTGCAAAATGTTACTCTTTCTGGAGTAGTCAAATAAAATCTTATTACGCTTCCTTCTGAAAAATGTCATATGTAAGGCATTTCTATGTATTCATTTTTTTTATCTTTATTTTAACTTTTTTTTTGTATATTAAGGTAAGCTTCTGTTTTATGTTTGTCTGCTTTTTTTTAGGTCACGTAGAAAGATATAAGATGATTAAATGAAAATCCTTGATGTAGACACACACTTGTTTGCTTGAGTATATACTGGTATGTATTTTTATGTTTTCAGTAAATCCAACTATAGAAGTAAAATCAAACAACTCGAGTGTTAAAGGTTCAAGAGAGCTATTGATTTGCTCAAACATAGTTTTTGCTCCCTTGTTCTTCTTAGACAGAATATATTTGTTCCAAGCAACCTTTCCCCTTGACCTGCAGCAGCCCAGCCTTCTTCCCATTGTGCTGTTTTGAACTTCAACATTTAAAGTGCTCAGGAAGACAAATAAGGTTTGAGACATGACTCTGTCTCTCCACATTTCTCAGAGCACTGTACAGTCCGATCTGACATAGGGGGAACTTTGCTGTGATGGCCAGTTGTTAGAATGTAGGACTTTTTATTAATACTGTGTAGTTTTAAATAAAACTGTTAACTGTAGATCACTGACATTCTCAAAGGTTTCTGCCCAACATCCTTTCTTATGTTTTTCCTTCCTTGTTTGGTCTAACTATAGATCACAATCTGCAACTAGATTGAGTTAATGGCAAGTCTGTAAACATTTGGGATCGCATTGCTTGATATAGATGCAACAGTAGGACTGGCCATTAAAATAAAAACATTAACAAAACCTGCTATTGTGACATGGGTTCTGAACACACTGTGATTTATTTTCATTCTTTGATGCTTTTTTGCACTTTGCAAATACTTTTTGCAACTTTTTTTTTTTTTACCCAAAGTAATGCACTGCCTCTGCTTGCTTTCTATTTATTACATATATGGACAGAATGAACAAAGAATCTGAATATAGCATCAGACAAAAAAATAGTTTGAGGATCAGCAGTTGCATCATGTTGTACCTATTGTGATTAACCTAAAAAGGATGTAAAAGGTCCAGAAAAAAAGTAGTGTTGCTAATTACCATTTTTAATATACTACGGAGCTGCACGGTGGCGCAGTGGTTAGCGCTCCTGCCTCACAGCAAGAAGGTTCCCAGTTCAAGTCCTGGCTGGGGGACCTTTCTGTGTGGAGTTTGCATGTTCTCCCCGTGCATGCGTGGGTTTTCTCCGGGTACTCCGGCTTCCTCCCACCGTCCAAAAACATGCTTCATAGGTTAATTGGGCACTCTAAATTGTCCCTAGGTGTGAATGTGAGTGTGTGTGTGTGGGTGTGTGATGTTGACCCCTGCGACAGACTGGCGGCCAGTCCAGGGGTGTACCCTGCCTTCGCCCATGAGTAGCCGGGTTAGGCTCCGGCAACCCCGTGACCCCAAAAGGGATAAAGCGGATTGGAAAATGAATGTATGAATGAATGAACAGTGCAGGTGAACTTTTCCAGATTCCTCAAATTTCAAGATAATCAAGTGCAAATTAAATATATTTACAAACTTTAAACAATTATTAACAATTATTAATGACAAATTCACATTTTATTCATGTTTACATTTTAGTTTCATAAAGTTCAGCCCACTGTTGTTTTTCCACATAAAAATGATGCAAACTTATAGTATTACTTAACTATTTGAACAATCTACCACAATGTATGGTCACATGTCTTTGCTAAATCCAAAGTGTTTAAATACATTGGACTGCAATGATGGTTGATCATTTTTTGTTGCATCACATATGAGTTGTCCACTGTGACGAACCTTCGTCATTTTTACCTTATAATAAAATAAACCCACCAAATGGTGTTTTCCAATATCGATTATCGATTTATCTAATTTTGAAATAATTTTTTAATGGTGTAGTTTGATTAAATTCTGCCTCAGACAGATCGATCTGGTTGAATTGTAGGAATGAGAATCAATCCATCGATTAATCGTTGCAGCCGTAGTTAATAGAACTGCGCTTTTCTGGACTGAGATGTCTGAGGTCTTTAAAAGGATCTGCTTTAGCCACTCCTCCAGCTTTGGGGTTACTACCACAAGAGTTCCAATCACCACATGCACCACTGTCACCTTCACCTTCCAGGCATTCTCCAATTCTCCTTCAGTTTCTCATTTTCCATTTTCTTGATGTTGCCATCCCTTGGTACTGCTGCATGTATCACAATGGCTTTCCTTTGTTCTTTATACACCACTAAAATGTCAGATTGGTTCACCATTACTATACTATTTGTCTTTAATATCAATATGTGGTCTGTATAAAATTATCTACAGTCTGTATATAGTCAATTATCTATACACTCATCAGCCACCTTATTAGGTACACCTTGCTGGTAACGCGTTGGACCCCCCTTTTGCCTTCAGAACTGCGTAAATCCTTGGTGGCATAAATTCAACTAGGTACTTGAAACATTCCTCAGAGAGTTAAGTCCATTTTGACATAGTAGCATCACATAGTTGCTGCAGATTTTTGGCTCCCACATTCATTATTCCGATCTCCCGTTCCACATCATCGCAAAGGTA